>CM031238.1:866344449-866691949 GCA_018340775.1 Taxus wallichiana var. yunnanensis
TATCGGGAAACGTGCTTTTCTCATATGGGCGAGTTTTTTGACCCATAGCTTTATGGGATAGGTTTTGCCCATGGTTTTGATACCCATGGTTTTGTAAAACTACTTAAGCAGTTGTCTATTTATATGGTTTTATGCATATGATAGAAGGCATGAAGAACATTGCATATGTGCTTTGAATTCGGCTGTGAATTCTATAGAGTTTGTTGAGCATAGCTCCAAATGGATCTAGATATTGTATTGAGAGAGTGGTGGCTTGTAATAAAATCTGAGCAAGTGATTCTTGGTGGACGTAGGCCAAATTGGGTGAACCACGTTAAATACTGTCTCTTTGTGTTGTGTTATTTTATTCTACAATTTTATTTCAGATCTGTAATAATTTCTACATATTATTTTCTATTGTTGCGATTCTGTGAGGGATTATTCCACATATTTTATCTCTTATTTCCTAACAATAGCAAGTTGTTTCCTCTCATAAGCCTTCATGCCTTATGGTGCCATACCAGTCCTTAGAAAGATAGCAATGTCCTCCAATTCTAATGGCACGCGTTGTAACCTATACAGTTGTGCATCAGGCATGGTCTCTTCTATTGTTTGTGCCTCTTCCCCTGATTGAATTCTAGACAGGTGATCTGGTCCAAAATTGCTTTTGCCTAGTTTTACCATAACCATAAAGTCAAACTCCTGAAATAAGAGTATCCATCGGCATATGCACCCCTATAAAATGGGCTTGTTCACCAAATATTTTAATTCCATGTGATCTGTATAAAACACAAAGGGTGTAGCCAACAAATACTGACAAAATTTGTGCAAGGCATAGATCATGGACAAGGCCTCGCACTCTGTAGTGGTATAATTTTGTTCTGTAGGGGTCAACTTCCTACTAGCAAAGCAAATGGGATGATCAACGATACCTTCTCCTGGTTGAGCTAAGACATCACCAATGGTTGTGCTAGAGGCATCCACATGAACATGAAAAGGTTTATCCCATGAAGGAAAATGCAAGATAGGTGCGGTGGTAAGTTTCTTCTTCAATATCTCAAACAAGCGCTGCTGTGACTCCCCTAGTAGAATGTACCTTTTCCCTGGAGCAATTCTTCCAAGGGTGTGGTAAATTTTACATACCCCTTTATAAACTTCTGTAATACGTTGTACAACCCAAAATCCATGCACCTCACACTAAGCTGGTTGGCGCTTTCAAGCCAATGATGACTGTAACTTTAGTTGGATCAACCAACAACCCTTCCTTGTAGATAATATGTCCTAAAAGTGTGCCAAAGGGAGTAGTAAAGATGCACTTCTTGATGTTTAATGAGATACTCAACTATCGACATCTTTCAAACATTAAGCACAGATTGTCACAATGATCCTTAATCAGCCCATAAACGGTCCAATCATCAAGATAGACCTGTAAGAAGTTATGAATAAAATCCTTGAAGGCTTGTACCACTATCCTTGAAAATACAGCAAGTGCATTCTTCAATCTAAAGGGCATCACAATATAGGCAAAGCTTCCCCATTCAGTAGTGAAGGTGGTCTTCTCTTGATCTTCTCGGGGCAATCCGAACTCCGATGATACCCCTGAAAACCCATCTGTAAATGAATATATTTCATGCCCAGTCACTCCTAATATTTTCTCCATGAATGGCGTAGGAAAGGGATTTATAACACATGTTGCATTCAAATCCCTATAATCAACACAAATTTGAATCCTACCATCCTTTTTTATGCTTATCACCATAGGATCGACCCATTCTCGATTCATTGAATGGTCAAATGATCTCGGATTTCAACATCTTGTCAAATCACCTCCTTTACTTTCTCACGTAAATTGGGATTCATCCAATATGGTCGCTTCCTAATAGGTCGCGCACCTTCCTTGAGCTTTATCTTCATTTTGCCGAGTGATATATGCACGCCTTTAAGTTCATGGTATCCTCTCGGGAATAAGTCCTCATAGTCTCGAAGTAACTCTATGATCTTTGTTATCTCTGATTCTGACCATTAATCCCCAATTATCACCTCCTTAGGTTCAGCTTCTGTACCTATATTGACCTTTGTGGTCTTTATAGGTTCGTGATATGCATGCACATCTACATCCACACTAGATAACACTTCACGTGTCCCATGTGAATGATCCACGTCCAAGTGCTCAACTTCCTCCTCATCAATTATTTAAACCATCTTCCCCTTATCTTTTTCCAAAGAAGCGCACTCAAGTAATATGATATCATCTTCTTCATCTACAAAATGCGCCCTTGTCTCTGTCTCACCAAATAATTCTTGAACAAGTTCTTCCACTTTCCCACTGTCTCCCATAGTTAAGCGCTTGATAAAGCTTAAAGTTGTGTTCACTGGTGGTGTAGATGAAAAGAAGTCAAAAGTTTGGATCATCCCTACAGTCAAAGTTTGCCAATTTCCAGTGTCGCGATGTAATTCAGCATAGACATACCAAGCACACGCGTAACCTTATAGAGTAGAATAAAACTGATGCACCCAAAGTGAAGGTAGTAATGATTTCTTTCCCACTATCCGAGTCTCTCACACTTTGCTAGATATGATGTGGATCAGGTTGATCACCATGATAAGGGATTATTTTTGTAGGTGCATTACTTCTAGAAAACTTGGTTGATAAGGCGGTCCCAATCGTTCCCCATTCTAAGAGATTATCCCTGTGGACTACCCACTAGCACGCGGTTATCCCGCCCAAGGTATATGAATAGCATATCTCACCGTTTAAGCTGGTCACCAGTTTGTTTCCATGACCTGTAAAAAAATCTAGCCAAATCTTCGTGATCCAAGATAGAGGGGTATTGTGTGACCTATACATCGAATAGAGTGAAAACCCATTTTTCAAGTAATCGCGCTTAACTTCGCGCCCCACTAGTTCATAAGTTCCATGAGCCCAATTATCACAACCTCTAGTAGTCCCGAATCTTCCCAATGCGTTCCTTCCTTATAGATCATCCTCTAGGTCCCGAATAGCGTTATATAGATTCCTCTTTCAGTCCTCTTCGCTTAAAGGTTCCACATATGGCATGGATTTCCCATCTTTCAATGGTTTTATGACCCTTTCCTCCTTATTCTCGAAGCTGATATAGCCCTTTTAAACCTCAAATCATCATTGTTCGCATAACACCAAGGGTGACCAAGCAGAGCAGGGAAGCGATCGGCTTCGCAAGCGCTAGTACTTCAAGTCTCCCCGTGAACTTGGCCCCTTGTATAGTGATAGATGCATCCCTCAAAACTCTTATGGGAGTAGCTCTATTTTTCATGAACAATACATTAGATGATGACTACAATGGGGGTCTCCCCATTTGTTCCCATGCATCTAATGTAAGTACATTTACTTCCACACCTGTGTCAATCAAGATATTGCTCAATAGCCATTCGTCCACAATAGCATTAAAAGTGATCTCCTTGTCATATTCAATGCTATCAGGGGGAATATTTGCATGAAGTATTTGTCTCTTAGTTTCAATTCCCACACACAGAGTATTCCCTTTCAACCAATTTCCTAATAAAGGAATAATATTCTCCTAGCGCAACATTCCCGCATACCTCTCTCGATGTCATCAATATCCGAAGGGACCTATTCTATATCCTTGTGCTCCACCTTCGAGACTACTCTTTTAAACCTTGTATCTCACCTTGAAGGATCCTAAGGACCTCCATTGTTTCTGATAGACTTCTTTCTCGATGAGCTAGATCTAGATATCTAGCATGTAAACCCTACTCCCTAGTGATTTTCGGCTTCATTGCACACCTCTCTTACGCGCGCCGCCTCAACTCGTGTGGTTATCTTGAATATTACCGCCTTAGGTTCGTATTAACTTTGGCATCAAATGATTCTCTATCGTGCGTTGGATTCTAACCATCCCCACACCCTTGTTTTCTTGCTTGTGTTGCTTACTGAGATGCTCATACAAGTCTGGGCACTCTTCACAACTATGCCCCTTTCCACAAAATGAACAGGAAATATTCTGCGAGCATTCGCACCTATAATGGTCAGGTGAACCACATGTATAGAAAGTTCCTCGAGGAAATTCACTCCTTCCTCCACCTTGGCCTCATCCTCCATATCCACCTTGATATCCTCGTCCCCTTTCATGAACCCCTTCAAACCTTCTCGTTATTTCCGTCATAGTATGTTTTATTATAATCCCTATCCTAATGCTCATTCTTCCCTTTAGAATTATCAGCCACACTCACCTGTCTTACCCCAATATCAATGGCATCATGGATCTAGCCAATCAATCTATAGTCCTTAATATCATGGGTTGTGGACCTAAAAATTTTACAAAAGGAGGATACATTCTTCTTGATTGCGTGTTGTAGTAAGGCGCAGTGACTAACATCATTATTCAAATGGAAAATCTCACAATCTAATAACAATGAATGTATAGTTCTATGAGGGCAAATATCCTTGGTATGGCCTTCCACTTCACAATCTGTACACCAAATTCTTGAGTGCATCTCATGAGCTAAGTTTTCCAATAATTTCTCTAACTATTTTTCCATAGCTACTATCTGAGCTTCCAAAAATGGACTAACTCTAGTGTCAATACTCCCAACTACTTCAACAGGCGTAAAGTGACTTCCAATGCTTCACACGGATCGGTATAAGTCTTATGTGACAAGAGTTTCTTGAAATGGGGTAATCAATCCCCCGACAAACCATTGTGCATGCTGACTTGCATGAATTTCATAAGAGAGTTTAGATAGAAGTGTTTTAAAACGTGCATCATACTCACGTACACTTTCAGTAGTGCCTTGCTTTATATCCTTGAGTGTGCTTATACTCTTCTGCTCAAACTCTGGGATGTGGAACTCTTTTAAGAAAGCATCTTTCAATGTTGCATAGTCAATACAAGTTTGATTGGGATCAAACTTCCTATACCAGTTGTGCGCGCGCGCCTATAATGTAGTCACAAATTGACTTGCCTTGCACTCAAAGGCCGTAATACCTTTTGTGTGCCACAATATTTCACACATATGAACATGCTTAGTAGCATCCTTGATACCTCTATATTCTGGGAGATGAAGGGACATCTCCATATAAATGTTCTGGGGTTGCTACGGGCCTTGACCACCCGACCCAGAACCTCCTTGGTTTCCTCTTCCTCCAATACCACCCGAACCACCGAACTAGAACTACCCATACCACCCGATCCTCCTCTAGGATTTGGAATAGGGCCCATGGATGCACTCCCCTGTGCCCCAACAGTGGTACTATACTAGACCCCGACAGTCTGGGAAGTAGTCCCTATTCCAGGAGGTGAATCCCACACTTGGCGCGCTCATATTCTATGTAGATGATGAGCCTGAAAATGTACCCCCAAAGAATAACGAAGCTGTTTGTGTTACCATTGATGTACTTGTTGTCTGACCTATTTTTGTGCTTTCACTTCCTAAATTAAAATTGTTTTTACCTGTTGTACTAGATACTAGAAAACCAAGTGCAAGGGCTAGGTCAACAGGTTGGCTTAGATGCGCACCCGCTGGCCAGTCATATCTACCGGCATGCTTCCATGTGAGCCCGAAGAGGGTTCTCTATCATGCTTTCCTAGATGGGGGAGTTCCCACGATGCTCTTGACCTTCTTCCTCCCCATGAGCCTTAAATCCTTCACGAGCCATTTCTCTCCACAACACCATCCGTTCTGCAATTTCTTCTGCTGTTGCATAATTCCCTCTCTCGCACGCCTCATCATACTTCGCTTGCCTTTCTTGCCTTTGTCATGCTGCCACTAGGTCTCGCCATCTTTTGCTAATCCTATTCCCGCCCCGCGCATGGAGATTTTTTTAGCTTTCCATGGGTTTAGCCTCCAAGGTCAACGTTACCATTAGTATTTTGATTACCAATGGAATACCTTGCAAATACGTCCCTCTAGGATATCATAGAAACTAGAACTCCACTACTTCCGGGCATGAATAAGTCAAAATTGAATACTCTAAAATATAGCTATTTAGGACACCGCAAAACCAGGTATCTACCACGCGAGTCCAACTTAGGTCAACATCATATAGTGTTTGAAATTCCTCTTGTGTCCAAACAAGTGTGTGATACCTCCAATTCCACTTAGATGCATATGTAGTCAACCATTCATACAATTCTACTAGAAAGATAGCAAAGAAGCTTTCATATAAACTGTCATACAGATTCTGCTCTACCCAAGTGCGTGCACTAAATTTGGATCCAGTGTCAAACCTCTCGTGTGTATTCTTCCTCTAAATCATGAATCCATTCTTCAACGCTTGCCAAAGTTAGCCGGTATGTCTTCATCGTGAACCATTTTGAAACAACTGAAAAATAGGTCCCGGCAATGGAACCAATGATGCAGCCTAGAATTGTTAGTTAACACCTAGTCACACTTTGGCACATCACTCAGCCTAGGCTAAGCACTCACCCGAAGCACGCAAAGGTGTCGGGTTCCTCTTTAATGTTGCAGTAGAAGAATGGTGGCATGATAAAGCAATGAACATATATTTTGGAAACTAATCTATCTATTCAAAGATTATACTTAACTGATCTATAAGCGCTTAAAGGTAAATCATTATGAAAATAATAATATGCATTGATAAAACACATCAAACACTATTTGTTCGGCCAATTTTCTTTATCTTATTCATCATACCAATAGTACAAAAGCTTCATACAATACCAGGCATGCACGCATGGATATGTTATAATTATCCAGTCGCATGTACTCATGTTCTCCTCATTCTTTAAAGCATATATATCTATCTATATGTGTATGTCTACTAAGTAATTCATTACATATATATAGGGTGGGGAACTAGCCCTTCACCACTTAACTCTACCAGAAAATAGGTTGCATGCTAATAATAGCCACGTGCCTTTTTACAACTATAGCCATACATGCAAGTATGTTATCTATAGATCATTGATAGTTAACTACAGTGGTGGATCTATTCTTAGCTTATGCCCATGCAAGAGTAAGTTGTCATGCTCTTCAAATATCTCCACGAAGAGTGGTGCGCAAGTCTCGACATTTCTTTGTGTGCTCCGCATGCCAATCTCTAAGAATAGACCTGATCCCCAAAATTGGATAAGTCCTTGGGAGTCTGACTCTACACCTCCGCGCGTGACACCTTCCTATACCTTCATGCTTTTTTCCTGTGTTTTTCTTCCGTGCGAACTCATTGTGTGTAAGTTCAACTAAGTGTTTTCTCTTATCAACAAAATAAAACCCTAATTTCCAAGAGAAGAGTAAGGAATAGACTTAGATGATAACATGAGACTCTCACAGTTGTCTCGCCGGGCTAGAACCGGGACTAAGTAGTGCGAAAAACACTCAAGGGCCCTGAGAAGGGTAGATCCGGGCTATCTGAAGTGACACATATTCTTGGGAGTGTACTGGGGTGCCCCGAGGAACCACAGTCCGTAGTCTGGGCTCTCGAAGAATAGCATAAATGCTCAAAACCCTAATTTGGCACGGTCACTAAGTGTATTTGAATATTCTCTATTTGACACATTGGATTTGTCAAATGAACTAGATGACACCCTACACAAAAAAAGAAGAATGGGTCAAACTAACTTCAACCGCCAAACCAAAGTGGACTTATCGTTGAGTGTTGCACTACTTTACTGCACTCACGATGTGTTTCTAGTGAGTGTGTGTCTGCATATGCCCAAGGTGCTCTCGTGTTAGTTGCACTTTGTGAAATAATGAGCTATAGTAGTTATAGAAGATGTAGATAGTATAATAGAATGAATAAAATCCCTCCTCCTCTAAGAATGTGTGTGATGTAGACTTCCTAGCTTGAATGTATGGTATTATGTGGATGCAAGTGATGCAATATATGTAGCCCTAGATGGAGTGATAGTATTGATAGGATGCAAAGACCTAATACCCTTATTATGGTCTTATAAGCTTTATATTTATAGGGCTCTCAAGTTTAATTTCATAATTAATCTCGACAAGGCCGATGAAAAGAAGATAAGGATGACCAACAACTAGAAGTGACCCAAAAAGAGTGAAAGATGTTGTGCACAATCGAGGCACCCCGGGTTCGACCAGGATGACTTTGGCCCCACACAGACATCCCGGGGTGCAATGATTTAGGGCTAGAAAATTGGGGAAGGTAAAAATGAGGTGATAAGTATTGGAAGTGACTTGGGAAAGATGAAATAAAATATAAGAAAAAGGTGGCCAAAAGGTGGGATTAATTGGTACTTTGTACACTTGAGAACCTTCTAAATAATAGTATAAGATTGGGCTAAATATTGTCTAATGTGTAATATTTATGTCTACAAAGGCATAGATATTTGATGATTAGGTCGAGAAAATGGTGCATGAGGTTGAATACCTTTGATATTGATAACTTTTTGTTATGGATGAATTTGAGACATAATTGGTGTATGGAAGGAATGGCTTGGGTTATGCGGAGCCAAGGAAGACCTAATATACTATCACATCTGATGATGGAAGATGTAACAAGGAATATTACATGTATGGAAAGGGGTCCAACTATGATGGGAAGCGTGACATGACCATAAGAATTAGGCACCGGAATGTGATAATGGAATTTGGGCATTTTATAGCTAGGAGGAGTGCTACGAAGCGACACATTGTGAACAATCGATGGATAAATCATGGTATTTTTGACAAGATATGCACCAATAAAGGCATTGATATGCAATGAATCAAAAGAGAATGTAGCGTGATAATCGCAATCCGATAAAGTAATGACTAGTGGGATTACATTAGTGAAGCGACAAGAAATTCAACGGGTTCCAAGGAAGGAAGAAGCACAACATGATAGGTATGGTTTGATGAAGAATCAATTGCTTTCTTTTCATGCTTTGGTAGAGGGTCATTGAAAAAAATATATCTTTTTATTATCATTAACCGCTTTGAAGTAGATGGCTCAGGGAGCTCAAGTGCATTGTTATCAATGAGATCTTGAATAAGATGTTTAAGCTTAAAGTAGTGATCAGTAGAATGGCCAATGCATTGGTGGTAGTCACAATGCATGCATTTTCATCATAGTTGTGGCCACAAGGGTGAGAGGGATCAAGATTGAGCAGTGGTGGAAGAGTAATTAGATTACTTTCGATGAGCTTTGGTAATAAAATTTGAGGTGTGTAAGGTAATTTAGTAAAAGTACACCTTATGGGTTACAATTGAATATTTTTAGGTGTAGAAACAATGTTAATAGTTGTTTTAGCTTTAGTGGGCTTAGGAGATGGCTTGAAAGTAGATTTTTCTTAAAACCGATTAGAAGATGAAGAGGAAGAATTATTGTAGTAACTTAATTTTCCCATAGATAAAAGTATCCTTTTGCACAATTTAAGTGTATGGCATAGTTGATAAAAGGAGGGAGAGGTCTCAAATATGACACTCTCTTGAAGTGGAGGTAAGATGCTTTGAATAAAAATATCTTACAATTCTCGAATCACCGAGGAAATTTGTCATCTTAGCAAGTTTGTTCTTGTAACGCAACACATAGTCCTTTAAACGCTCATTAGATCCTTGTTTAAATTGAGAAAGTTGTGCATAAGAGATATTGATGCCAATATTGATTTTAAAAATGTGCAACGAAAGCATCGGCCAAGTATGTGAAAGAGGTTACCAAGTGAATGCATGTAGCTCATAAAACCATTGCATAGTGTAATTTTTAAGCCTCTAGGAAAAATTTATCTAATAATGTAAGGTCATCCGCATAGTCTAAACATGCCACATGGAAAGATCGAAGATGCTCCCGAGGTTCATTATGTCCATTGAATGTTAGAATCTTGGGTGCAATGAAATTAGGAGGAAGCAGGTCGGAGGATATAACGGGTACGAAAGGAGTATGAAGGAGTAGTGAGGAAGTCAAGTATCTTGTTTTAGTTGGCGAATTTTTATTTGTAGGTCTTGAGTTCCAGAAGAGGAACCAAGTTGTGTGGGAAGTATTGGGAGGAGGGAGAGGAGCAGTGGTAGTAGCTATAGAAATATATATAGTTGGGGGTGGTGTGGAGGCCATGGTGGACGAGGAGGAACCCACAAGATGGTAAGAGGTAACATCTCAAGAATTTTTTGTAGAAAGTAAAGCATTTAGGACATTTGGGATGTGTGTATGGTAATCATGTAAGGTAGAATGAAAAATTATTAAGCTTATATAATTGTTCTTAATCAACCTTGGTGTCTTCATCATATGATTATTCACTATCAAAATTTTCAATTGTCTCAAGCGGAACTTTTTGGAATCGAGAAAGGATTAGAAGATTCAGCCATTGATTTAGAGGACCTATGGACGATGGAGGAATCTTGATGTGTTCAAAATAACCAAAATGACAACTAAGGGTGATGGGCATAAAAATGAAGAACCTTGGAGGAAAGGATGGTTCAAGTGATGGGGTTCACCAAATGATTTAATATTTTTGAATTAAATCTAAGAGTAAGTATTTTAATAAATGATGTACAATTAATAAAATACAT
Source organism: Taxus wallichiana var. yunnanensis (assembly GCA_018340775.1). Lineage (NCBI taxonomy): Eukaryota > Viridiplantae > Streptophyta > Pinopsida > Cupressales > Taxaceae > Taxus > Taxus wallichiana. The sequence goes on from CM031238.1 coordinate 866,354,893, forward strand.
AAAATTGGACAAGCTACAAGCATGCAATAATGTTGAAACCACGAGAGAGAGAGAGAGAGATAATGACTTAGATGAATCTCAAGCTATTTGAAGGTGATCTGAAAGATGAATGACTGAAATAGGTGAGAAGAGTGTCTTCATGGCTTCTTTGAAGGTACTAAGGCACAAAACTATCCGCAGTTAGGAGTTCCTATAGGTAGACAAGAGCTCCCAAGTGTTAGTGATTGGGTATGGGTGCTAGCATCTATGCAAAACGTTAGAATATGGTATATTCTATGTGGTAGTAGGTTTTTGTTGGTCATTGATTGTCACACTAGTTTCATTCCTTGACCACCGAATATACCTGTAACCTACAAGAAAGAAATTCACTTCCCCTTCCTATGTTTTTATGTATAAGTATGCATCTCTTTCCCCTAAATGGATGTGTTATATGAATGCCTTTGAAGTGCTCTTGTTCCTTTGAATGCAAGCTTAGGTGATAATAGTAATGTTAGTGCTTGGCCCATTAGTTTGAAAACATAATCGTGTATTTAAATTATTCATTTATTTGAATTTCATAATTGGCAACTCAAATGTCGACCCAAAGTGATAAAAAGTAATTGAAAAGTGAAAGGGGTCCAAAAGGGGTGTAAAAATATAAATAGGGACACGAGTGCCTAGGAGGACAAGAGCACTGACGCTACTATCTGAATTGGGCACTAGTGTATGAAGCCATAGAAAAATAAAACAGTCAAATTTTAGCATGAGTAACAAATGTATAAAGCCAATAAAAGTGCAGAAGAAAAAGAAAAAGGCCAAAGAGAGTTGTCAATTACTATTTTTCTCACTTAGGAATCATGTAAATGCTAGCATGCTTTTAGGACCTATAAATGTACCCAAGTGCATAGATTTTGTGACTACAATGGTCTCCATATAGCACTATCAATATACTTGACTTGAATACATATTCCTTTTCAAAGCATCACCAGCCTTATCATGACATAACTGAAATGAAACTGAGACAAAATATAGCCTAAAGAGCATACCTTGAAACATATTTGAAACTCACTCCTTCAATATCATGCAATACCCCTTCATGATTTTGATGGTCTGATCAAGTCATCATATAAGATGAGGTAGACTATTCTTCACCTGTCCTTGTAATAGACTTCTTCAACTCTATCTTCATGCTTATCAAACTTGTCTTCTTGACTCTTAAGCATCCATATTACACCTGACTATCTAATGAAACATTGTTTATCTACCCTTGAGTTTTAAAAAAACTTGTCATATTGAGATAACACAACTTTGATTTTCTCCTTCTTTTAACACTATTTCACAACTACCCCTAACTAAATTAGGATTTGAGACACCATTTTAACAAGCTCATTGTAGAAAGATACCAAATCAAAACTTATTTAATCATAAAAACCTAAAATATATCTTAAAATACACTCTGCATCTCTAATTCACATGCTACTGGACTTTGAATTACCTTGCACACTCTTGATTCAACATACAAAGCAAAATTCCCTTAAGACATACCTCATGGCAGAAAACCATACACTGACAACAGACCACTTGGCTTTACAACAGCAACCCTATCACACAAATCCACTTCTTCATTACATTCATTCAAGATCCCCCTGTCAACATGCTTCATGTACATGATGAATGTATTTAAGAAGCTTAGTAGTGACATCCCACAACATGGGGATCTAGAACAAAAAATTGAGAGATTCCATGACCTCCTTGGTACATGTGCCTTCATTTTATTGTGTTGATAGAAGAATTTCTTGAGGATATTCAACAAAAAATAGACTTCTTTGAGTGGTAGGCTCATTATGGTTAGAGCAAGTTGCTTTAGGTTCTTCCTTTGCTTTGTCTACTTGTCAAACTTCACATATGTTTTCCTCTCATATCTATTCTTCCTCCATCTACAATATCTTGTAATATGTCGAACATTGTTACAATTGAAGAAAACAATAGGATCCTTACCTCTAGGGGCTTCATCTCTCCAACTTTTCCTAGGTAGCTCATGATAATAGTATCTAGAAATGTGTCTAACATGATTGCAATTATAACACACAACCTCATTCTTACCTCTTGTCTGATATGAATTGAAATTCCTTCCATGATTCCATGAATATTCATGGTTGAAGGACCTTCTACACTCTTTTCTCTATGCCAAAAATCATTTCAACTGTAACAATAACCATTATAAGTTCTTTCATACCTTGATGCATTAGGCTGCCTAGCTGACCTTGACTTCATGTTGTTCTTCATATGATATTCTCTTGAATCAGCACCCTCCTTGTTTTAAGTAGCATATTCATTTATAACCTATTTTTCCTTAAGGTTCTCCTTGAACCCTAGACTAGTCCTATCTCCTGCAGACCTTTGACTATCTAAGAGATCATCTATATCCTTAGAGATCTTCTTAAACCTCTAGAATGAATTTTCCTTGCTAGCTGATTCATATACCTCTGCTCTTAGAGACACAATTTCCTTTTCAAAACTGATGCACTCATTCTCCTTAGATTTTAGACTTGATAATATATTCTTCACTTGAGTTTCTATCTACTTGATCATTTCATCATACTTTTTGGTTTCAGACCAATTCTTTTCCTCAAGATCATGAATCTTCTCTTCATATTCCTTGATTTTTTCTCTCAACTTCTTGTTCTTCTTTTCAGCATGCTTCAACTCCTCTTGTATACACATCAACTCAGTATCAATATCACCCTCTTCTTATTCAGAATCAATGAAATATCCTCAAAATATGGAGTCTTCACTTTTAGAATTCCTAACACTGTTGGCCATGAATAAGACTTCATCACCTATATAATAATGTCAAGACTTAGATTTAGAATCGAAACGTTATCATCATTACTTGACCTCTAATCGAAACAATCTTCCTTGGATTCAAATCTCTTTTTGGTGTTATTATTGTTTTCAAATTTCTTGAACCTCTTCTTATTCTTATCATACCTATGATATTTCTTATCATGATCTCCATCATGTTCTTCATCATCTTCATCATTATGCCTATGAGGACACTTATTTGCAAAATGCCCAATCTCACCACAATTGAAGCATTTGAAAGGAAACTTACCCTTGTACTTGCACTGATCCATATCCAATATTCAAATTTTTAGAAAACATGGAAATCAACTCATCATCATCAAAATCAGGAATATCATCATCTAAAACCTTCTTACCTTTTTTATTATTTTCATCTTTGAGTGCAACCTCATTCTTGGTAGGTTTAGTATCAATTACCCTCATCTCATAGACTGACATAATTCCATGAATATCATCCATAAACATATTACTCAAATCCTTATATTCTTCAATGGATGAAAATGTATCATTAAACTTAGGAGTAAGAGATCTCAACACCTTTTACACCACCATAGCTTCTTTCACCTTTTCACCTAAACCTCTGATGATGTTGACAACTCAATCAACTTTGAGCATGTATGTAGCAATATTTTCTTCTTCCTTCATCTTCAAGATTTGAAATTGATTCATGCATGTTTGGATATTTTCCATCTTTACCTTAGAGTCATATTCATAGATAACTTTAATCTTTTCCCACATCACCTTAACAAAGTATAATTCATCACCTTAACAAGTTTTGAGTCTCCCAAACAAAAAAATGGAATTTTTAGGTTTATAATTATCATTATAAGTTTTCTTACCTATTACATATGTTGGAGGAGTCTGAGGAAAAATATGCCCATCTATTACTTATTTCTAAACATCACAACCCAAATAACTTATGTATGCTCTCATCCTGATAATCCAAAAGGAATAGTTAGTCCCATAAAACATAGGTGTTTTGCTAGTAGAAGAGATACTCTGTTGAATCATCATTTTTGTGCTTCAAAGGATCTCCTTTAAGTGGTTAAACTTGATTCAAAAGAACCTGATCTGAGACCAATTGTTGGAATAACAATGATTGAGGGGGTGTATCAGTCTTTAACAACTTTTACTTTAATTACTTTTTTGTGTGAACCATTCAACATTCAGTAACCAATGTGACCTTATTAATAAATATACAATCATCCACAAGAACATGAAGCAAGAGAGAACACAAGAACACAAGATATAAAGTGGGAAACCCTCAAGGGAAAAAACCCACTAAAAATTTTCATATATTACACAACACAAAGTAATTTAGTGAAACAGTGGGAAACCCTCAAGGGGAAGAAAACCCACTAAAAATTTTCATATATTACACAACACAAAGTAATTTAGTGAAACACCCACTTCACAAGGAGCACCAACCCCTACAACTTTAGTGAGGCACCAACCCCAAAAGGAGCACCAACCCCTATTTAGTAAGGCACCAACCCTAAAAGGAGGCTAAAACCCTTTAAGATGATAAAGTACCAACTCAACCACTTAAAAATGAAGATCACCTGATGTCCTTGTTGCTTCAACAACTTATTTTGATCACTTTTTCAGCTCACTCTACTCAAAACCTTCTCGAATAGCTCTCTTTACTTCTTCAATCAAACTTGCACCTTCATATATTGATTAGGTCTAATTACCCTGAATCCTTATTCTCTTCCCTACTCAAGTTCTCATATTATTCCTTAGCTCTATTCTAGAACATTGACACCTCTCTCACACTCTCCTTTAGCTCACTCAAACATCCATCTACAACACTAGCTCAAATGAGCAAACATTACTCACTTTTATACATGACTCATCCCATAAACAACCATAAGCCATCTAATACCATTAAGGTTGGTCATGAAAAACTTAAAAATACTCCACACTCTCATACAAATCACATCAAGAGACCTTATAGGTCAGAAAGATCCTATCAAACACAAACTTACACAAGGCTTCTTAATTAGGCCTAAATCACTACATCTCCTCCAACGGTCACAAATTTTAATTTAAAGGTATGAGGTAACAACGCCAAGAATAAAAATATTCATACACATAAACAAAAACCTCTCAACATCATCAAAAACACCAACACCTCTACAACCTTCATTTTATCATAGAACACTCCAAAGGACAAGCATCACCATTAGCTCTCAAGAACCTAAAAATCACTCCTCAAGGCTGAAAAATTCTCATATTAAAACCATTCATCAAGGAAAAAATGACATGTAAAAAGAAATATTTTGATTTCAAATTACTCATGAAACTCATGGAAACCCTCAAATCAATGTACAAGATCCCAAAAAGCATGCATCTCTAAAACTACTCAAACCTACTACAAGGACTCAAGAACATGTCTTGAGGAATTTGATCTCCAATACCTCAATCATCACTTCTAGGAACAACAATAACTTGGAACACTTCAATGGAAACTCGATACACCTCCTCAAACACTCACATGAACTTTTCTCATGGATAATATCAAACTTACATACTTGTTCTTATCACCTTCTTGGAGAACTTAATTAGGGCTGATTAGGTCATTAGGGTTTTAACACAAAAACACCTCTTAAAATCAAACAAAGAGATTTATCACATCATATCTTACCTCTAAAAATAACCATGATCAAATACCACTACTACACTATGTATTTCATTACAAACACCTCCATATCTCCATGATTGGTTTTATCCCTCTAGGCCATTAGCGATAGGTAACTTTAGAGGAAGGATTACAATAAATACTTACACCGAACTTGACCAAATATTATCATGGAAACTTAACACACATCCCAAGCTATAGGGAAAATTTTATTTTACATCATGACACCTGCAACACATTCCTCTATATATAAATCTTCACAAAATTAGGGTTTTTTTGTACTTTACCATGAGACTGGAACATGAAAATGTAACCAACATGAGCTATTAAGAGTCATATACATATTTGAGTCATCATACCAGCCTTCCCATGCCATTTTATGGACATACCAATCAAATATTTCATGTCGCTTTGAAACTAGGGTTTAACAAGGGTTTAAACCTACTTAGCTTATTAACAATGGGTCATAAAAATATGATGAGAAAATGAACCCATTATTTTAACAAAATCATATTAGATCCATACCCTAACATCCACCAAAGGATCAGACTCCCATGCAAAGCATGCATGTGTGGGTGAGCATTTTAAAGTGACCCTAGAACTTGAAATGGAAGTTTTGAGAGCTCGGTAGAGCTCAAAATAGGTTTTCTTTAACCTTGTAACTTGAATCTTTGCTCACACCTTTGTAGAAACATCCTTGATGTTCTACAATGCTAAATCATTCTCTGAAACCTTTGAAACTCTCCATGCACCATGACTTGCCTATGTAAACTCACCTTGTCTTTGTGATCTTGTTGCTTAAGGACCTTAAACATGTACCATACATCTGAAACTTGACCTTGTACATCATCTACACATGTTATGCAATGCCAAAACACTCTTCACATGATGAAACAAATCTTCCCGACTTCATTCCTCATGAAATCATGCCATCTATTATGCACTAGGTTTAGGATTAGGCCTATAATGGCTTCCTTCAACATCTACCTCACTTGAAACTGACCTTGTCTAAATGTTATCATGTGTTTTTGGAAGGGAATAATTAAACTTGAAAACATGAAAAATTTACCCTAGTGTCAAAAATTTTACTTATAAAACCTCCCAAAGACTCCTCCTGGATCAGTTCCCCATGTGGTTGGCCTATCCCAATCCTCCAATTTCTCATATTTTTGTAATAACCTTTCCCATGTATTTTAAATATGAAAAAAACTTCATGAATTTCTTCTCGAGACAATGCTTCAAGACAAATTTTTCAATAGACTTAGAAATGGCTATTTTTAGCCTTTTTGAGGTAGGTGTGCACCCCCAGCGCGGTTTTGAAGGCTCACATTAATTGGGAAGTGTTATTGAGGATATAAGATCATATTTTAAGTGATTTAGAAAATTTTAGGAAGATTTTAAGGTTTAGGTACAAGTTCAGTGAAAGCGGGTTTTGAAGGTGAAGGAGTTTACAATTCAAAATAGTGTCTCGAGTCTAAGAAGATGATTTTGGGAGCTCCGTAAATATTTGGACTTCAAAAAATATACCATTAGAAATATAATTCAATGCTATAAATGATGGTTCTTTCAATTTTTTCACAAGACCAAAGCACTTCTTTCCACAACCTATTTTTTGAAAGCACACCCTACGGTGCCGAGAAAAAAGGATATTTTTAGGGATTTTCAAGAAGAATCAAATAATGGGACCCATCCCATTCTTATCAAAAGTATTTTTGGATTAAAAATAATATAAATAAGTTCCTGGAAATCCCTTCACAAGCTCCATAAACTTCATCTTTAAGGCTTTCCTCAAGGTAAGCTTTTGGGACTTAGTCAATTTCTAAGGGGGCACGGGTCACTCCTAGGTGAGGGCACACTTTTTTGTCCCATCCATCCCATCCCCTTGGGATATTCAGGAAAAAAATTCACCCATGTACAATTTATCCCTCTGATCCACCACATGACCCCGATGAAGCCCAATGATGCAAGATATACCCCTTCTCACAAATCCTAGCCCTTCGATCGTGAAATCATGAAGTGCCACTTGTCACCCCAAGTGAGGGTGAACTTTTCTATCTTGTATATCCCATCCCCTTAGGATAGTTGGGACAAAAAAATTTAGCTATTTCCAACCCTTTTCAATGCTCCTCACATGACTCGGTCTCGGCCCCTGTGTTTAAGGTGTAAGGAGAAGGAAATCAAAATAGGTACCTAATCTTCCATAGATGCTTATGGTATCTCTATAATGAGTTACGAGGAAAAACTTACTCATTGGAAAGATTCGATAATTCTATACATTATGAAATTTTCAAATCCTTCATAAGATATAGGCGCTTCTTTCCACAACTCACTTTTGGCAGCACACCCCTTTGTCCCGAGAAATAAGGAGCAATTAAAGGGGGTTTCAGGAATAATTGGATCTTTATACCCATCTCATTTTCTTCATAAGGATCTTGGTATCCAAAACCATAAATGGATTCATCAAAAATGAGCTCCTGGATCTCCGAGAATGTCATCTTCAAGGATTCTCTCAAGGTATGCTTTTCCAATTAGAAATGTTTACCTCTTGGAGCATGACACAATTTTCTATCCCATTTTCCCATCCCATGGGGATACTTGGGACACAAAATGTAACCAACCTCATTTATTCCCTATGGTCCATCATATGACCTTGGTGAAGCTCTGTGACACATGTTTAGGCATTTTCACCTCATTCCAACCCTTCTCGTTGACCAATGCAACAGTGCTACTTGTCAATCCAAGGGTGAGAGAACCTGAATGATTATTATCATTGTCAAAGATTAAATCCTACACTATTGGCTGCCATTATGTAGTATAAAAAGGGAAGTGAGGCACCTCTTTACTTCCCATATATCTGGTAGTCGGAATCATGTGAAAATTGGAGGAAACGATCCCTGAAAAATCTAGTTTCACGTGAACTAGTTTTTGTGCCATGAAGTACCTATTTTTTAAGGATATTGAGGACTTAGTTTTTCATCATAATTTTTCCTATTAGATGAGGAATACACAGACCTACAAGTTTTACTTTTGAATTCATGAAGATCTAGATAAGAAAAAACCCCTAACAATTGGAGGAAATGGTCACCTGAAAATCTAGTTTTGCATGAACTAGTTCTTGTACCATAAAGTACATATTTTTAGGGATATTGAGGACTAAGTTTTTCATCAGAATTCTACCCTTTCAGATGAGGAACACACAGACATGCAAGTTTCCTTTTTGAATTTTTGAAGATTTGGACAAGAAAAACCCTTGAAAATTGAAGCAAAGCATCCTGGTGAAAAGTAGAATGTTTTAAGACCTTCATTTGAATCCAACACCAGGAATACCGATTTCTATTTTTAGTAAGTATCTATAGGAGAAGCTACTAACAATATTATTTCCAAGAAAATTTGCATTCATACTCCTCATTTCATTTCCCCATGATCGAGACACTCAAAAATTGGTAAGATTTATTGATGTAGTCACATTAATCAACTTCACACTCACAACAAGAAGATTATATCACCAACTTCAACCTAACCCAAACTTACAATTATACTTGTTCTCAATGCTAAGAAACAACAAAAATCTTGCAAAATTAACCTATAGTCTTAACTCAAGGCAACAAAGGATTCAAACATGTTTATCAACCTTAATATATCTTATCTTATTCAAACCTTTGGGGAATTCATCATTTCCCTCTCCTTTGCAAAATTTGACAACTTGGTCTTCTTAAGGGCATTGTCCCTAAAATGGCATAGGCTAGAATAGTCTACAATACCTCTAAAAAAGTGAATTTTATTTCATAAACCTTTTAAAATGTTACAGGTGTGAGCAAACTTGTTTGACTCAACTTTATAACATTTTACTATTTCCTTCACATGTTACCTTCCAAAGCTCATTTCTTCTTACCAAGCTCGTATACTACAATTCCATTCCAAATTAGTCTTGCAAGATTGTTTTCCACATTCTAGTATCAATTCAAACACCCTTTTGTGAAAGTGGTTTTTTTATAGAGTCTTATACTCACCTTCTTGGAAGATTCTTTTGGAAAACACAATTTGAGCCTCAAAATCCTCACTATCCTGCTACATTTCTCTCCTGGTAATTATCACTTAAAACTCTTCACTGTCACCATTTTATTGCAAAGATATTTTTAAATATTAATGATATCACTACGAAGGTGATTCATTTAATTTCTAGGATCTTGACTCAAGATAGAACTCTCTATAACTTTATTTCACCTAAAACCCTAAGGGTTTTGATGTCACGAACTTTGAGAATGTATTTCCTTTCACCAAGACTTTCACACTTGATTTTTAAACCTCAAAGTAAATATTATCAATTGAATGATCTATCTGATTCTTACACACTTACCGAAATATTCCTTGACCACGGAATACGTGACTAAGACAAAATTCATTGTCTTTATGTTTCCTCAAACAAAGCATTCAACCTATATAGGCTTAGATCACTAAATAAGTGGTTAAGGTTTATTTTTAGGAATTAATAAATTTTGTGTTCATGTTATAATATCCTAATCACCTTCCCTAGACCTTGTCCTCATTTTCTCTCGTATCAAAACTCTTTATGCTTCCTTCTTCTACAAATACCAATCAAAGGAAAATAGGAACTAATTACTCGAGTCTAAGCAAAATTATAACTTTCTTTGGAGAATAACCATTTCAAAAACTTCTATAAGAATTAATAACCTTTGATAATTCTATAATGTAACCATATGATGTTCATACCAATTTGTTATTCATGTGACTCAAATATTATAGTGTTTGTATCCTACAACAAATCACCACAAATTTTTTTACACACAGAATTTCCCTTCCATCATAAAGCTCTCAAATCATACACATAAATACCATAAGATGGACCATCTCCAAGTTATTTTACCTATATTATATCCTTTATGGAATTACTAAGTATTGTAACTTGCTATCATAATCACAACCATAGTCATTCACAAAGTATTCACACATGAAGAACATAGAATTTTCCCTATTTGGAGCTCCAAACTTAGTTACCATCAATTGATCAATGAATGAAAAGTAGTTACAAGATGAATCTTATACCTCCCCTGACTCGAGTAACTCCACAACTAACTTTTAAGGTTTACAAAATGGATTTTACATTACAATAATGCTAGAAAATAAGACTTTGTTAGAGGTTTCATGACTCCCTACATCAAGTAGAAGCTCCAAGAACACAAATAGACAAGAACACCCTAAATAAATGCTTAGGATACATCTAATGACCCTTATTATCCCCTAATAAGACATTATACAAGCTTTATACCTCTTATTACAAGCCAAAAGACCAAAATTGGCTCAAAAGAGATTCAAAATTCAAATTTGAAAAATGGAGGGAAACTCCATAGTTTGAATTTTTGACCTCTTAGACCTATGAGACCAACTTGAATGACCCCTAGGAAAACTCTAAGACCTTTCAAAGAAAAAAATTGATTACTTTAAGACTAAACTAACCTTGGTGATGATGTCATTGCATCATTGACAAAAATGGCCAAAATGGGAAAATAATGGTGAATATTCTAAAAATAGTAAATGGGTAAAATGAGCTAAAAGTGGTCACATTCCGTTCCTTCACTTGTCCTATAATGGTTCTAGAACTCAAAGAATTCTTCTTCTCAAGCTCCAAGTCAATTCCCACATCTCCCAATGTGGTGAGCATAAAGTGCCAAAATTAGAAAATGCCAATTTTGTCCCAAAGCTATTTCAATTCATTTCACATGGAATGCATGATCAATTGGTGGATGAAATTTAATTTTTCTCATTATCCTTTCCTCACTCTAGACTCAAAAGGATTTTGTCTCATGCTTCACTCATCATCAGTGTTCCCGCAGTGGCAAAATCAAGATCATGGTTGTGTGAACAAAGTGCATCCAATTTCTCCCATGTGAATGGTTAATCATGAAGATGTGATAGTGTCTCAAGGATAAAAATGATTTTATCAACGAGGTGATTTATCTTCCAATTTTATCATTGGTCTTCTTCTCAAGTGTTCATCACTCCTCTTCTCGTGTATCTAGGCAATGTGTAAAAGTGCATCATTTCAAGAAACCTCAAAAGGGGGCAAAGTGTTCAAAAGGACTTCATCGGATCTCTTTTTCAGTGGAGCATAACAGTGTTGTAGAGATCCATCATAGAGAAATTTTTCATCTTCAACTTCTTCGGAGCGGATCTTCATCAATGGAATAGGTATCTTGATCCATGTTTTATAGCATTCATTCTCTACTCTTTTCATTATTTCTCCTTTTCTTTACCTCCTTTCTAATTCTTTATTGTAAACAATCATGAATTTTTTTCTTATTCATTAAAGTGACTATGAAATACTTATGCAATGTAAAATTCCCTTTTACAATTATAAAAAATGGGACTTATTTTGTGTTTCCTAAGGTTATGTTAAAATTCACTTGTGATGGGAATATGAAAATTCATGTGGGGGGTAGATGAAGAGATGGATTGTAAAGATATAAAAGGAGATGACCCCCTCATTATAAAAGGATGGTTAATTTTGTTTACTAGCTCCCATACTCTTTCTAGAAACAAGTGATCAAATTTCCTTTATTTCCTTTGCTTATATTTCCTCTTCATCTCAACTATAATCCATGAGCAATGTACTTGTTGAATGTCATGCATTAATATTTTTTTCCTTTTGTGCTTTGTTCCTCGTGATTCTCATGGTTTTATTCTCATTGAATTCATGGATAATGTTCCTGTTTTGAAAAAATAAACTTTGTTATACTATTTATTGTGTAAAACCCTCTCTCTGTTATTCTCTTTGCACCTTTCCTTCAAACTTTTTCCTCCTTGTAGTTTATACAAGAAATTCAACATATGTATAGGGAAGTACCCCTGTGTGATCCTTGATTGAAATACCACCCCAGTTGATAGAATAATGTATATAATATTCTTGTTTTTAATAAATGGAGCTTCCCCATTCAAGCAGAGGGACCTAGTCCCAAATCGTTGCGAAACCGCCTAATTTTCCCTATCGACAAGTTATTTCACCAACACTACACTTTATAGACCTACTAACACCTTTAACACATACCTATGAACATGTAAGACACCCTAACAACCTTCATGCAACCTTTGAAGCTCATGCAAAAAAAAAAAAAATTCTTGGCCATGCACCAAGAACATGCATGTGCTAAGGACACCATGCCACTACAACACCTTATGACACCAAATCACTTCACTACCAATCAACCTTCATCATACTTGATGAATGAGACATCATGCAAGATCATATGCCACTTGGACTCCCTTTTCCATCAATGACAACACCAAAGTGACACCATGTCCAATAATTAAAGTTCTTATGTCATCTTTTTGAATCATTTTCTATTGCTTTTGATAGAGAACAGAGGGAATATTTCCTTAGGAAGATGGGAACAAACACGAGAGATAAAACAATAAAAAAATTTAGAGCTCACGGTGTTTTCATGGTCTTCTATTGCAGGTTTTGAGATTCATTATTTGATTTGTAAGTTATTTGAATGTACTTGCAAAACTAACGTTAATGGATCGGTTCGTATGAACTTGGGGACGTAGGAATTTCTGAACCCTATAAATAATATTGTGTCATATTTCTTTCCTAACTTTGCATTAATTTTTTAGATTATTTTTAGATATTAATTTGAATGCAATTATAATCGGTCTGATAATTTTACGAAATTTGATAAAATCGGGTATAATGAAAATCAGATTGATTTGAATGTACAACTGGAATGAATGAGTTTTTAGCACTTAAATTTAGTTTCAAATCAGTTTGCAAACATATTTGAATCAGTTGTTTGATCAAATTTGTAATCATTTTCAAGTTGAAAAAGATAAGAACTAATAAGTTTAATTGATCTTTTCGTAAACATTTGAAATAGTAGGGGATTCCTACCTATTTACGGATCATGTTTGGTATCATAGCTAGTTTATTGCTTCAAATTGTGAATTTGGTTTAGTTGTGATTGCACAAGTAAAGGTGCACTACCGGAAAGTTGTCAAAACAAGAAAATCTCGATGAGCTTGAGGCATTCAACCGCTAAATCCAAGAAGACAATGTTCTCCTGAGATCAATGTATTATTCCTTGGAAGAGGAATGTGAGAAATTGAAAATAGAATTAAAATCCAAGGATGAGATCTTGGAAAATTTACAAACTAGTGGTGACATGAAGGGGGAAAATAAGTCCATTTTGCAATTAAGACCTTCCTCTCCCACAAGTGCACAAGTTGATTCAAACATTGTAAGTATATCGTTAGTTGTTGAATCTTCCCATTTCAAATTAGTTGAAAATGATTTTTGTAAGTTTGAACAACATACTAAGGGAATAGGTTCAAAGTTACTTTTTAAAATGGGATTTAATGGAAAAATCCTTGGAAAAGAAGGTCAAGGAATTGCTAACCCCATTCAAGTAGAGGATAGGCCTCACCATGCAGGTTTGGGATTCATATTTGGTGGTCAAAATGAGAAAGGTGAATGCTCCATGACAGTTAAGACTACAAAGGAAAAACCTCCACCACAACCCATGAAAGGTAAAAATGGTAATGGGAAAAATTATAAAAGTGTTGATTATAAACAATGTAAATATTCCCATGTTCCTTTTAATTATGGATTAGATACACAAAAATTGTGGTACATTTATCCATGCGTTTTTGTGGATTATCTAACCACTGTGTAGCTAAGTGTTGGAAAAGGAAATCATTGTTGGGTAAAATTTTGAAAGACCATTTTCTTACACGAGTTGTAAAAATGGAAATTTGGGTAAGTTTCCTAAAAATTGGGAAAACAATATTGTACCTAGTGTAACAGAAAGGTCATGAGGTTAACATGTGTTGGAAGCTTCGTCCAAAACAACAGTGGAGAGTTGTTAAAAAGGAAAGCATTGTGAAACCAACAGTTGCTAAAATAACCCATGTAGATACCTAGGTATCCACTGAGGAAATTATACCACCCAAAAAGGATAATCTAATAAAGTTTGTTGGTAAGCAATTTCTTAGTTTCATGTTTGCATAGCTGATATTGTTGATTAGCATGCATATTTTTCAGAGCATATTTTATGGGATTATGTTGAATGTTGAAAGGAAATTTTCCCATATTCATATTGGCTTTGAATCTGGATAATGGTGTCACCTATAGGGAAGAGCTGAGAGACATGTTTAACATACTCATATTCTACTTCTCACATATAAGGTTGAAAATTCCATTTTGATTTTGGTAGAAGAGTTTTTGATTCGATGTATCTGCTGATTTTATCATGCAAAGACATGGATGCTTTTAAAACCCATTTGGGAACTATTTTTATTATAATTAATATATAAACTTGTTGTGTCAACACAGGGTATTTGAAAATGTATTCAGTCCCTTATTTTTAGTATTTATTATAACTATCCTGTGTGTTACAATTAGGGTGTACATTGATTACACTAACAAATTGGTTTACAAATTATACCTAGTGAGTTTTGTAGTGGATGGAAATTTCACCATTTTGGTATGGGTAAGTGCATGAAGTTGGTGGACAATTCCGTGGACATAAAAACCCAAAATTCAAGAACTGCGATCTTAGTTTATATACCATGATCGTGGTTTTAAACCACGATCACAGATCTGTTTTTATCGGGTTTGGCAATAGCCAAACCTAAAACCGTGATCGTGGTTATAAACCGCGATCGCGGAACTCTAAGGAAAAAAAGTAGTCCCGCAAGTCCTCATTTTCCCCATTTTTCATTTCAAACCACGATTTCTCTTAGACGTTTTTCACTGGAGCTTTGAATACCACCTCAAAATTGCTCATCGGACTTCTAGATCGTGATAGATTCAACCATGCCGCCAAGACAAGGAGGTAAGCCCCCGATTTTAATCATTTTTTGCATTTTAGGTTTTTTTTTGCATTTTAGGTTTTTTTTTGCATTTTCATGGGTTTTTTGAAATGTTTGTTTATGTATACAATTTTCTTGTTTTGTCAGTTGGTCGGCAAGCTCAAAATCATGCAAACCATCAAAACATTCCTCAAAACCCTCCTCCAAACATAGATCCGCCTCCTGTGGCTCCTTTTGTCCCCACTAAACCAGCAGGAACACAAGATAATATCGTTGGAAGAATCTGAGAAAATAAAATTTTCATTGAGAACCTTATTCAGACTATAAGAAAAAATCATGCCACAAATCCATCCCGCACGACTTTAGCCAACACATTACAAACATTGATTGGCGAAGTCGACTCCGCAACCAACTAAATACATAGATGGAATACCTTTAGAGGTGATTGTAGGCGGTGGTATGCGGATAAATTATCCCATGTGGCCGTAAAAGACAAAAAAAAATGGAAAATACCTCATTTTTGCATTATTCTACGACTCGAGAACCAATGCCCCCCTGTAACTACTTGCGAATGGTTCCCGATCCATTGGTGCCACGATGACCGAATCAAAAACAATTTTTGGGACCGATGGTGGATGGTTTTTTATTATCCACCATGCAATAACAATGAGGTTCCTCTCTATTTTTAAAGAAATTATATTGCGATTTCATGCTTAATGAGGTCTGAATTATTTTGACTTTTCTAACTTTATTGGGCGAGGAGGTGGCTCTGCCCATAATAGACACAGTGCACGCGTAATTCAACTAAGGATCCCCCATGCCCCAAAACTCCCACTTTGCCTTCACTTATCCCCTACGGTGAAGGAGGTTGTGAGATTGACACACTTCATGTATTGAGGAGCTCACCGACACTCGACCCGACATAGTGACCAGATTACATCTGGTGATGTTGGTGGAGGTGCTGATTCTAGCGCACCACGCCACTTGTGGATCATGTGGTGCCATATGCCTATGGGTGAGACATCATTTTTGTTCACGTGATTTCTTTTCTATAGATGAGATGATGGGGGATGTTTTTGGAACTAGTGCCACTGATATTGGTCTTTCACAGGTAAATTTCAAATAAATATAAACAATATATATATACAATAGTTTAATTCATGTTTGAGATTTTAATATATATGTATTTGATTATACGTCATGTACATACATGTAAAAACTAATTTTTTATTTTATTTTAAATAGCAAGAGCCAGTGAAGGAAACATCTGAGTCGACATGCTAGCTACTGCAGCTGGGCGTGTTTCAAACGTAAGTTTCAAGTTGTACAAACTTACATTTTTAATTTCATTTGATTGCACTAGATTATTATTATAATGTTTCACGTGTATGTTGTACATATTAATATGTTTGTCTTTTATACACAGGAGCCTAGCAGGTCATCATCTGCTCTGGGAACTAAGGCTACTGGCATGCCTCACATGAGTTTTACATAGGTTAGTTTCTCTTTACACTTTGTTTCTAATTGTGGAAGTTCACGTGGATTACATGCTTTGGACCTCTGTTATGTGGTGCAGTCATGTAGATTTTAATATTGATTTGTACATGTTTTTTGTATAGCTTATGACTGCCAGAGAGACTCCTCCATATATGCAGACTATGGAGGCTGCTATAGATATTGCCATAGCATCTGCAGATCCACTAACTGAGGTACAATTTTTCAAATTTGTTAAATTTTGGAGGTTCATTATTTCTTATTACTTAAATCTATAATATCAAATTTTGTATGTATGTGAAATATTTAATTTGAAAATTAATTATTTGTATGTAGTTTACCCCTCGTGAGTCTACTGTTTTCCCTGTGATGCATCAATGACAAATTGATAGGGATCATGACATTGCGGTAATATTTCACATGCATTTTAACTAAATTGTACAAGTTTCTAAATTTTGAATGTATTTTAAAATTTTGGGTGTTAAAAACTTGTTGTTTATGAATGTGCGGAGTTAGGTTCTGGACACCTGCTTAGATATGCTAGGACCACACGGATGAAATCCGTGGTGGCATCTCCCTCCACTACATCCCCACGTCATGGACGTGCTACTTCTAGTAGGGTGAAGAGAGGGAAGATGTTTCATGAGTAGATTCATAGTCCACCTGGATGTACATAGATATATATATATGGGCCATCTAGTCCTAGTGAACATGTTTCTTCATATAGTCCATTGTATATATGACACACTTAGTTTGAGATGTACACATGTTATGAACTTACATATTTTCGAGAGCGTGCGTCTGGAGCACACTTTTTTGATTCTTATATATCCATGTGTGTTGCTTTTCATAACGATATCACTTCTATAAGTTTGATTCAATTTCATTGCATGTATGATATCCTTCTATGTATGTTTTCATAACCATTTATTAGTTCTAGATATGTATGTTTGATTTAAAATTAAAAAACCATGTCCCGGAGCACTACATGGTACAATTGTTAAGCAAACCTATTCCATTAAGCAAAACCATGCTAGGTGAACTACAAAAGGGCAATACGTAATTACTTTTTTCTTTTAAAGCTAACACTCATCTGTTACATATCAACTAATGCAAACATTGATAGAAATAAGTGAGGTAGAGTTCATCTTGAACTATATGAATATAACGTTACTTATGGTGCAACATTACATGGTAAAATTGTTAAGAAATTAAGAGTAGTATTTACATTGTTTTAGAGAAATTAAGGGAATCAAGAGATGTACACACCTTAATCTCTTTATAATTTGGTGTTATATGACAATCAACTAAGAAGTTAAACATTCAATTTGATTATCGTTTAAAAGCGATTCACTTCTCTCTTTCATTTTCATTGTTTGTCTCTTTCTTCTTGGACTTACCATCCTCTCTTTCCTTTTATTTGCTTGTACATTCAAGACTTCTTTCTTTCTCCTTCTTATTACCATTGTTCACTCTTTTTCTCTTGACTTGTCTCTTGTTGCTTTGAATATCCATCATAAATATCTCCTCAAGCCTTTGTATTTTCTCATGTACAACAAGTATTCACTCTCTCGTTTACTTTCTTCATTTATTGATCATAGCCATTACATGCTTGCCTCAAACTGAAATTTGACCTTTTCTCGCCACTTTCCTCTTGTTTCCCATTTCATATTGAATGAGTACCTATTTATTCTCTAAGCATTTCATTTTGCACTTCCTTTCTCCTCCATTATTCTTCTTTTGTGCTATGTTCTCCATTATGAGAATTATTTTCTCTTCTTCATGTTTCTTGTGCATGGAAACTATTTTCCTCTTATTCCTTCATAGGCTCTCACTTATTTGTTTCCTTCACTTATTTTAGCATGCTTCATAAGTGACTTGATTGGCCACTTCACTCTCCTTATAAAATTCCATCCAAATATGCAAACTTGAAGCTACTTGCCTTAGCATTTTATTGATAATCTTATTCATATGTTCACATTCTCACCATACTATTAGAACAATGAATAAATGCATTTCATTCCTTTAACATGACTTACCTTTACTCACCACTTTTCACTAGTTCTTACTTCACTAGCAATTATGGCTCATTTAATTTCAACTCCATTTAGTATTCTTGACCTATATTCAAATACTTAATCCACTATTAGAATAACAAGGGAATGCTTTATTCTTGTGAATCTTCAAATCATGATAATTAGGGTATTAGATACCCATGAAGGGATGAAAAGTATGTAAAATGTTTCAAGGTAGCCAAGAGCGTGACCATATTACAATGCAAACATAATGAGCATGTAAGCACATAGCTGGGGTAGCAGAGGATGGAGAGATATCACCACAACAACATAGCTCAAGAGAGCAAAGCAAGGACATTGATGAAGCACCTAAGAGGATAGAGGCAATTCCAAAGAGAACAAGAGAGATGGAAGGTAAACAAGTGACATTGAATGTTTTGAGTCCTAGGAAATGAACAGAGGCGAGGAGTGAGAAGTCATGCCTCAAGACGTCGTGGCACCAAAATGACTATGCCAAAACATTCAGGTGGCCAGGTGAATGCTAGAGGAGGTGGTGTTTCGGTGCGTGACAAGGTCGTTGCTTCCAAGCTACTTCGTTCGGGCGTAGTCCCTTAAGAGCCCTAAGACCAAAATATCGTTCAACTTCGACGGATGACTACTCAGACTCCGTGGCACATAGAGACATCTCATATAATCTAATACCTTGGCGTAGGGACCCTCTACTAATAGCCTCTCTCATTTTTTTCCTTCTCAGATTGGTGCTCTCGCTGCCTATTGTTTGCAAACGCGTGAAATAGTGTAGTTTGAGCCAGTGTAAGGTTGTCAAATGCTATATTTTGTAAATGGTGGGTCATGTCAACAAACTGAATGTGTTGACACATTCGGGTATTAGGTGAATGCTAGAGGAGGTGGTGTTTTGGTGCATGACAAGGTCGTTGCTTCTGGGCTACTTCGTTCGGGCGTAGTCCCTTAAGAGCCCTGAGACCAAAATATCATTCAACTTCGACGGGTGACTACTCAGACTTCATGGTACCTAGAGACATATCATCTAATCTAAAACCTTGCATAGGGACCCTCTACAATAGCCTCTCTCAATTTTTTCCTTCTCAGATCGGTGCTCTCGCTGCCCTATTGTTTGCAAACGCGCGAAATAGTGCAGTTTGAGCCAGTGTAAGGTTATCAAACGTTATATTTTGCAAATGATGGGTCGTGTCACCAAAATGACTATGTAGAAATGTCTAGGTGGCTAGGTGAATGCTAGTGGTGGTGGTGTTTTGGTGCGCGACAAGTTCGTTGCTTCCGGCTACTTCGTTTGGGTGTAGTCCCTTAAGAGCCACCGAGACCAAAATATCATTCAACTTTGATGGGTGACTACTCGGACTCAAGTGTGGCACCTAGAGATGTCACATCTAATCCAAAACCTTGGCGAAGGGACCCTCTATAATAGCCTCTCTCGTTTTTCCTTCTCATATCGGTGCTCTCACTGCCTTTATTGTTTGCATGAAACGCACGAAATAGTGCGGTTTGAGCGGTGTAAGGTTGTTAAACACTATATTTTACAAACGGTGGGTCGTGGCACCAAACCAACTACTGCTGACATGTCTAGGTGGCCGAGTTTAACACTAGAGGAGGTATTGTTTTTACGTGCGCGACAAGGTCGTTGCTTCCGAGCTACTTCGCCTTCAAGCGTAGTCCCTTAAGAGCCACGAGACCAAAATATCGTTCAACTTCGACGGGTGACTACTCAAATTCTATGGTACCTAGAGACGTCTCATCCGATTCAAAACCTTGGCGTAGGGACCCTCTACAATAGTCTCTCTCAATTTTTCCTTCTCGGATCGGTGATCTGCTTACCCTATTATTTGTAAATGTGTGAAATAGTGCGGTTTGAGCCGGTGTGAGGTTGTTAAACGCTATATTTTGCAAACGGTGGGTCGTGGCACCGAACCAACTGTGTCGACAAATTTTCATGGCCAAGTGAACACTAGAGGAGGTGGTTTTGGTGCACAACAAGGTCGTTGCTTAGAAGGCTACTTCGTTCGGGTGTAGTCCCTTAAGAGCCCTGAGA
This sequence comes from Taxus wallichiana var. yunnanensis, assembly GCA_018340775.1. Taxonomy (NCBI): domain Eukaryota; kingdom Viridiplantae; phylum Streptophyta; class Pinopsida; order Cupressales; family Taxaceae; genus Taxus; species Taxus wallichiana. The sequence goes on from CM031238.1 coordinate 866,375,780, forward strand.
CCAAAATATTGTTCAACTTTGACAAGTGACTACTCGGACTCAAGTGGCACCTAGAGACATCTCGCCTAATTTGAAAACTTGGCATAGGGACCCTCTATAATATCCTCTCTCGGTTTTCCTTCTTAGATCGGTGCTCTCGCTGCCCTATTGTTTGCAAACGCGTGAAATAGTGCGGTTTGAGCCGATGTGTAAGGTTATCAAATGCTATATTTTTCAAACGGTGGGTCATCTTTGCCAAACCAACTACATTGACACGTTTAGGTGGCCAAGTGAATGCTAGAGGAGGCATTTTTTGGTGCGAGACAAGTTCGTTGCTTTCAGGGCTACTTTGTTCGAGCGTAGTCCCTTATGAGCCCCGAGACCAAAATATCGTTCAACTTCGACGGATGACTACTCGAGACTCCATGGCACCTAGAGATTCATTATTTGATCCAAAACCTTAGTGTAGTGACCATCTAAAATATCCTCTCTCAATTTTTTCCTTCTCATATCGGTGCTCTTGCTGCTCTATTTTTTTGCAAACGCGCGAAATAGTGCAGTTTGAGCCAGTGTAAGGCTATCAAACGCTATATTTTTCAAACAATGGGTTGTGGCACCAAACCGATTATGCACACGTGTAGGTATGGTCTTGTAAACACTTGGGGAGGAGTCGTTTTGGTTCTCTAAGCTCCAGGTGCTTCTGGGCTACCTCCTCCGGAGCCAAGAACCCCCTCCACAGGTACATAAATCATTGTTAATTGCTTCTCTTTTCTTGTAAAACAATGAAAGCTTCTCTTAGCTTCGAGAATTTAAAATTATCTACTAACAGTGCCAACCACGTGAAGGTGGAAGCTTTTATGGCACCACTAACCTGAACATAAAAGTGTTAGTCAAAGAAATTTAAGTTTCAAATCAAAACCATACTAGATATATACAAAATACACAAATTTAAAATAAAATATATGAACTTAAATCTATCTAACTAAAAAATTTATATATATCAAAGAAATTATATATACCAGACATGAGCATTGTAAATTCATTCCAATGAACCATCAAGATTAGATCTACTCTGAATAGCAGACAAGATTGCTTCATGATATGACTCTCGAACCTTCCAAAGAATCTTGTTATTAGGCCTTCCTCGATATCTATACAACTGAATATTTATCACTAGAACTAGATGTGAATATAAGAGTATTTTCATGTGTGTCTCAAAGTCTTCAAACACCCAAATAGAGGAGTTTTTAATGGATACTGTTGAAGCCAAGTTCCAGTAACTACCACTGACCCTGTAGGATACTCAATATCTTTGCCATCTATAATAGGAGAATTCAACTTCTTTCTTTCCTCGATCTGCAACGACATAAGAAATAGTCTGTTTCTTCTTCATTGTCTTCTGTCACAATAACTGTAAACACATGTCCTATAAAAAAACAAGGTTGAACAACTCAAATTTAAATTACATATTAAAATTTCAATGGACATAACTCAATACAAAAATTAAATAAATAACCATAAATACCTTGTCACACCAAAATCAAAATTTCGTCAAAGTCCTTGGATGTTGCAACTTCATCTGCAAACAAAGTCGTAATGCTTGTGGAGGTTGATAACTAGGAAGCGAGTTAGAGGCCTACAAATCCATCCATCCACCCATTCTTGTGAATCACACTCAGCAGTGACAAATTTGATACAAGATGCACAAAAACATGTCAACTTTCTTGTCCATACGGCCCAGAAGTAGAGTCGAGCTACTGAAATGAGTGCATATCATTGGACCCGAGTGAGTGTCATATAATTCTCATAGTTAGCAATTTTTATTCCTCTATCAACCAAAAATATCTATGATTTGTGGAATTTTCTTGAGAATCTCAGGCCATGTTGTCAATACACCATTCCACTATGCTCTTTGCATCTTTTAATTTAGCACCATCTTTGTACTTCAACTCTTCTCTTACAAGAGCTCTTTTTACACATGCCCCTGCACCTTCATGCTCTCCTTTTCCATGTCCATCCTCAGTGAAACTCCAAATATGTTCCACACCCATCTTGACGTGCATTCTTCTCATCCAATAAAACATTTTTCAGTCTTAAACCGAGACGTGTAATTATCGACCATATATAATATTGTTTGAAGTGGATGTCCTATCGGATAAGTTTCCATAAAATAACTGGAAACACCCTTGCACAAATTCAGTAGAATGAGTACAATCATCACCGATATAAACATGGTACTCTCTTAAAAAAAAATTGATCATTCTCTCAGTCTTGTCAAGAGAATGTATAAATGCTATATGCACAAAAATGGCAACTTGTACTGAGGTGTAATATTGTGATTGAACCTCCATTTTTTGTTGCAATGTGTAATTTTCTATAAAATTGACCACTGAAACAATAGTATCAAAAGGAAATGTGTCCTTGCATATCTTGAACTATTCATCTAACCATCGAGCTCTATGTGTATGCTTAGCATACTCATAAACAATTTCATCCTTAAATTTTCTCAAAAATTGGAAAACAAGCATTTGTTATGTAACTAGCTCACATTGTTTAGACTCTTTTCCATCTTTCAAATGGTATGCAACTAATTTATATTTATCAAACTCAATTGAATTATGTCCTATTGTACCTTCAATTTTCTCATGGATGCAACTTTCCAATTTAGGTAATCCGTTGCATGTACTACAACTTCCATCTAAACAATCCTGACTATAAAAAAATTGTCCAACTTATTTTTCACAAAATATAGTAGGAATGAAATCCTTGGAAGATATTGGTGGAACTTGAACACCACATTTTGATAACATAGTTTCAAAATGAAAAATAGAACGAATACGTAAAATTTAGCATAATGCATCGCAAATTCAAATTCAATTATTTTTGTCCTTACGCAAAGGTTCTAGTAGAAAATGCCCAAAATTGGCGTTATTGAAGGATTGAAGGATATTGCGTCTTTCAATTTCTTTCATTAGAGTTTTTCGATTAACTTGTAACATTTGACTTGTTTGTGTAATCAAATGTTGTTTTTTTATTGATTCACTTACAACACTAGTAGCAAGTACACGACGCACAATATTACTATCCCTAGTGCATCTCTTGACACCAATAGTGTGATATGCATCATGAAGGTTTTCAACAATTATAGAGGTTTGACCACATATATTAGATGTTTTCAATCCTAAGGTGTTTAATGTAGGTCTCATTTTAATCAATTTCATCAAACTAACCAACAACTGACATCTTTGGGAATCATTTAAAATTTCAAAATGATTATCCCAAATTTTAGTGGCTTTTCTTCTGATTTTCATTCAGAAAGTTTGTCAAACATTGGTTTCAAAATGTTTTCATCAATTTCAATAAAAAATTAGGTTTCTTACATAAAATCCTAGGAGGTGTTTTTGTCAAATTTTTCTTGTCTACAGTTTCAACATGAATATCCTTATTCACATTTTCATTGTCTCCTTCAATTTTAACATTTGCTACATCATGAGTATTTAATTCTTCTTCAACATTGATAGTAAAAACATCTTCATCACGAGTATTTAATTCAACTTCAACATTGACAGTAGAAACATTACCTAGTTCTTCATTGCTTACAATAGTTGGGGTTGAAGATGAACATCTTATTGATTCACAAATATTCCGCATTCACTCAACATTTTGAATTTTGTTGGCCTCTAATTCGTTTGGTGTTTTTTTACTTAATGACTTCCTTTTTTGACTTCGTTTCTTGTCTCCCATGATGTTTCACTTCCGGTGATAAGAAAAACGTGTAGAAAAAGATAGAATTTCATAGTAATTCATATGGTAAGGTCAGAGAGTAAAAATCACATGGTAATTCAAACATTGGGATGTGTGTAAATATGATTTATGAACCGTGAGCGTGCTTTATAAACCATGATCACGGTTTCTAAAGCATGCTCATGGTTTGCGCTTTAGAAACCGTGATTGCAGATCTATCTGCCGACCCTAAGCCTCGAGAAATCTTTGTTTTCCCCAACCAAAGCTATGGAAGGTCATTATGAAGTGTAAAAGGTCAAAAACCTCAAATTTTCTCTTCCAAAGACTTGAACCATGCTAAAAAATCTGAAAACATTTCACAAAAATGGTGCCATCGCGTAGGGGAGACTGTTAGCTTCGTAGAAATATTGATTTTAAAGTGAATAGAATAAGATAAATATCATTTTATAATTTTTACTAACAATAGGTCTTTAAGACATTTTCTCATGAATGTTCATGTCTACGTTTAAGACTGTAACTTTTGTTTTGCTTATCAAAATGTGATAAAACTTATACCATCCCAAGCATGGAAAAATTCTATACACATTAAAAAAATATTTGATTTCGATATTTTTTGATATAGTTATGGCGGGAAAACAGAAAGCACTCCGTTTTCTAAATATTTTCAGACCACTTTCATGGAAAAAATCATTAAAAATATATTGCTTGAAAAATACAAAATAAAATCCATCCCAAGATAGACAACTACATCTAACTTTTCACCAAATGAAAAAAATAACAAGATTTCGTCATCCAAATCATGGGCAAATGGACTACAATCTTATAAGTTTTTTCAAAAAAAAAAAACCAAGTCATATAATTTTAAGTGTTTAATATAGCTAAACTTGTCTATTTTTTTAAAAAAATTAGTATTTTAGAAACTAGATTCCAGATGCTACAATTCATATTTATATATTTTTTTAATTTTGAATGTGCATATTGCTAATAATCCCTACAAGTTGAGATTTCGCTATTTTTTGCAATATGACGTCCACAGATGACCCCATTTTTGTCCATCAACTTCCTGCACTTACCCGTATGCATCATTGTGACGCAGGTTTGCTTCTATCCTATTTGTAATGCACAATTTCGGGATAGATATTTCATTAACAGCCACATAATTCATTAGACACTAGCCTATTATTGGCATGTAGATGTCTTTATATACTAGATCTATTTTGGTGGAATAGTGTTTACGGTGATGTCCGTGTCATAGATTATTGGTTGACAATTGCATCTTTTAGTGAAAAATGTCTATTTTTAATTTGATCAATTTTTTGTGATGGAAGTTCGAGTTATCTGGGATTTGAAATTTCTACATGGATTCAATTAGAAATTTGCATGTTGTCATTTTTTCTTTATTTAAACTAATTTATGTTGTTTGCAGAGATTGGAAGAATCATGGAGTAGCCGTTTGACATATTCCTCTTTTGGTGAACACTTGTCTATTTTTTTGAAAAAAACTAATCAATTTTTTTATAAGATTTTCAACAATCTGCAGTGATATTTCCCATAATGTTATTTTTATGGATCTTATATGTGTTTGTGATATACAAGAAGATCATTGGTAACCTTTGTGGGTGAAAAATAGCTTTTGTGGAACAAAATCCTTCTCATTGGGGAGGTGTGATCTGAAGATAAATTTAGTAGAAAAAGTTTCCCTAAATCTCCCAAGATCATTACAATATAGAAGATTAAATCGAGAGATTTATGGTGGTATCTTAAACATTGAAAATGAAGGTCGTATGAAGAATTTATAGCCTAGCTGAAAATCTTGGCAATCTGACAAAAAATTATTACACGCATGTTCGAAATGATGTGGATGCCTACATTGCAGCCTAGCTCGGCCTACCGAGTTAAGCTCCTACTTCCATCTTGACCACCAACTCGACCATCCGACATGCCACACCGCTCGGATGTCAACTCGTCCACCCGACCTCTTTGCAGTCGAAGTCACCAACACTCGCTTTGACTCCATTCTTAGCTCGGTGATCCAAGAATCGAACACCAAACTTAGCCACAACCACACCGGGTAACCTACATGCTTGGTGAGTCAAGCAAAATCGATAAGCCACTTGTCTTACCAACCATGCCAAATAATAACATAAGCATTGGTGACCACCCTATTAATGTGGTATATAATCCCAAGATAGCTCAAATATGGTCAGTGGGAGCTTGGGCGATTCAAACCCCTACCCTCTCGGTTAATTAAAAATATACACACCGCCACACCACAAGCGGTCAACATGTATATAAATAAAGTGCTTTCTATTTGAGCGGGGAATAGAGATGACTGTGGTAAATCCATAATAGAGTAGTTCTACTGGAATTGTAAATTTGAGAAACTTAGGGGAAGATTCATGTCTCAAAGTGAACTAAGAAAATGTTCGAATTCAGATATGCTTCTTATGGTGTACACATTTTCCCGAATCGTATTTCTTATGTCATTTTTTTAATCCTTTTGTGTCGTTTTAGAAGGAGAACGGAGGGAAGATCATCTTAGGACATGAACAAACATGGAGAGAAAACACTGAATTTTTTTACATCTCACAGGTTCTCATGGTATTTTTTTGTAGGTTTTGAGATTCATTATTTGATTTATAAGTTATTTGAATTTACTTGTAAAACTAACATTAATGGATCAATTCGTATGAACTCGGGGACGTAGGAATTTCTAAACCCCGTAAACAATCTTGTGTCATTTTTTTATAATTTTGCATTTAGTTTTCATATTATTTGTATATTTTAATTTGAATGCAATTATATTTAGTATGAAAATTTTATGTAAATTCAATAAAATCATGTATAATGAAAATCATATTGGTCTAAATGTACAACTAGAATGAATGAGTTTTTAGCAATCAAATTCAGTTTGTAAACACATTTGAATCGGTTGTTGGATCATATTTTTAATTAGTTTCAAATTGAAAATGATAGGAACTAATAAGTTTAATTGATCTTTTCGTAAACATTTGAAATAATAGGGGATTCATACCTCTTTACGGATCAAGTATTCACATGTTAAGAAAGTTTGTTTGGCGATATTTTAATTTTAAAAACTACGCCATTATTTTATCAATCATAAAACCAAACTCATTACAAAAGTAGATCCCCTCAAATATATACTACCTAGACCCATTCTCACAGGAAGAATGTCAAGTTGGGTCATTCTACTTAGTGATTTTGATATCAATTTTTTTATTCAAAAATCAATCAAAGGAAAATCACTTGTAGATCACTTGATTCATGGCAAGCCTCTACCAAGATTGGAACCTCTTCACTTCAAATTTATGGATGAATAACTCTTGTATATTGATACAACACCTTCTTGGACTCTATTTTTAATGGATCTTGTAATATCTATGGATCAAGACGGTATTCTACTTATCACACCAAATGGAAATGTTATCCCAAAATATTTCTACTTGGTCTTCCCTATACAAAAATACTACAGTACGAAGCACTCATAGCTGGATTTAAATTGGATATATCATGGAATCTCAAGGAGTTGATAGTGTTTGGTGATTCACTTCTAATCATTAAACAAGTCACAAATGAATACCAAGTAAAAGATGAAAATATAATTCCTTATAAACTCATGGTGGATAGCCTTAAAGGTTATTTCTAGTTGATCACTTTTGAACAAGTTCCTCACCTTCAAAATAAATCAGTAGATGCAATTGAAACTATCATATCTCTTCTCAATTTCAATTCGGATCAAACATACACCAAGTTTCTCCTTAAACATATTCTGGTTCCGGCCTATGATTTTCTTGATTCAACCATGGTCTATGAAATAGTTGGTCTTGACAATCCTGGTATTATGATACTTATAATTTCATACATGACCAAACTTATCCTAAATATGTGAACTCCAAAATAAACAAGCCTTATCACAACGTGCTTTGTGTTATACCCTACTTGCAGACACCCTTTATTGAAGAGGCTATGATGGGACTCTATTAAGATGTCTCAACTAAGAAAAATTTCTCTAGAATATAAAAGAGGTACATGTTGGTATTTATGGTGCACATACAAGTGACATGGTCTTAGCAAATAAAATCTTACGTGTAGGTTATTATTGGCCTACTATGGAATCTGATGCATGTAATTTTTTCAAGAAGTGTGTGGCATGTCAAACACATGGTATCTTCATTCATGTACCTTCATAATCTCTAAATACAATCACTACACCTTGGCCTTTCTCCCAATGGGGGCTCGACCTTATAGGAAAGATCAATCCCACCTCATCTGATGGCCAAAAATTCATTATCAACTGCCCACGAGTATTTTACTAAATTTGTAGAGGAAATACCTCTCACATATGTCACTAGTACTAATATCTCCAAATTCATATTCAACCACCTCTTTTTCACTTTGGCATTATTTCCTCCATTGCTTCGATAACGGTAAATCGTTCAAAAAATAGTTAAAACATTAAAGAAAAATTTTGCATCTGCCTTCTCTAGTCCACACCTTATTATCCATAATGTAATGGCTAAGATGAAGCATCTAATAAAACATTGAAATCCATCATGGAAAAAAATGTTGATAAGCATGTTCATAATTTTCATACCCAATATATATCCTTCCCTTTAGGCATATCACACATCCTTTCGTACTCCAAAAAGATCCAGTCTATTTTCACTTGTATACATCTCTCAAAGTTATATTACATGTATATGTTGAGCTCCCATCACTTAGTGTATCCCTCCAACATCTAATCAAATAAGACAACTATAGACAAGATCATCTTGTTGAGCTTGACCTCCTAGATGAAAAGAACATCAATTTTTTAGATCATCTAAAATTTTATTAGAATCAACTTCATCGTGCCTACAAAAAGAAGATCAAAACAATACAATGTGAGATTGGATAATTTGTGTTAAAAAGAAAATAAAGTAAATACAACCAAAGATTAGGATGAGAAAGGAAAATTTGAACCAAATTGGTTTGGTCCTTACCTTATCACTACAAAATTTGGATCGATGTGTACAAGTTATATACTCAAGATGGCCAAGATCTTAAATAACCCATGAATGTGGTTCATTTGAAAAGATTCTATTCTTGATTCATCTATACATACCTCTTGTGTTAGGGGAATTTTTGCACATCCACTTATATAGCTCCTTCATCATATCCATCTAATCATATCATCCCAAACCAGTTCATGTCGCATGTTCCTTATATGTAGGACATTTACCATCTTTCATATGGGTTTTATTCTCTCACACCCACACCTTAATCTTCATAAGAATTTACATTCTTGTGTATACTTGGGTGGGTCTTGGATCACCTAACTAAATCTCACTGGTTATTACAGTTAGATCAAAAATTCAAAAACAACACAAAAAATGCAAAACGCAAAACAATCAAATAATTGAAAACAAAAAACATTCAAAATAATCCAAAAAATCAAAACATTAAAATAATCAAAAATTCAAAACATTCAAATAACCAAAAAAATCTAAAGATTTACAAAAACAAAAAAACATCGCAAAACATCAACACACTTAACGAAATCAAACTTTTAACTCCAATCTTAGTGATCATTCCAATTATCCTATGACTATAAAAATAAATCATCTTACCCCTTGTATGTATCCTTGTTTGGGAAATCCAAATCAGTCTTATCCTCTTGCGTATATCCTCGTTTGGGGCAATATTGGCTCTTATTTTCTCCCATGCATGTATCCTTACTTGGTGGAAATGACCCATTCAATATCATATTAATCTTCAATGTGGATCCAACAAGAGTGTCACTTGACCCCACTCATTAGTTTTATCCAACCCCCTTGCATTTATCTTTGCTCTAGGGAAATCCAAATCGTCTTAAATCTTCATTGTGGAACACATTAAGGGCATAATTAAATATCTTTATTTAAAGTTATGTTGTATTATTATTATTTTTAGTTAATTCTTGACCAAATTCACGTATTTTTTATCATATTCATTAATTTATATCCATGATGTGTACATTTATTGTGTTTTTGGCATGTGAAATTACTATCCCAAAAATGTAAAATTTGATCCATGACAACCAAGCTACGAAGTGAAAATATGCTTCAAAATAATTATGAACCCCTCTCCTCTGGTGATCCTATCTTCCATGTCATTATCATATTAACCTTACAGATCCTCCTAATATACTAAATAATCATGTACAAGTTTTCAAAATGGTGTAATAAGGTCATTTCTTCCATTCAACAAATTACAACATGAGACTAGTTCTTTGGTAGGCTTAGAAAGGTCATTTTGGGGCATGTCTCGCATCCTCCAGAAGTGTGTTCAATGCAAGATTTTACAAAGAGCTATGGATATGGGGAAAAACCCCAAATTTTTGTGCAAAGTCCCTCAATGGACCATTAGATAATAAATGAGCAAGGAAACCTACTTTGCATGTATTCAAACTTGAAATAAACAAGAAATGTAACAAAATAGCATTTAACCTCTATTCTTTGAAAGCTTAACAAAATATGCCTACTAAAGACTTAAGCAATAATTTTTGTTGTTTACTCCATGAGGGTGAATGAATCTCACTAAATGGTTGCATGGCCAAGCTTAGCTATTCTATTACTAACCTAACATGGTTGCAAGATGAAGCTATTTTAATGGTGGATGACCCAAGATCAAATGCCTTATTAGCTTGGCTAATGCAAATGAGCTCTTAAACTTTCTTAGGCTTGTTTTGGCTTTAGCTTATGTAAAGTTGTGTGTAAAGTTGTCATTTGAATGGGTAGGCTTAGCCTTGTATTTATAGTTTTTGGTTTGGAAGAATTTGGAATTTGGGTGCATGTGGGACTAAAGCTCTTTTAGATTAGATTAGGATAAACATGCTTTAGGCTTAGTTAATCTTGGTTTAGGCTAGTTAACTAGGGTTTAGGCTAGTTAAACTTGATTAGCAAGTGATTAGAGACTCATTGAGAGTTGGGAGGGTTTGGATAACCAATTGTGACTGATAGATAGCCTATGAAGCCAATAGAAGTGGTCTAGAGAGAACTAGGGAGGTTCTGAATGGTCAAAAGGAGGAATGTTTAGCTAATAAGAGAGATATTAGCCAAATAAGCTGATTATAGGAGGAATATGACTGAGAAGGTGTCGTAAATGGGCATCCAGAATGGAGCGAAGAATAGGGAATTAACGAAGTGTCATTAATTGAATGGATTAGATGAAATGCTAAGTGTAAGCATGTTTAGGTGTCTACATTTTCCCCTCTTTGAGGTGGCGTAAGCGACATCACTTCAAAGAAAGTAGACAAGCATAGACAAGTAGAAAATTTTGAAGGGATAGAAGAAAAATGAGTAGAATGGAGGATGCCCCCTCGATTTTCGATGGGTTGATGAAAGAGGTTGATCGACGATCGTAAAGATGACAGAAAGAGAACAGAAGAAAGAATAGTGTGAAGAAGAAAGGGGATATAGAAGAAAATGAATATGAGGAAGAGGGAATGAGCCAACATCCATCCACTACCTTTTAAACAACTTTATTTTTCATCATATTGCTAATGATCTTCATCATCGGTCCTTATTGAAAAGAATGAACAAAAGTGTAGTATGACATGAAAATCCATATACAAAAATGTCCATTGCTAAAAGCACTAACTCCATGCAACATACAAAATGCAATGCAATATGAGAAAGTAAAAGATGCCTAACTCCATGCAACATACATAATGCAATGCAATATGAGAAAGTAAACAAGCAAACCAACAGAGAAACATAATGTAATGTTTTTGTTATCGAGATTCATTCGACCTATGTGAATTAACGACAAGGGTTGATGATGGTGCCCCAAGCAAGGATACATACAAGGGGAATAAACTCCCTTACTCCCTATAGAAATTTCAAATCCCAGTAACTCGAACTTCCATCACAAAAAATCGATCAAATTAAAAATAGACAATTTTTCTCTAAAAGATGCAACTATCCGACCAATAATCTATGACATAGACATCACTTGTAAACACAATTCCACCAAAATATATCAATATATAAAGACATCTACATGCCATTAATAGGCTAGTGTCTAATAAATTATGTGACACTGTTAATGAAATATATATCCCAACATTCTACACTGCAAATAGGATAGAAGAAAACTATCTACACAATGATGCATACCAAAATGGTGAAATTTCCATCCACTACAAAAGATCACTAGGTATAATTTGCAAACCAATTTGTTAGTGTAATCAATGTACACCCTAATTGTAACCACATAGGATAGTTATAAATAAATACCCAAAATAAGGACTCGAATACATTTTCAAATACCCTATGTTGAGACAACAAGTTTATATATTAATTATAATACAAATAGTTCCTAAATGGGTCTTATGAGCATCTATATCTTTGCATAATAAAATTAACAGATACACTAAATCACAAACTTTGCTGCCAAAATCAAAATAGAATTTGTCAACCTCATATGTGAGAAGTAGAATATGAGTATGTTAAACATGTCTCTCAGCTCTTCCCTATAGGTGACACCATTATCCGATTCAAAGCCAATATGAATATGGGAAATTTTCCTTTCAACATTCAATGAATCCCACAAAATATGCTCTAAAAAATATGCATGCTAATCAACAATATCAGCTATGCAAACATGAAACTAAGAAATTGCTAACCAAAAAATAAAAGAGTTTGCATATCACAAGTGGTCAAAAAATGAATCCTATCTCTAGGGCCTTACACTTTAGGATCATGGTTGAAACAAGGTAGAAAACCTTACCGTATGCCAAAAATTCTTTTCAAGAAGTGAGTTTCATGAAGGGTATTCAGATGCAATCATCTTGCTAGGTAGGGAAATATGTAAGGAGGCAATGAAAGACTTTTAAGAATGGATGGAAAAATTCATCCTCAATACCATTGAAGGAAACCAAGTGGTATATTGGGAAAAAACTTAAGTGATAACATTCACCATCAATTTCTCCAATTACAGTCACAAATAAATTCACAATGACCTCCTACCCGGTATATGATCTTGTCGGCACGATGTCATTCAAAGGCCTAACTCTTTCTTAGAATGTTTCTCAAAAGGAACCAAATTATGAAAGGTACCCTCAACTCACTCTCAAATAAATTAATCATCATTTTTCCAAGGTGAATGATGCATTCACCATGTTCATCATCTAATTGTTAGAAGGCAATCCAAAACGAGGTTATCTTCTCAAGCCGCAATATTGATTGAGAAATATGGATGTTACTTCACTCAATTCTCCACCTTTTCTTATATCAAGGTTTCAATATTTGAACTCACTCCTTGCAAGCTCCCAAATATCTCAGTGATAAAATAGTGATGTTTGAGTTGTGTAGGAAGCTTTCTCAATTCCACAACAAGTGAAAAACCACAAGAAGAAAGGTGTTTCCTTCCCTATTTCTCTTGGAATATTTTCATGCAAAAATATCACAGATACCTTAAACCTTGAAGCTTCATTTTCCTCCTTGATTCTCTATTCATACACATCTAGGGCTGATTTTGACATCTGAAGTAATCCTGAAACCTTCAATCTCCCTAAGTTGCACCATGTTCCCCATATTGAAGATTATTGGCTCAACTACTTGGATGACTTTGAGGTAAGAAAATGAGATCATATGTGGATGACTATTGGTCAAATGAGAAGATTCAGTTTTTATTGGTTCATGGAAGGTGTGGAAGATGATGGAACTAATTTTTTTGATCTTAAATACCAAGCAGTGAAGTCTTCACCTCTCCCACCAGTCTCATGGAGTGTTCGTGAGTCAAGAGATATCAATGAAAGAACTACAACAATGATCCAAAGTTCTAAAGAGTGGTTCAAGAGAAAGAGGTTATTTTCATAGGATATGGTGGTCTTCAAAATCTCATAAGGAAAACATCTCATTTCGTATCTCAAGGCACCCAAGAGATCTCCAAGCTCCTCTTACTCATGAGATCTGTGAAAAGGAAAATAATAGATACCAAGGCCCTCACTATAGGAGATTGCACAATAAAGCAAAATTCATTCAATACATTGTTTAAGACCTCAAGAAAGGAGAGATATATCCTTCACAACATCTAGTGTCACATCAATCTCCAAGCATATCTTCCTCTATTTTCAAGTCAACTCACCTAGTGTATGAGGTGGTCCCTCACCCTAAACCTTGAAATGGACATACGAGTTTTGTGGATGCAGAGCAGAGTAAGAGCAACACCAGAATTCAAAGAGAGAATGATCTTCTATTCAAATCTCATTTTTTATTACAAAAAGGCTCCCATATATATATAGGAAGCAAAAACACCTAAATATGTTGAAACCATATGGATGGTTTCAACCACTCCTCAAATAATAAACAATAAAACAAACCTAAGTACTTTATGTCAAAAATTCATAAACAACTAATTACATTTTACTAACTTACTAACCTTCACATATATTTACCATAAGTAAATATAAAACATAATTTGAAGCACTAACCATAGTTTTCCTAACATTCCCCCTTAGTGTGAACATGGGGAAAACATCAAACCTGTACATGCACCTGCTTTCGTGATTTGGTGATTTTTGATTGGCTGATCACAAACCAAGACAAAATGGTTTTCTTTTGGATAACCAGAAACCAAGAGTAAGGTGATTTTCAATTGGCTAATCACAAACCAAGATAGAAATGGTTTTCTTTTGGTGACCAAAAACCAAGAGTATGGTGGTTTTCTAGTGGTTTACCACAAACCACAAAGTGATGGTTTTCAAGTGGTTTACCAACAACCACATCACGATGTGCCAAGTACATCCATCAACTCTCATCACATCTTTCCTCAGGAGATGACATAGGAAAACTAGCATATCTTCACAACATTGAACACTACAACTCATATTGAAACAAGAACTCTAAAAACATAGCGAGAAAACATTCCACGTCTGACAACAGAAAGAAACTAGAAATATTTCAAGTTACCACCTCTAAGGATCACAAATTTCTTAGTTTTAGCCATTGTTATCAATCGTTGCCACTTGATCTCAAACAGCATAGGAAAATACAACTACCACTGGAATTTTCCTTAGACATTATTTGTTTTAGACATAGAATGGAAATGGAACATTGATGATATGTTTCCCCCACAATTTGAAATTTCCACACACGAACACTGAGAAGAAAACTATATCAAAGACATACTACTGACCGGATCTTGCTAGTTAGATCTTACTACACATGGTCACCATTACAAGTGAATGTATTCACAAGAGGACCATCTTCCAATGAAGTAAAAATCCAAATGATAACATCAAACAGAGCATCACCGATAGTCATCTAAACTCCAACACAACTCTTTTCCATCACCCAGAACCATACAAAATAGGAACACTAAAACAAAACACATCACACAACTTGAAAGTAAACACACACAAAAATATGCCACCAAACCTTTAATGCGGCCCCATCGTAAGTGACCCGATGAGATGTCATTAATTGACCTCCCGCCTCGATGCCTCCAACCTTTGATTTCATGTTGTTAAATCATCTTGATTTATCTTTGAGGCTCATGATGCAAATATTGTTGATCTACATGATGAAGCTTTGAATCTAACAAAAAAACCCACTTCTGATGATTTGACAATAACTTGAGAACCAGAGCTCCATTTTGCAAACCATAAATTACATTGGAAAACTCATATGTCCATTTCATATAGTATCAAAGAAGAGTACGAAAGCAACACCAAAATTCAAAGAGAGAATGATCTTCTATTAAAATATCATTATTTTATTACAAAAAGGATCCCATATATATAGGAATCAAACACACCAAAATAGGTGTAACAAAATATTTGTCTTTATGTTGAAACCATACGAGATGGTTTCAACCACTCCTCAAATAATAAACAATAAAACAAACCTAAGTTGTTTATGTAACAACTTCATAAACAACTAATTACATTTACCTTTTTACATTTTACTAACTTACTAACCTTCACATATATTTACCATAAGTAAATATAAAACATAATGTGAAGCACTAACCATAGTTTTCCTAACAAACCTAAGACCACAATCATACCTAGTGCCGAACTTGCATCAACAGAGATATTTTTATGGATCCAAGATCTGATCGGAAGTGAGCCTTGAATAGTTTAATGGGAAGCGATACAAGTAATTTAAGTCCATTTCAAAAATAATGAAGGAAATTTGAGGTAAGAAATCCCGAGTCAACTTCTCACTTTTTTAGTGGTGCCTTTAGTAACCAATATGTAGAAGTTACTCATCCAAAGGTGATAAATCCCATTAAGGAAATGAATCAATCAAACTATGAGATGACAAAATTCTCGTGGGGCTAGTAACACATGAAGGAGATGCTCATTTGTTCAAAGAGTCTTATGTTCTTCTACTTTCAAAAATAAAGAATACAAAGGAAGGATTAAACAGTTGGAGGAACATGTGAAAACTATCACTTCCTATGTTCAATCATTCATGGATCATAGTTTCATCCTAGATATCCCTTCTAAAAGTTACCCCAATTAGTAGCTTTGATCCGAAGTCAATCAATAAGGTGTAAGGCTACTCAATATAGGGAAGGTCCAATGACAGGTGGGTTTACAAGATCCTCGAGAAAGGTAAAAAAATTCCTAAGATCCTTTTGTTGTTTAAGTTTTTCTCACACGCCACAAGGGTAAAGATGATGAAATATTAAATTTATAAGGGAAAGGGTCATTAGGGCCGATTGTTTTTGTTGGTGGTAGATATGGGAAACCTTGATTATTTGTGTTGGTGGGAAGAAATGTGTTTAATTCTATAGCTAATAATATGTCTCTAATTTAGTCTTGAATTTTGGTTTCCCGATACGAGATGTTGACCAATGCTCTTGAGGAACTTGACACTTGTGATTATCTCACTTCACGGATGTGGGAAAAATAAACAGTGGAGTGTAAACACTTGGAGCACCTCCAACGAATGATAATTCCTCAATGGTATATATTTTGAAACCATTTGAAGAGTTGGTCGATATAATTTGGAGATCCCATGCCTTGCAATCTATTTATAAAATCAGGTGTGTTATATCTAACATCGCCAATGAGAACCAAACTTGGTTCAAGCAATGTAAAAACATCAACACTACTTCGAGACTTGGATAAAATAATTGAGCTTTGTTCACATCCCTCGGGTAGAGAAAGTGGCACATGTAGCAATCTTGCTTCGGCAAGGAGTTTAAGGGTGAATAAATTTCCCAGTTCACTCCCAAAACTTCATCGGCATGCATATCTTCATTAGCGGATGCTTCTTCTCCATCGACATGATCTCATCCCTCTCTTCTTATCTCCTTCCTTTCTCTCTCATGATCTAATTCTCCATTGGGAAAGTACTTTTCACTTTTTTATTATTCATTTAAATGTGACCTATAGTCAAACATTGTAATGAGTTCTCTTTAATTAATAAAAAGGGACTCACTTTTCATTCCTAGGAATATGAAAGGTCACAAGTTATAAAGGTAAGTGAAATGTCATGTGGGGAGTAGATTAAGAGTCTTTTTGTAAAGATATATATTTGGATGAATCCTCATTCCAGAAGTTTTAAAATTTGAATCTCTAAGTAGATAACTATTACACTACTAAGAAGTAAGCAAAATATAGCATTATTTCATTCCTTTTCTCTATGTTTCCTCTATCTCTCTACTTTTCAGCTTTGTGCACATGATAATCTTGTACAACCAAGGAAGGTGTTAGTGCCTTTGATGAATGGATTAATGGAATTATATGTCCATGATTTATTATGTCTTGTCATTGTTAGAAAAGTTGTTTTATTCTAATTGAGTGTGGATTGATTCTGGTTAATGCTTGTGAAACTCTGCTAGTGCCTATTTACAAGATTAACCCCTTTCTCCCAAGTTCTTACTCCCCTTCACCTTGTCTCCTAAGAAAATTCCTCCCTTGCACTAGGTGTAAGCAATTTTTCATAGGTCTAGTAGAGTATTCCTATATGATCTTCATCTTCAAGGCTACCCATGATATTTATTTTATCTGCATTTAATAAATGGGATCCTCCCCATCACAAAGAGGAGGGACATAGTCCCTGAGCATTGTAGTATTTTATTTATCCACTCAAATGTTATGCGTGTTGGCACCTCATTCAAACATATTTGAATGCTAACCCAAAGCGCCGAAGCTACCGATCACTTCTTTGTATTTTCTTGATAATATGTTAACATACATATCCATAATGACCATCAACCATTCAATTATAAACCATTGTAGACATTTTATCATGAAATCATATATAACAAGGGAGCATAACAAATCGATGATAACTAATAGTAATTTCACTATAAATTCACCATAATCGATATGTCAATTATCATAATCCATCCTCCGTAATCCATTATGATAAAGTTTTACATAACATAATCCCATTACATCATTATGCCAAGGCGCTAGAACATGCGCAAGCATCAAACCCTAGGCCATAAATCTGCATAGCCAAGACTCTCATAACTCGGATATAATAACTAGTACCAAAACAATGGCGTATAATAGATATTTATAGGGTTGGGGACTTTCCCTTCACCACCCATTCACTCTCTTAATGATAGACATGCCCAAAATATCCAACATGCATTACATCCGAAAATAGCCACAATGCGTGTATGTTTTTTACATCAATCCTAATAATAGATTATCCTAAATATAGCTCCTGTGTTAATCATATTATTAGATTACATCGTATATACAATTCCATCCAGTAATATTTGTGTGTGTCTTAAGCCATCTTGATGAAGTCTATAATTAACCCTTTCTTGGACGCCGCTCTCCCGCCATTCTTCTATTTTTAGCTCGTGTTTAGAAAAATCGGCTAAGTCCCGATTAACCTACCCAAGCACAAACCTTTACACGTGCCCCTTCATGCATGCCTTGCATGTGCCCTAGATCCTTGTGCATGGCATATATTTGGTCAATTTAGTCATGCAACATTACCCCACATTAATTTTATTTCCATCCTCGGTAATGTTTTTCCCAACTAGTTTCTCCAAAGAATGTGTGAATGAAATAAAAATGAAAGAATAAAAATTCAATGCCTACAAGAGTCATCCCACCTATGCACAAATCACATTAGTCCTCATGTTGTTGAAGAATCTCAAGAAATTCAGCATTTAAATCACTCTTCAATTTCTTACATTCATTGATTTCTTCCAATACTTTCTCGAGCACCGCTTCTACAATCCTCGGTATTTGGTCGGGTTCCAACTCTTCTACTCTGCCATTGAGCTCTTGGATGACCACGGTTAATTCTATGAGCACCCCTTTGATTACATCCATGTCTCTATCACCATGTTTTGAAATTTCTTGATCTGTAACTCTAGTTTCTCCTTCTTGGCCCTAATCAACTCTTTCTCTGCTCTAACAACTCTTTTATAACCTTAGTTCACTCTATCTTATTGGTTGGCATATTTTTCCGTATAGCTCTAAGTTCTACCTCTTCATTACTTACCCTCACACTAAGGATAGGGTTGTATTTATGACATCTGTTAAAATCCAAGTCGGCTTTACTACTTGCATCCTTGAGTTGCACAAATACATCCTCAAGTTCGGTTATCCTGGCCTCAATAGCTACTTTATTTGCTTCTTTTTCCTTAGCCACTTCTTCAGTTGTAGGTCTCGTGCCACTCTTAATATTTACCAGAATCATCCCCACTAGTCCTCAAGGTACTCCATCTCATCATTATAATTGAATCTCTCTTGGATCACCAAGGTTGGACATGTGCCTAGAATGTGTTTCACCGATGTGCATGCCCTATTATAATCTTCCTTGGTGCGCTTCTTCTCTCATTATATATCCTTCTTAAGGTTCTCAATCTCACACTCTTTATTCTTTTTATCTATTTTCATCACCGTCATTTTATGCCTGACATCTAATTTCTTGTGTGTAACATCTCTGCAACCATTTTATTTAAGTAATTGCATGTATGTTGATTTGATAGGTACATGGGGTCTACTTGTTTCTATTTCTTTGTAGGATCTCTCTTTAATTCCATCACGTTGAGGGAATTATCACTTACTTCAAATTCAAGTTCCTTCGCGTGTGTATGGATGTTCCAAGATATCATTTTCTGGTGCCCTAGACCCTTCTTCTTTATCCATTATATCCCAGGTCATATAACTTCTTGTGAGTGACTCTACTCTAGAACCATGCCCTCAGGACCTTTGTAGGGTCATCTAAAAATTCCATATGTGGTGACCTCGATTCCACCTCTTCCTTATTTCCTTTTTCTTCATCCTCTTCTTTTGGGTGAAAGCGCATGTGTTAGTTCCTCCTTCTACACCTTTATCTTCCTTGATAACATAGGCACCATCCACATCTTTCTCTTCCTCTTACGCCCTCACGCACGAGTGACTTCCCCTTCTTTAGGCTCCTATGCTGCCCATAAATCTTCTAACTAGGCGTTTCCTTGATTGGGTCAGTACCTTCCTTCATCTCTGTCACTTTTCTTACCTCTTTCTCACCCCATTCGATCTCTAGTTATTCTAGAAAATTTTCTCCCTTCTCTTTGTCACTGACTCTTATTTTTGGAAACTATCTACGTCCCTCCATGCTTGACCTTTGTATTTTCTATATTGTCCTTGTGTGGATAAGAATTCCATGTGTTATCATCATGTTTCATTATTATGTAATTTTATTTTTTTTTTTAATGTGAGTGATTAAGCACACCTTCCTCTTCTTCTTCCTCAAGAGATTCTTCATGTATTCTTTTGAGCGGTGGCACAACAATTCTCCCTGGTTGTGGAAGGAAAGTTTCTGTAACCTCCATCTTTATTCCACCTTGGGTTTTGGTCTCAAAACAACAAACACTCTGCATATCATCCCCTTTATTGTAACTTTCAAGTGGGGACTCAGGTCCAAGGTATCTGCTCAAATTTTCCAAATACGTAGGCCTATAGTCATACTTGTAGGTGGCGTGCAAGGTGTGCCAGTCAGAATCCACCTTATCAACATCAAAATTCAACTTTTGCACATCCTTAATCTGGTTTACCATGCACTTGAAATATTTGGTAGTGAATGCAAAAAGCAATTTGCACCATGGACCCATCTCTCCATACTTCATTCTAAATCATGCAAGACTTGTAGTGTTGCATCACTACAAAATTTTCATATTCTCCAACCTTTGCTGGTAACTTATGTGGGATGCACCATTCATTCTCAAACACTATGCATAAGCTATTGTACCACTTTTATATCTTGGATTTGTACACATTGGTGATTGCCATCATAGGTATATCCTGTAAACCGAGTTACAGGAATTATTCATAGCTCGGTGAACCCACATGTCCGCATATGATCCTTCTGAGACTCCAATTTCCTAGAAGAAAATCAATAGGAGGATCGAGCCCCAAGTAATTTTTTCTCCCTCTTCATTTTATGCCTTGGCCTCCTCTATTATCCCATTGGAAACATATTGTGCTATGTTATATTATGTTTTTGAGCCATTATGTGTGAAATGTATAAGAAAATCTTGTTCACATCGGCACATCTATCGAGGCACCTAATTTGCAGCTTACAAGCCTAGCTACGACCCTAGTTATGGGGTCTGTAAGCTTGTATATGCTCATGGATCTTCCTCCCTTCTCATACTACAACTTAATGGTCAATTCATAAATCTTCACGTCGGCACTTAAGTCAAGTTTTGTATCTTCCCATGTACCTCATAACCTTGTAACCGCTGCTTTCAATAAGTTGGGTTGTGATCCTCATTCTCCAACCTGTGAAATAAAAATAATCGTCATGTACCCTATACATGAGCCAAAGAAATAGATATGTGGGTTTCAAAATAAGGGTAGCTCTAACAAATTGATCACCCCTACCTTCTCTAGGTTTCTCCTCACTTTGAATCATCTACCAAAACTTTCCCTTCCGCATTCTTCTCTCGGTATTTCCCAAAACATATCCCTTTAGAGTTGCTTCATTTCCTAGATCCCTATGATTGAACTCATTGATTTTACACTTTGGGAGTTATGACTTCCATGTATAGACCCTAAACACTCCCAAGGGTAACTGCATTTCTGAATATATCTCCTCTAATGGGTCCTCAACTTAAACACCAACCCTCTTCATGCGGGGTTTGCCTTTCCCCAATTGGGATGTCATAGTTTCCTTCTTTGGTGCCATTAACTTTGAGAACATGTGCCCTAGACAACTTGCTCCACATTCCTTAGTCCCACCTCAATATCCAAACGTTGCGAACCGTAGATTTTTTAATACCTCAAACCCTTTCTGCTCGTGCCCTTTTTTGTGTTCAACTATCGGCATCTCAAACTTCTTTCTTTACACAAAGATCTCAGTAGACAAACACTTTACACACAATGCTCTATTTTTTTCACTTCTCTCGCTCTGTCACCCTATATTTCTTGGTAGCTCAATTTCTCAAGTATTCTTGAGTGCAAGGTATAAAATAACCCGATTTGCTTTATAATCTTTTCTAATTTCCACCTACTCACTTTTTCGCTTTTAAAACAATTTTTTCTTGCTTTAACATTTTTATTTATTTACCCAATAAAGTATCTTTTCCATTTTTGCTTCATCACTCAACTTCCTCTCACGCGCCTACGATTATAACCTTCTAGCACACTTACTACTTCCCAAACTATAGACCTCCTTGTGCGTGCCTCCTTACACCGCAAAGACACAACCCTCTACGCCATATACTAAGTAGCTCATCCAACCACTTTACTACCTCATGTTACCCTTTGCGATCATTATTTATGGGTGGTCTCTATCTTGAGAAATTCCCTTATGAGTGACATCATCCTTAGCATCTTAAGATCTATAGAAATTTTCTCTTCCATACCAATCTTTCAAAGAGCATCCTCACTACGCTTGACCCTATATATAAGTCTTAACGCCAAGAGTTTTCTCTTTTTCACACTTTTACCTTGTTCACCCCACACTAAAGTATGTGCAATCCTCTATACATGAACTTAATAGATAGTAATCAACTTCTAGCATGTAAGCTCTCTTATAATAATAAAATAGAGAAACAAAATAATAAAACATAGAAACAGCTGGAAAAAAACACATGGAAGGGAAACCTGATCTGAGTGGCAATACTACCTTATTACAAACACTAAGAAGCCTTATTTATAGTAGGGCTTCAGCCTGCTTCCATTGAAGTAACCGGGAAACATGGTACCATTCAGCACCTGCAATTGGCATGCACCTGATTCAAGTATCTTGGTTACTAGAAAGGTCCCAACCAATGCACTTTCAATTTCCTGGTGGCAAACTTGGAGTCATAGAGAAGGACCATATTTCCAACTACAAATGTCTTGTTTTTAATGTGCCTATCATGCCAAGCCTTCTTCTTTGCCTTATTAGTCTTTTTTGGCTCCAATGTGTAGCACGCCACTCATCTAATTGCATTAGTTTGTCAATGTGCTCCTCAATAGCCTATTCTTCATCCAATCCACGTGTGAGTGTAATAAGTAGGGACTGAAACATGAATTCAACCGGTAACACTGCTTTTGTGCTAAACACCAATTGAAAATGTGTGGCTTTGCTTAACCTTTTATAAGTGGTCCTGTAAGCCCAAAGTACAATGGATACTTTATCTTCCCAATATTTTCTTCCAACATCACGTATTTTTTTCAATTTTTGTCCCAAGATCTTGTTGAAACCCTCTATAATGCCATTATATTGAGGGTGATAAGAAGTGGTCTTATGGTGTGCCACCATAAACTTTCTAATAGGATTCTTATTGTCTCATTTAAAAATGATTTCCTCTATCACTTGTCAAGCTTAATGGTTAGCCATACCCTGCTAATAATTGTTTCCCATAAGAATATTATTGTTGTGGTTGTTGTACAATCCTTTGTAGATACTTCCTCTTGCCCACCTTGTCAAATACTCTATGAAAGTGATAATGTAGTGTGTGCCTATCCTACGCATGGGTGGTGCAATAGGTCCTACAAATTCAATAGCCCACTTCTCAAAAGGTTATGCACTTACAATAGTTTACAATGGCATCTCATCTCTTTTTCTAGGATTCCCAAGATGCTAGTTGTGATCACATGCTTTCACATATTCCTTTGTGTTCTTATATAATGTTTCCCACAAAATTCCATCCATAAGGATATTGCGCGTTGTACCATCACCTGCATAATTTCCTCATGTTATCCCACCATGAGCCTCCTCCATAATGGTGTCACATTCATGTTCCACAACACAACGGCGCAAGACTTCATCATGGCCCAACTTGTACAAATCTCCACCAATCAATTGATAAGGCATTGCATGTTTAGCAAGTTACTTTTTCTAATATCTTCATTCCTTCAGGTGCCAGCAAATTTCAATCACAAAAATACAACTATATCTTCCAAATTTTAGGGTGCACAATTCAACCTAAAAATTTGTGCATCTGGCATAGTGTCTTCAATTCTCTACACATCCTTGCTAGAATTGATCCATTGTAAATGGTCGGGCCCTGAATTTCTCTTCACAAGCTTGACAACAATTGTGAAGTCAAACTCTTGAAATATAAGTATCCATCTACGAGATGTTCCTTTACAAAACAAGCTTATGGACTAAGTACTTCAACACCATATGATCTATGTAGAAGATAAACTAAGTAGCCAACAAGTACTATCTAAACATGTGTAGTGCAAAAATCATAGACAATGCTTCACGTTCAAGAGTAGTGTAATTATGCTCCACGTGTGTCAACTTTCTTCTTGCAAATAAAATTGGATGATCCATAATTCCTTCCCCATGTTGCACAAAACTATTCCTATGGTTTTACCAGAGGCATTAACATGGACATGAAATGGTTTTGTCTAAGAAGGAAAGCACAAAATAGGTGTAGTTATTAACATTTCCTTCAAAGTCTCAAACACCTACTACTGTACATCACCCCAATGAAATTTTCCTTTAGCCTTCAATAATTCTTCCAATGGAACTGAAATATTTGCATAACCTTTTATGAACTTCCTATAATATCCTGTATGCCCCAAGAATCTATGCACTTCACTCTAGTTGGTAGGTTCTTCTAAACCCAAGATCACAGCTATCTTGGTTGGGTCTACCAATAATCCTTCTTTGCAAATTATGTGCCCAAGAAGAGTTCCAAAGGGTGTAGCAAAGATACACTTTTTAATGTTGAGAGAGATGCTCAACTTCCTACACCTCTCAAACATAAGCCTCAAATTATCACAATGATCTTTGACTAAGCCATACTCATCCAATCATCCAAATATACCTGCAAGAATTTATGAATAAAATCTTGAAATGCCTACACAACAATGCACGAGAATATTTTTGGCACATTTTTAAACCCAAAGGGAATAAAGGTGTATGAAAAAATTCACCACTAAGTGGTGAATTTTTTCTTCTCTTGGTCATCTTTCACAATGCACAATTGGTGGTAACCTGAGAACCCATCTGTAAAAGAATATATCTCATGCCCAATAACTCCTTCAAGTATTTCCTCTATGAATGGGGTGGGAAAAGGATCTATTACACATGAAGCATTAAGTTCTCTATAGTCCAAACAAATCCTTATCCTCCCATCCTTCTCGATGCTTATAACCATGGGTCTAACCCATTCAGGCTCTTCAATAGGCTCAATTATACTAGAATTGAGCATCTTCTCAATTTCTTCTTTCACCTTCACGAGCATGTTAGGATTCATCCTGTAGGGCCTCTTCCCAACGAGTCACGCACCTTATTTCATCTTTATCTTCATCTTTCCTAAAGAAGGGTGTATTCCCTTTAACTCATGATAGCCCCAATAGGAATAAGTCTTAGAAATTATGCAAGAGATCAATAATTTTAGCTACTTCTTGCTCAAACCAATAATCATCGATAATGGCTTCCTTGGGTGCATATTTTATACCAATGTTAACCTTCTTGGTCTTGATAGGGGCATGGTATGCACGTTACTTTTCATTCATAATGTACATCACCTCGCACACACTTCGGTGTGGCTAATATCCAGATTCTCAACTTTCTCATCATCAGTCATGTATACCAATTTACCCTTCTTCATTTCCTTCCAGTGCATGACCCATCTGTAACTCATTTTTTCTAATCAAGATCCGGACATGCCTCAGAATCAATTTCACCAAAATTTTCTAACATGAGCTCTTCATCCTTTGTGTTATCTCCCATAGTGATGTGCTTCATGATCTATAGTGCTTCATGGACTAGAGGTTTAGTAGAAAATTAATCAAAATTTTGAATCATACATGTAGTCATCTCATGTCAGTTTGTTGTTTCCCTTTTCAAATTTACATGGACATACCTTGTGTGCGCATATCAGTGCAATGTGGAATAGAAATTAAGTACCCAAAGTGATGGCGGTAAGGCCTCCTGGACTGTGACAATAGTCTCTCACAATTATGGACATGGAATGAGGCAGGAGTCTTCCCATGATATTCACATATGTGTGTAGGCACATTATTCTCGAGTAAACCCAAAGTGTAAAATGTGATTCTCGCTTCTCACCACTCCAAAAGGCTATCTTTATGTGTTTCCCACTAGTGCTTTGTTGTCCCGCCGCAAAGTATAGACCAGCATGTTTCTTCAATCTCTTTCATTTTTCCACTGGGTCTCTATGGCACGTATAAATGCATCGGGCTTTCCTTCACCAATGTACCTTGGTACCTAGTCTCTCCCCATGCACCGACCCATATACGGCCCGATCATTCCAAAGAACTCTATTATTCATCTCTTTCCCAACCATCTCGTATGTGTCATATGCCTAGTTATCACAAAAATGTATGTTTTATCACTTTGAAAAAATAAGCATCACCCCAATGTATAACTCCTTCCTTGGATGGCTTTATTTCCTCGGGATCTCATACATGCATGCATATATTTTTATGTTACTCTCTCAAAGGCTCAAAATATGGATTTTCCTTTGCATTTTTAGGGGTATAATGGTGTACTCATCCTTTTTCTCAAAACTAATGAACCTCTTGTTAAAGCATAGATCATCATTGTTTGCATAGCACCAAGGTCGTCCAAGCAATACTAGGAAGCTATTTGCTTCAACAAGCTCTAACACTTAAAATTCTCCAGTAAACTTGGTTGCTTGAATCGTAATGGATACATCGTTTAGTACCCCAATAGGAAAATCCCTATTTTTGTTTACCATATACAACACATTTGAAGGTGGTTGTAATGTTGGTCTTCCCATCTGATTCCATGCATCCAAAGTTAGTACATTTACTTCCACGCCTATATCTATCAAAATATTTCTTACTAACCAACCATCAATCATTACATCAAGTGTGATCTCCTTATCAAATTCATGACTCGTAGGTGGTAGATTTGCATGAAGTATCTAGCTCTCGTGTTCAACTCTAGTGTGCATTACCTTTTCACGTAGCCATTCCCGAAGAAAATTAATGATATTATCTTGGCGTAACATTTTACACACTTCCTTCAGGTCATCCACATCCTTTTTGGGAGCTCAAATTTCTTTACATGTTCTCTCTCATGTGCCTACTCCTTTAAACATTGTATTTCTCCTTGCAGATCCCTAATGATTCCCATAGTCTCTTAGTAAACCTCCTGATGGGCAGCATCTGGATACTTGGCCTGTATCACCTCCTCTCTCGTAATGAGCAGCTTGGCCTTAAGAGGTTCACGTGTGTGTGCATCCTTGGCACATGTAGTAACCAGTACAGTCTGTAACTCAAGATCAAGCATCTTCTTAAGCATCCACTGATCAGTAATAACACATTGTACCTTAATCATACATGTGCCCTTGTCCTTCTTGTTCTTTCTCATGTGCTCATATAGGTCTGGGAAATCCTATAACTATTTTTACTTCCCACAACATGAGAAAACTACATTCTGAGGGAAATCACGTTGATAATGATCAGGAAACCCACAAGTATAATAAGTTCCTCTAACAAACCTTCCTCTACCACCATCGTGAGCTTGGCCTCAATATCCCCCTCGAAATCCTCCTTTCCTATTATCCCCATTGTTCCACCCTTCATTATGATATCCTTATTTCTCCTTTGATCCGCTTGCCACACTAGTCTGGCGCACTCCCATCTCAGTGGATTTGTGGATATGATCAATCAATCTATAGGCAGTGGTGTCATGAGTATGAGCCTTGAAAATATTACAATACATGGACACATTCTTCTCGTATCGTGTTTTCCAAAAGAGGGAAATTGTGAACATCATAGTCCAGTGACAACTCAAAATCCAATAACAACGTGTGCACTGACTTACATGGGAAACTATCCTTAGTATTTCCTTCAACCTCACAATCAGTGCACCATATACCATTACGTGTCGCATGTGATGAGTTAGCAAAAGCTTCTCTAATTGCTTCACAATGGCTGTAATTTTTGCCTCTAAGAATGTGTTCACTCTAGTGTCAACACTTCCAACTACCTCATCATGTAGGGCTGCTTCCAAGGCCTTGCACAAATCAAGATACGTCTTATTAAAAAAATCTAAAAAATTAAGTCAACAATCCCCCAACAAACTATTGTGCATGATGACTTTGATGAATTTCATAAGAACATTTACACAATAGAGTCTTAAAATGCACATCATACTCCCTCATGATTTTAGATAATCCATGCTTAATACCCTTAAGCACGTTGATGCTCTTTTTCTCAAAATCTAGAATGTGAAACTCATCCAAAAACAAAGTGTGCAAAGCATCGTAGTCCATGGTAGTCTAATGTGGATCATACTTCATTTTGGTTTCTCAAATGTGCACCCATGTCTCGGATCTTGGAAGGGCCGAGGTGTTTGAGACCACAATGGAACCGTC
This sequence comes from Taxus wallichiana var. yunnanensis, assembly GCA_018340775.1. Lineage (NCBI taxonomy): Eukaryota > Viridiplantae > Streptophyta > Pinopsida > Cupressales > Taxaceae > Taxus > Taxus wallichiana. The sequence goes on from CM031238.1 coordinate 866,404,277, forward strand.
CCCAAGTTGTGGGACCTTGCGCACTTGGGACGGATCTCCAGAGAAGGCCGGTTCCTCTATCTATTTCTACTACTACTGCTACTCCTAGTGTTAAAAGGGGAAACTAAGCTAATAATGCCAAGGGACCAGGGATAGAAGGATGACATAAAATGAAACTACACTAAAATACAATACCACGAGAAAAAGAGGGATGCACAGTATTTGTTCTAAGCGAGAATGAAAGGAAATGTGTGAAAGGAGGCTAGGCACGAGTAGAAAAACTAAACACGTATTCACTAGATCATTCTCATGGAACACAACTAAATAAAAAACTACAAGGGACATGAAATGACACAACCATCATGCAACACAAAAGAAAAGGAAAGAAGAAGGAATGCAAACATGTTAAGACAGAGAATAGTCACAAAATGATGCTTCTATTACTTCCAAAATGTACAGAACTATTAAAATGATGAAGGAGGCTGATATCCACATGCAAGAGTCAGATCTAGAGGTCTGCAACTCAAAATACATAAAGTATGGAGTCCTTAGCAAAACGTGAAAGGATCCGGGCGTCCCAACATAACAAATTATTTTAGCTCTTACATTTATAGATGAATCCATGGAGGAAGAAGGGAAGAAGGAGGGAAAACCTGAATTTGAAACACAACCACCAAAAAGAAGCATTCAATTCCTATAAATCTACATGGAGATATGTGAAATATGTTTCCCCAAGCATTTTTAGCATGTTGAATAAGAAAGGAGGGTGGATCATATCAAATTGGGTGGTTGGAGCAATCAAATCTACTCATCAATTCTTATAAAGACATTTTCCCATTTCTCACCTACTAGATCCACTAAGAATTTGAATTTGAATTTCTAGCATTGTAGCTTATGTCACACTTTACGACAAGTTCAAGCACAAAGCCGATCTCGAGCTCAGTAACAAAAGATATAGCCGTTGTAAGATGTCGATTCATCGGCGCATGAAAAACACGTGGCACGCTTGGATTGGGTGAAATGATGGCTAGTTGTGCAAATATTTATTGGTTCTACCACATGTCACTTACTAATTTGTTACAATGATTTGGCACCTTGTTGGCACGCTTTGACTAGTTGCACGTGGCACACTTGAAACATGTCGAAATAATACCTGCATAGAAGGGGCGCAAAGGATGGCATGAGGAAGGGCGCGCGAAGGAAGACACGGATAGGCGCACGCGTGACTTGTAGGGAAAAGAGGAAAACAAGTGAGCAGAGAACACATGGTGAAGGCGCAAATATTACAAAGTGATGGGCATTGCATGTGAGAGGGCTAGGGACTTATTTGATTGAAGCAATTCTCGAGACACATGCAGGGTGAAGAATCTTCTTAGGAAGAAGGAGAAAGCACAGAAGGTGGGCACAAGGGAGGAGTGGAACAAAGAGGAAGAGGAAAATGGAAGGAGAGAACAAAAAGCGTGTAAGGGCACTTGAGGAAAAAGAAGGGCACCAAGGGGAAATTGCAACCAAGGAAATGTGTCAACTGAACATGAGCGTGCGTAATCATTCAATGAGGAACCAAGAGCCATATATGTATACAAGTTATCCAAGTAACTAGGAGAGTTATTTGGATAACACTTCTATACCAACTATGCGTGTGCCCTTGAATAGTAGTAGAAAATTGACTCACCTTCCTATCTCAATCCATAATTCCCTTAGCACACCATAGTAACTCACATTTATGCACATGCTATGTTGTATCTTGAATACCTCTCGTATTCTAGCAAGTAGAGAGACATCTCATAATAGACCTGAAGTGTTTGTTGTGTTTTAAAAGGTTGATTAGGTGGTTGTTATGGATATGGACCTTGTCCTCAAGATATAAAACTAGAAATCCCACCGGTATTTCCTCTTGATCCTCCCGATCCTCCTGCGCCTCTGCACGGGTTGTATACTAGCTAACTTACTCCTTGTGTTCCAGCTTTTAGTACTAAATGGACACCCATAATCTGCGTGGTCGCAGCACTGACCCATAAAATTTCTTCCAATGGTGCGTGTGCCAACATTTTGTCATCCGATGACGCTCTTGAAAACAACCCCGCAATCAAACTACCAAATAATGGCGCATGTTGCCCGCCATAGGTATATGTGTTTTAAGATACACTTCTAAGTTCAACACAAAATGATATCTACTGTCTCTACTTGTTTACCCGCACGATCCTTCTTCTCAAAGACTACTTATGAATCTGGAACACCATGTGCAAGGGCTAGGTAGATAGGTGGGATCGATGCATGCCCACGGTCCTCATTCTTTCCTCTGACGCACTCTCATCCGAAGCTAAAGGGGACTCTCTCGTGCTTTGCCTTAAGTTGGGAGTGCTGATGTTGTGGCTCCTCATCTTCCACAAGATATTCAAATCCTTCGCGATCCATCATCCTCCATAACTCTATTGACTCCTCAACTTCACACACCCATACAATTTCCCTCTCCCACGATTCATTATACTTAATTCATCTTTCCTCTCTTTGTCTTTTCTCGCCATCATGTCTACCATCCTTCTCCACATCTACTCCTACCCTTGTGTGTGGTAGGGTTTAGATAGTCATGGATAGTCTTTCCAAGCCCGGCTCTACTATTAAGATCTTGATTTCCAAAGGGATGGCATGCAAAAAAATATCCTCTAGGTTCATGCCAAAACTCAAACTCAACTACCTTTGGACATGTCTATAGAATTAGTGTACTCCAAGGTATAATTGTGCAACACACCATCCCACCAATGATCTACAACTCTAGTCCAATATTCATCTGCATCAAACAAATTCTTGTAATCTTCATGCGTCTAAATCCTCGGCCTAGGTCCCCAAATCCGCTTTGATGCATACGTCGCCAACCACTCGTGCAACTCTCTGGAAAGAATTTGAAAAATGTCTCATATAGCTCATGATAAATATGATCTTACACCCACTTTCATGCATTTAAATCACGTCCATTGCTATACCTCTGTGAAAACTTATCTTATTTGTCTTCCACCTAACTTTTAATATTATCCAAAGTCAATCAATACACCATCTTTTTCAATGTCATGGTAGACAGTTTGAAAAGAGGTCCCAGAAACAAAACCAAAATGTAGTCTTTTATTTATCTACTCCAACACTATGCACACCGACACCTCATTCGAGATTTTAATGCTCACCCAAAGCACGCGAAGCTACCAGAGTCCCTCCTTTGTATTTTCTTAACAATATGTTAGCATACATATCCATAATGACCATCAACCATTCAAGTATAAACCATTGTAGACATCTTATCATGAAATCATATATAACAAGAGAGCATAACAAATCAGATGATAACTAATATCAATTACACTATGAATTCACCATAATCAGATATGTCAATGATCATAATCCATCCTCTATAATCCATTATAATAAATTCTTACATAACATAATCCCATTACATCATTATGCCAAGGCGCTAGAACATGAGCAAGCATCAAACCCTAGACCATAATTGCATAACCAAGACTCTTAGAACTCAGATACAATAACTTCTACCAAAACAATGTCGTATAATATATACTTATAGGGGTGGGAACTTTCCCTTCACCGCCCATGCACTCTCCTAATAATAGGCATGCCCAAAAATAGCCAACATGCATTACATCCAAAAATAGCCACAAGGCATGCATAATTTTACATCAATCCTAATAATAGATTATCCTAAATATAGCTCATGTGTTAATCCTATTATTAGATTGCCTCGTCAATTCCATCGTTTAATCTCTATATTTCCTTTTCTAGTTTTCACTCCTTTGCATGTGTCTCAAACCAGCTTGATCAAGTCTATAATTAACCCTTACTTAGACGTCACTCTCCCGCCATTCTTCCATTTTAAGCTCGTGTTTAGCAAAATCAGCTAGGTCGTGAATTAACTCCGCTCATGTGTGAACCTTTGCATGATATCTCATATTTCATGTGTGTGCCCCTTTGTGCATACCTTGCGCTCACCCTAGATCCTCACATGTAGCATATACTCGGCCAATTTATCCGTGCAACAAGCATTCGTAAAAATCAACTAATTTGTCTATGCATAAATTATTTCACCAACAGTTTTGTGCCCACCTTGGGGAAGATTTTTTTGTCTCTCTCGCACCACTCATAGAACCAAAAATCCAAAAAAATCATACATCTAAAAATCCAAAAGAAATAAGAATTTTAAAATCACAAGAGCATTTATGTCTACTTTGTATTTTTCCCATAATGACCATTCCTAGAAATGCTCTTGTTTTACAACCTAATCTTCTTTTCTTTCAGAATACTCAAGAAGATCTTACAGCTGATTTGAGTAATTTCATATGGCATAACAAAGAAAGTTTCAATCACTATCACACTACCTTAAGAGTTATATATTTTGAATAAGAACGTGCACAAGCTCTACAACATTCAAGACGATCCCTAATCAGTTTAGAAGGGCATAGAAGAAATATTTTTGATATGTATATCAATCCTACGTACTGGAAAAAATAAGATACACAAGATCTGCTCAAGTTAGTGGTGCAACTGATCCAAAATTCGAAGAGAAACAACTATTTGATTTCAGACTTCCCATTACTCAACTATCAAGGTGACCCGGTCAAGATTATTTTCTGAGTTTGATCCTAATTTTCCTCTTGAAGGTCACATTGAGGAACCAGCAATTGAACCACTGAATCTCATTCCTTCAGAAGAAGAAGAAGAAGAAGAAGAATCATAGGAAGAAGAAGAGATAATGGATGTACACATGCCTTGGGGACATAACATAAGCCCATTGGCCTTAAACCCTCCATTGCATGATCTACCAAAGGGATCTAGGAATAAATTTATGAAGTTTCAAGGAGATGGAAAACAACATCCTAATGATCATATCACAACATTCATAATAAATTTTTGGTGTTGGGAGTGGAGTATGAAGATGTTTCATTCCTCACGTTCATGAAATCTCTACAAGATGTTGTTTTGGATTGGTTCTACCATCTACCAAGAAGATCAATCACAAATTGGGCAGGTATGAAATCTAAGTTTGAAGCTAGATTTAAACTAGCTAAAGATTCCCATGCTCTCCTCACCCAATGGTCTCAATTGAAGAAAGATCCCTATGAACCTATGAGATAGTTTGTATCCAAATTTAACAGGATGCTCTACAATATATCAGAAGCTTCCATGCCTACTAAAGATAACCAAATAAGGTTCTTCACTAATGCATAATTTCCTGAATGTGGTTTCATGCTAATAATAACTCAACATGCCACCTTGTATGAGGTGCGAGAGACTTGTAGGTGATGTAGAAGATGATTTCCTAATGTTTGGGTAGATCAAGACGGGTCCAAGTAAGGAAAACGATATGATTTCCAGTTCAAGATCCATGGACTCATTAGTGCAAAAATTGGTTAAGGACATTCTTTCTCTCAAAAAGTAACTTGTACAAACCTCCCTATATAAGGACATTCCAAGAAAGAGTTTCTCGAATAAATAGAGAATTGGTTTTCCACCTTAAATACTTACTCTTGAACTCCCTCTCATGAATACAACATGTGGGACCCAACCAAATGAGGAAATTCAATAAGAAGATAGTTCAAAAAACAAAGAAGAAGAAGGTTATATGTTAATAGAAGAGGTCGATCTACAAAGGTAGCTTTTTGTGAGTATGCATCCTCTTCGAATGATGAATATGAAGATTCTATGATACGAATAGCCATTCTTGTGTTGTTTTCACTTGATCAAAGACTCTTGAAAAATAAAATTCCTCCAAACACAAATTTAAGGAGAGATAAGATTGATGTAGAGCACCCTACATTCACACTTCTCTACACCAACAAATGCATTAGAAACTTCAAATTCAACTTGATCAACCATTTTTATTCAAAGAACCATCGTCATGCTTAAGAAGTCAATCTTTCTCAAACACTAAAAATGCATCAAAAATATGTACCCAAGGCTATAATCATTTTACACATGATTAAATACATCATACAAACATGTTCATATTATCCAAGAAGTTACAAATCTTCACCATTTATCAATCTCCAATTCTAGGCCTTATACTTATTTGTAGCCTCTTACACAAGACAATCATAGATTCATCAAGTTAAATGCTTGAAATGGACTCACCACACCTTTTTCAAGGCTTGTATGGAAAACACCTATCACAATAAACCTTACATGAATATATTTCCATTATAACCTTATTTCTTAAGGCTTTTTTTACTTGAGTAGTTAAGACACAAAACCCGGATTCACATATATAAATAAGATATTTATGTCATGAATAAAGTTTCGTACATTTTTCAAATAATTAAATCCTTTAAAACAAACTTGAAAAATGATCTAATGCTTCTACCTTCTAAATTTTAGAACCCATTTCCTCAAAAAAAAAATGTAAGTTATGCTTATTTTACCATGTCTTGACATGATTTATGTATTTTCATAACAGAGTGCCTGACCGAGTTTTCATCACAACTCTGGATAAACATATAATACATAAAAATGGTTAAACATCCATTTTCAAAAGTCATAATCCCTCTACAATGAAAATTTCATATCATTTAGAGGTGTAAATAAAAGTTATCATGAGTGTCTCGAATCCTTGTTTTAAGGGTTTTAAAGACTAAAAACACAGTTTATGCACAATTTGGATATAGTCTTCTTATCTTTAAGTTTCATTCATTCATTCATAAAAATTGTCACATTTATTTCAATTCCTATTCCCTGAAAGATACTCATTTCTTCATGATACAATCCTTAAACTCACTAAGCCATTCCTTACCTTATGCACACAGTCCCATACACTTGTTTATGACTATCCTTTCTTCAACATATCTTCTTCTTGATTCAATCCAAGCCCTCATAATGGCTATACCATCATTTATACCTATATACAACCTTCCAAAAACCCTAGACATCATAAATAATTCAAATATTCACAAACAAGAATGTGATCCACACACACAAGTACTCAAATATGCATTCAAACACAATTTTACACAAAAATGAAGCTTTTATTAGATATAATCATGAAATTTACAGAGCTTCAAGATCCATTTGGCTCAATTACAGAGTTCTTATCCCTCTCTACTTCCTCCAATAACTTTAACAAAATCTCTCATTCTAATTATTCATTGATGATTAAGAGAAGGAAAAGGTGGTTAGGGTTCACCAACCTAACTCATCCATGATTAGACCAACCATAGTCGAGTTAATGCCTTGGTAGGTCAAGTATGAGAGATTACATAATATGAGCACCTTATTTATTCACATTAATTTTATTCTAGCCCCTAACTTACTAACATACTAACACTTAGAACTAGGATACATAACTAGGCTAATTTGAATATTTAAATGTGGATTTTGGAGGGAAACCTCCAAAATGCCACTTATTACACTAATAAGGGTCCATGTTGACTAAATAGGACCCAAAATCCTCCCAAAACATCTTAAAAATCTAATCAAGCCAAATTTGTGTTATGTACATGATGCTCTTGCATCAAATATCCTCAACCGACAACTTTACTTCCTGAAAATATCATAACAAAGAGATTATCTCCATTCCCTAATCTTTAGAATCCATGAATAAGAAGCCTAAAGTTGTGCCCCATCACAAGGAATCCTCCAAGTAAGGTAAGTCAAATACTACCACAAATGATGTTTCTACTTCGCAAATCATGAGAATGATGATAAATCAACAAGTACATCTTATAATTCAAACCAAGCCAATATCTCTTTACACACCCAAATTATACGGTGCTACATTGTCAAAACAATTCAAATCCCCAATGATGATAAATATCAGTTCCAATGATATCCAAGTCCAATTTCTTGCTTGCAGCATGTTCTTGTAGCCTATTGTACCTTGTTTTTCTTTTTTCCAACTTTTCCCGCTTTCCAAAGTTGTTTTGCACCATTTTTCCTAACCCTTTTACCTCAAGTTACGTAACTTCCATGGCGGTTACAAAACCGCCACTATACACAAAACGGTGGTTACTGTGTGCTTTTATCCGTAACTTTGTTTTGAACGGGAGTTTCCTTCTTCAACTCACTTTTCTCGTATGTTTCTTGACCAAATCAAATTTTTTTGAGCTTGATAGATGCGTATGAAATTATCCTCTTGTACTTACTATTTTTAGTAGGTTGGCTGCCCCTCCTTTGAGTGATCTGGCACTTCTTGGTTACCAAGTGGGTTGGACCACTTCTCTACCAACTTTCTATAAAACCAAGCTTTTTCCCGAAGCATTGGTTGGAATATTTTGATTTGGAATTACACTATTATGTTGTTAGAATCCTGCCAAGAAGTACACAATCAAACACAATTCATTTTCCTTGTTACTCTCTTTACTTGAATTACTACCAAACTACCTGTAAACCAGCTATTTCTAACACTCCTTCATTTCTTCTTCACATTACTACTACATCTCCTGGACACAATTGGACATCTCATTGGAAAAGAAGCCAAGGGGATAAAAAAGCATTACTAGCATTGGAATTGTCTTTGTACTACATTTCTAGGTTGGAGGTGTTATTAAATTCCTATAAGATTTCTTTATTTAGATATATTTCAATTCATAGTCTTTTATAATACACTTGTTTAAGGAAGTATAATTTATTGTAGTTTTCATTTTCCTGTAAGAAGCTTCCATTGAGTATTTCTTCTCAACTCATCCCTATGGATTTGTCTGGGAAGAATTCGGAGGAAGTTCCTGTGCACAGAGTTTGTCAATTCTTCATAATTAATTTACCTATAGAGTTCATTGCATTCATTATTTAGATCTCTTTAGTACACGGAAAAGGTTTTTTCGAAATCTTCCTCCCTTCCTATCCCTGTGGATTTGCACAGGAATTTATTTTGAAGAAGCTTATGTGTCTGTGTGTTAGTTTTCATTTATTTACATTTAGAAAGCTTCTATAGATCATGTTGTTTTACCAGTGGAAGCGTCGAGGGTTCTTCATAGAAGATTTTCAATCTTCCTATGATTCTGAGGTAGAACCAAAGGAATTCATATCCATAATTACAAATTAAGAAAATATTCATTTTAATTATATTAGATTAGACTAAATCCATTATGCATGCGGGAAAATAGCCACATCCAATTATTTCACTATTTAGTTTATTTTATTTTAGAGTAGAAGTAATTTCCATTTTATTAGAAGAAGTTGTATTGTCTGTGTAGATTTATTTTATTTTATTCCAGAAAACACAAAATTCCCAAAAACATTAGATTAAAGTAGTTAGTTTCTTTTATTTGTCTTATTTCCTTTCTGTTAAAATCATTGAAAATACAAAAATAAGTAGATTAGATTTACTTTATTGCTTCAATTAATTAGTTTCCTTTTGTTAAATTAATTAGTTACACGTAGATTTAATTAGATCCAAGGAGAGTAATCAATTTGGTTTGATTTAAATATGTTTGCATTCCTTTTTTAATTTAGGCACATAGAATTAATTAGATAGGAATTAACACAACTCCATATGTTTCCTTAGTTGGCCTAGGTTACCCGAACATTGACCTTGCCTCTTGCGGATTCTTTGTGTGTTTGTTTATTTCCTTAGGTTGATTGCTTACATGTCCACATGACCATCTAAGGCTCTAGAAACCCAGATAACGTGTGTGTGATCCACAACCAAATGCAGTTACACATTTGACAAATAACGATCAAGGCCTCAGAAAACTTATATTCCAAACCACCCCAATTCCACCTAGTATCATCTCATAGTTAATAGCCTTGAATGAAGAAGTGGATAAAGCTAATGAGTTATGGCATAATCATCCTGGTCGAGATTAGATTCCACAATCCATAGATTTGTCCTTCTCATACATATCCTCTCACACCTCTATGACCTTGTCTGGATATTTTTACGCAGCAGATGTAGGACGATTCCCATGTATCCCACAACCCATTCAAGGTATATTTGTTGATTTTGATATTGATCGAAACCTTCATGCATCCATTATCCTTGATCATTCCATTTCACCCAAACAAGTTAGACAGGCATTTATTTCCTTAGACAAGCACATTCCCATAGTGCTGTAGAAGACATTCATTTTCCTTTATCTACCTTTTAGTAATTTTCACCTATTTTCGTATGTTTCACCTATTTACCCTATTTATCCATTCCATAGCCATCTCATATCAATTGTCCCAACACGATCTTGGGAGGTCGAGTGCATCGTAGAGTCACGTGTTGATTCTTAGAAGTCACAGTCTCCCATGCTCCTGAAAACCCTTCTTCAAATTTTGATATCATCGACCATGTAAAAAGGCTAAGGTCCAAATCTCATATTTTGAATACTTTTAAACCCATACTGAGAAGTTTGAGAAGTTTGTTAAGTTCATCAAGTGTGGGAACTCCCAATCTAAAGTGTCATCCCCTTTAAAAGTATCATCCACTTCCAAGTGCCGCTTCCCACTCCAGCAGCTCAATCAAGCAAAACCTCTTAGCCTCTACCCCTTCCTCCACTAGAAATATTGAACCCTTCTATGTTTCTTTGTGATAAATGGATACCACTTGAATAATTTATCATCGATTATGGTGCCTCAAATAATGTCATTTCCACCAGGTTTCTCAAGCCCTTGATTTGAGTCTCTCTCGGGAATTTGGACATTACTACTCAATGGAGACCAAAGAGGTGCCACTTATTAGAAAGATCAAAGATGCAAAGTGATGATCCTTATGTCTTATCCAGAGAAACGAGTGAAGGTAACAATTCTAGTGGTTGATATATCAGCTACATGTGGAATGATCCTCGAGAAAAGCTTATGCCATGAGATGGGAGGGGAAATACAAATGGACTGGTCTTCTGCATTAGTCCCAATCAAGGGTGAAATGAAGAAACTTCTTCTTGAGCCCAATATGAAGTACACGATGCAGAAGTTAGATGACCCTAGGGCCACCATTCTATTTCAAAGAAGAGAGCTAGGAAAGGCTTCATTTGAGGAGTCAGGAGAGTGCCATATGAAGAAATAGGTAATGGTAATTACTTCATGATTTCTGAGCGGAGTGAAGAACTATCTATCCTAGAGGAAAGGCCAACAAACATTGTTGATGAGGTTTGGAACATGGAGTTTGATGTCGGTTGTTCTACCACCGATTAAGAGCAAGCATTGTCTTATCTTCTCCATAGGGATACTTGTTCCCATTAGCATACAATTTGTAATTCACTATCATAAAAACATTTCCGAATATGAATATTTGTTGCTCCGTTTGAGAGCTACATAAGATATGGGAATTAAGAAGCTCATTATCTAAGGCGATGTCGAATTGATTGTTAAATAGGTGAGAGACATTTTTAAAGTAAAAATCCCATCTCTATAATTACAGGAATATGTTATGGGACCGTATTGAATCCTTTAATGCATTTCAAATTAAATTAGTCCCTAGGGATTATAATTTAGAGCTGATTCGTTGGACGTATCTACGCATTGATGATCCTTCATCCTGACATCAAAGGAGAAAGTTTCTATGTAGAAATGGTCTTTCAACCTAGTGTGCCGATAATTTGGAGAGTTGTGAAGTTTTTGATGATGATAACCATATTTTGTCCTTCCTTCATAGACAAAGTGGACTTTAGGTCCATGTATTTCAAGGAAGTGACTCACTCCCAAGGGAGTTTACCAAGAATGACAGTGAAGATAATTGAGTTGATCAAGTGGATGAAGACAGAGTGATTCAATTGAAAGGCAATAGGATTCAAAAATGACTACTAGAAGAACTATTTGAAAAACATGACAGGTTCATCCATGGAAAGGCAAAGAATCAACCCATATCTTCATCAATGTACAAAAAATCAACATTGGAACAAGTGAGCAACTAAGGATGGTGAGCATTGGTAAATGTTGTTCTCCTGAGGAATGGAGAAATTTCATAGCTTTATTAAAAATATATTCCGATGTGCTCACATACTCATGTGATGATATGAATTCCTTTCAACCACGATCCTCGCATTATTTTATACCCGTAAATCCTAACACAAAACCCTTCTGGAAGAAGCAAAGGCAGTACAACCCCAAAATTTCCAGAACAATCAAAACATAGGTTGAGAAGTTGTTTGATGCCTACATTATATTTCCTATCCACTACTCAACATAGATATCCAATATTGTACCAGTGATGAAGAAAAGTGGTGAAATTTTTATCTCGCATGGATTTTGGAATTTGAACCAACCTTCTTTGAAAGACAACTACTCGGTGTTAATCATGGACCATATCTTGCAATCGGCTAATAGTTCGAGATGATGTCCATGTTGAATGGATTTTCTCGGGTAGAATCAAATTGAGGTAGCTAAATAATATTACTTAAAGCTGCCTTCACTACCCCATGGGTCACCCTTTCTTACCATTGTATGTCATTTGGTTTGATCAACTCAGGTGCAACATTTCAAAGAGGCCATGGACTTGGATTTAAAATATTTTAAATGAAAAGTTTATTATAATGTACCTTAATGACTGACAAGATATTCCAAGAGAAGAGGAACATTTGCATCAACTTGAGTAGGTTTTGATCTCATTGTAGAAGGCATTACATTTCCCTAAATCCAAAAAAATAAATATTTTGGGTTACTAAGGGAAATATCCTTGTTCATATTGTGAGAAAGGAAGGTACCAAGATTCACACGAGGGATTAAAGGCTATTCAAACACTATCTTTACCTACCAAAGAAACCATGGGTACATTCTTTTTGGTAAGGTCAACTTCCTGAGAAGGTGTGTCCCGAACTTTCCGAACTCAGGAAGGATATTTTCAATATGATGAAGCCTAAAGAATTCTTTATATGGAGAAATTAGGGTAAATAATACTTCAAATCTATTAAATATGCCATTGCAAAAGCATCCACTATGGTACACCCATACTTTGATAGTGAATTCATCTTCTACTATTATGCCTCTGAACATACTCTCTTTGATCCTCGTGCAAGAAAATGAATATAAAGTACAATCACCAATTGCATTCATGATTTCCCTTTGAAGGCACGTGAGCTCCATTACTCACAACATGAAAAACATACTTATACGGTGGTAAGAGCATTGAAAATTTTCATATTCTATCTTCTAAATTCTCGTGTTGTTATTATGGTCCCAAGTCCATGGCGGTCAAATCAAATTTGATGCAGTAACACCCAAATTCAAAAAGAGGAAATTGGGTTTTGAAAGTGAAAGAATATGATCTTGAGATCAAACCCTCCAAAATGGTGTAAGGAAATGGATTTTGTGAAATTATTTCTCGATAAGAATGGGAAGATTGTTCTAATTATTATAACTACTTGATCAAGGATCTTCCTCTTTTACTTTTCATAAGTACAACAAATCCATGGTATGTTGATATAGCCTATTTCTTAACCTATGTATACTACCCTCCTGGACTGGATAAAGGATAAATTTGCACCTCAAATAAGTAAAGTATGCCATCTAGGAGAATGTTTTGTATAAAAAGGACTGGATGGTACATTCTTGAGGTGCATAGAGGAATAACAAAGAAAAGAAAATATTCAAGGCATACCACGATCAAGCATGCACAGAGGCGGTTTCTCTATAATGGTCACAACACATAAGATCTTAGGGTGCTTACTATTTTCTTACTTTGTTTCATGATGCATGCAAATGGTTCGGGAAGTGTGATCCATGTCAACAGTTTGTGGGAAGGTCGTGGTTCGTTGTTCTACCACTCTGACATGTGATCATTGAAGAGCCTTTTTAACATTGGGGTCTTGATTTCATTGGTGTGTTAAATCCTCACTGCAGTGCGGGCCACATGTATGTACTTATTTCCACATATTACTTCACAAATTGGTTTGAATCCATTCCAACTAAACATGCAAATTCTGAGACTATGTGTAAATTTTTGAAAGAGAATATCATTGTCAGGTTCGGAGAGCCTAGAAAATTGTAGCAGATAATTCCACTTTATTTTCCTCGGGTGAGCTAATGGACTTATTCTAAAACCATGGAATTTATTTGTCTCACTCCTCTAATTACTACCCGCAATGCAATGGCCAAATAGATTTCAGTATTAAGATATTTCCATAATTGTTCGCAAGTTAGTGGATGTCAATCAAAGAGATTGACATAAGAAGTTATATGATGCCCTATGGGATGATTGAATCACACCTAAAAATCTATTGGGACTTCTCCTTTCCATCTATTATACGATATTGAGGCTCAAATTCCCATTTCTCAGGAGCTACATGCCTTACAACTTGTGAAGGTAGTAGAAAATGAAGAGTATTTAGATGTTTTTAATAAGCAAATTTGCTACTTGGAAAAGTTGAATGAAGATAGGTTAGTAGTAGTTGACACATTGAGAAGACATCAATCTAAGGTGAAAAGGATCTTCGATCGAAGACATGAGATAGAAGCTTTCAAATCAGAGATATTGTCCTACTCTAGGATATAAAGAAGAGAACCCAAAGGAATCCATGGAAATTTTGATTCTCTTTAGCTTGGTTCGTTAAAAGTCAAACACTTTTGTGGAGAGAATACTTACTACCTAGCATACCTAGATGGAACCCCATTAGAGTTGTCTCGCAGAGAGGGAAACATCTCAAACTCTACAGTAGTGAGGTTGGTCAACCCATCCTTTATACTATAGTTTCCCTTTTTTTTGTCCTACCTTTCTAAATTTTTGTGTTTCCTTCCTATTGTGTGTGTGTGTGTGTTTTTTCCATTTGTATATGTTGTTTGCAATAAGGACTCTATTATCCAATGGATAAGGCACTGGTCTACTCACCCAAGAGAAATTTAAGGTCCTCTATTTCCCCTTGTGGTCCAATGTCTCTGAGTTATATCTAGTTTTCATATGAAATTACTTTCCCAAAAATGCAAAATTTGATCCATGACAACCAAACCACAAAGTGAGAATATACTTCAAAATACTCATGAATCCCTCTCCTGGTCATTTTTCATTCATTTCATGATCATATTTACCTTTCGAGTCCTCCTAATATGTTGAATAAGCATATACAAATGATATGATAAGGTCAAATCTTCCATTCAGCAAAGTACAATAGAAGACTAGTTCTATGGCAGACTTAGAAAGGCCAATCTTGGCCATTTCGGGCATGTGTGCATGCTCCGAGAAGGTTCTAAAAATATCACAAACATCTAGAGGTGATATTGGAGAGAATTGAATGTGTTGGAAGTAGTTTAGGAATATTTAGGAAATATTTTGTGATTCAGGGGTAGTCTATGCAAAAGTGGGTTTTCAAGTGTAAGGAATGAATAGTCAAAATGTGAACTTGAAATTCTCCGGATGATTCTAGGAGATCTATAGGATTTTGGAGGTAAATAAGTAAGAAATGAAACTCTTGAAGAATCCTCTATATGGTGGCATCAAATTTGATCCAAGATCTAGTGTTTTCTTCAGGGAAGTTTAAACTTTGCAGGTGTACCTTGTTTTCCTGATAAAAAAGGGGTAATTTTTTGGACTTTCAGACATAATTAAGATCTGAAACCTATTCCATTGGTCTTATAATGGTATTTTTAGTTTGATTCATATAAAATTTCATCTCAAAATTCCATATGGAGCCCTAGAGGTGAAGATTTCATGTTTTCAAACTATTTCGGGTAAGCCAATGTAAAAACTGATTTTCCAAATGGGGTAAGGCATATTTTTTTGTTCCTCTTATCCCTTATCACCTAAGGTGATAGATGAGACAATAAATTTCACCCCATGACATCCTTTAAATCACTCAACCACTCATGTGCAGATAAGTCAAACATGTTCAAGTCAAAGGTGAGTTGGGTGAGTGTTTCCCACACGTAGTCATTTTTTCATTGTACCACGTGTCACCTTCTTGCTCTTGCAGTACACTTTTGTGTCCCTTTTTCCCCAAGGGGAGATAAGGGACATGAAATGGTTTCTTATTCCCACTCATATCCATTGTGTACTCGCATGACCCTATGTCAAGCTCTCATGGCTTGTTTTTCAACCCCCTTAATGACTTAGCCCCTCATGCTCAAACTGAATTTCTGAATGCGATAAGGATAATTTTTCAATACCTCATCCCTTTCTCCCCAAGAGGAAAGGGGGAAAATAAATTGTTCCTAGGCCCAATCCCCAACTCCTACTCACTCACATGACCTATATCAGCTTTGTGGGGTGCTTATTTGGCTCTTCCATCTCAGTCACCCTCTCTTCCATGCTAATATTTTTCCTCATCTTGCTTCAAGGAACACTTGGGTGCCATTTATATCCATTTTTCCCTTTTCACCATGATAAACTAGATTTTAACTTCATAGTAAACTCATATTTCACCCAGGGTCAAACCATGGTCAGCAAGACATCATAAAAGTGTTTTATAACTTATTTTCAAGTCATTTTTTCACCATAAATTGATCATCCACCATTGTTGTTGCTATTAAACCTTGAAATTTGTCCATTTTTACCAGATATTCTAGAAAAATCTTCCAAAAATCCATATCCTCCAAAACTAATTTTTTTCATATGTTGCTTACACGAAATCCGATTGCACTAAAAAAATTCCAAAGTGCTCCTCTCCAAAACGCCTTTGGGAAGATTAATGGTCATTTGAATTATCATAAAGTGTGTTATAACTTATTTTTAAATCATTTCTTCACAACAAGTTGATCGTCCACCATTTTTATTGTTGTAAAACCTTGAAATTTGTCCATTGTTACTAGATATGTTAGAAAAATTCTTCCAAAACAACCATATCCTCCAAAACTAAGTTTTTCTCATATCTTACTAACCGGCATCTATTGCACTAAAGAAATTTCCATATTGCTCTTCTCCAAAACGCCTTTAGGAAGATACATGGTTGTTTGGATTATCCAAACATGACTACACATGCAACATACATAGTCATTCCATCAAGTTTATATAAATCTCTTGTTCTTTGAAGATACCCAAGAGGACCTCTCAATGAGATCTAAGGAACTATATTTGGCATAATATAGAGAGCTTCAATCATTATCACACAAATTTTAGAATCTTATACCTTGAAGAAGAACATGCTCAAACCAAGCAAAGTGTGTGAGACAAGTTCAAAATTAGTAGAGAAGAGCTTAGAAAAAATTGTCTTGAGTTGTTCATCCACCTATAAAGTTTGTTGACAGAGGAGGTACACAATATCTAATCAAAGCAAGCGGCATCATTGATCCAACTTTTGAGCATAAACAACAAGGTAATTTCAATATTTCTCTTAATCAAGTAAAGAGGTAAATTAATCAAGAATATCTTGTAGATTTTGATCCTAATTTCCCCACTTATTAAACACTTGAAGAACCACTAAACTTTGCTCCTCCAAGTGAAGGAGAACAAGAAGAACCA
The DNA here is from genome assembly GCA_018340775.1 of Taxus wallichiana var. yunnanensis. Classification (NCBI taxonomy): domain Eukaryota; kingdom Viridiplantae; phylum Streptophyta; class Pinopsida; order Cupressales; family Taxaceae; genus Taxus; species Taxus wallichiana. The sequence continues at coordinate 866,421,555 of CM031238.1, forward strand.
GGAAGAAGTTTGGGGAATAATCTACGAAGACAAACTAGAACTCGAGATGGCTCAACAACCACCATTTCCTTGGGGGTAAAATATAGGCCCATTGGCACTCGACCCTCCTTTGCATGATTTACCAAGAGGGTCACGAAAGAAATTTCCAAATTTATATGGGGACGGGAAGCAAGACCCAGATGAACACATTACATATTTTATCACTTCTAGTAGGTGTTAGGCATAGGATATGAGAATTGGTTAGTTCGTTTGTTTGTATAATATTTGTAAGATGTAGTCGCGACCGGTTCTACCATTTTCCAATGAGGTCTATAACCAACTAGGATGACATGAAAACTAATTTTGAATCTAGGTTCAAACCTATGGAAGATGCTCATGCCCCTTGGCCCAATGGCCTCAACTAAAGGAGTCATCCAAACCCATGAGGGAGTTTGTTTCCAAATTCAATCAAATTCTCTACAAAATCCTCAAAGCTTCCCAACCTACGAAGGACACCAAGTTAAGATTATTCATGAATGTTCATCTTGCTTGAGGTGAGTTTCATGTTGAGAAGAACTCAACCACTGATTTGGGCGAACCAAAAAAGCTTGTGGTTGAGATAGCAGATGACTTGATTATGTTAAGGAAAATCAAAAAAAGGTATGAGCAAAGAGAAAGGCCAAAGTTCAAATGCAAGAACAACAGACTCATTAGTACCTATTGTCATGTGTTTTTGCAAGGTCAAAATTCAAGTTGAAAACATGACAACTTTACCCTAGTGTCAAAATTTTGTTTGAAAACCCTCTTAAACACCTCTCTAGATCAGTTTACCCATTGTGTCATGCATATTCTAATATTTCAAGTACTCATATGTATTATAAAAACCTTTCCCAATTGTTTGAAACATGGTAATAAGTTCATGAGGTTCTTTCAGGAAGCATTTCTCAAGGTGGATTCTTTAGTAGGCCTAGAAAGGTTATTTTTAACCTTTCCAGGACGGTGTGCATACTCCGGACGGGTGGGAAAACTCAAAATTATCTAAAATGGTATCAAGGAATCTAAGAATGCAATGGAATATTTTTTAGGAAGGTTTAGGAAGGTTTCAAAGGTTTAGGAACAAGAACAATGAAAGTGGGTTTTTGAGGGTCAAGGAACTTGTAGTCTAAAATAGTGCATGAGCTTTAGAAGGTGATTCTAGGAGCTCCATAAGGAGTTATAGGTCAAAAAATATATCATTAGAAATATAATTCAATTCTATACATGATGGTACTTTCATATTTTATACAAGACTTAGGAGCTTTTTTCCACAACACATTTTCAGAAGACACATATTATTGTCCCGAGAAAAGAGGCTATTTTTAGGGGTTTCAAGGAAAAATCGGATCTTGAGACCCATTCCCATTTCATCTCAAAATATTTTTGGATTCAATTTCATATAAATAAGTGTTGAAAAATTCCTCTCGAAGCTCTAAAAACTTCATCTTCAAGGTTCTCCTCAAGGTAAGCTTTCAATACTTATACCAATTTCTTCAAAGGGACGCATGTCAACATGAGATCAGGCACATTTTAATGCCCCTCCTGTCCCTTTCCTTGGGTCCATAGGGATAATAAAATGTTCCCAATCCCATTTATTCCCCCTGGACCTCCACATGACCCTGAACATAAGCTCCACAAGCACTTTTGCCTAGTTTCTAGCCCTCTCGTCATGCAATCACTGTTTGCCACTTGTCAACCCAATGTGAGGGAGAACATTTTTATCCCTCTTTCCTTTTCCCTTGGGGAAAATGGGATAAAAATTGTTCCCATTCTTTCTTGGTTGATGGTTCTCCACATGACTTGAAACTTGCTCCATAATGCATTTTTAAGCCCTTTCCCCTCCTCCTCATCAAACCACAACTTGCCACTTATCACCTCCACATCAAGCATTTTTCTACCCCTTCTGTCTCTTTCCCGTGGGGAAATTTGGGAAAACAAAATTTTCCCCATCCCCACTCATTCCATGGTTCTTCATGTGACTTAGTCTCATTCCCCAGGTACTAATTGCTAGTTTTGCCTCTTTCCCCCATCAAACAATCAAACCCCGCCACTTGTCATGCTCACATCCAGGAAAATTTTTTCCCCTTTCCCTATCCCATGGGGATAGTAGGGACAAGAAAATGTGCCCCAATCCATGAAGGAGGAAAACCTAAAAATTCACTAAGTGTTTTAACTCATTACTTCTTATTTCTTTCTTGCCCATGAATGAAAAGTGCTACTCGGAAGTTGTAAAACTTGAAATAACTCATTTTCACTTCATTCCTTCTCCATAACTCCATGGTTACTACTTTGAAACACCTAAGAAACTTGTAAATTATCCAAATACCATGCCCAAATTTCTCCATATTGACCATATGCTCCAAAACATAAAAAATTCATATCTCTCAAACCATTGAACGAAATCTAACGAGATTTTCACAATTATTCCTCATCCCATGTGCACTTCAAGAAGAAAGTAACAAAAAAATCAAATATGCCCTGATTTTTTAATGGTATTAAAACCCTATCTTTCTTCCCTAGAGCATGTTTTTTAGTTTATAAGCATTCGGGGGCGATTGAACGAAAATTTTGAGCACGAGAGTCCTAGGAGTGAGCCTATTCCAATGAAGTTGTTTTCATTCAGATCCGAGGTGGGAAGTGTAGTTTATAAAAATAGTAAAATCTAGTACCTTCACTTACTAAAAATAGTAAATTTCCTAAAAAATCAAGTCCTCTCAGAACAATGCACTCAAGAAACAACAAAGATGACAAACTAGGCAATTTTGACTTAAAAAGGCAAAAAAAAAAAAAAAAAAAAGTAAAAAGAAACTTTCTAAAAATAAAAAGTGTTAAAAATCATCAAAAAACATCTGTGAAAGTGTTCCTAGCATGTTAGGGGTTTCAAAAAAATGATTCCAGGTCAAAAAGTAATATTTCCCAAAATAATAGCTCCTGAACCCTAACTACTAAAAATAGAAAGTCTTCGTTTCAAGTGCAAAAGTTATTGTCATCTTCATTTTGGATCATATTGTTGATTTTCACAAGTATGAAGTTCAAATTTTCTAGTCTCAAGCCCATTTTGGCCTTGGTGTCAGAATACTTAGGTGTGGGTGACAATGATGTTGCCCATATGGATCTGTAAGATCTCAAAAATTGGATGCTAGGTGGTTCAGGGAACCATGGAGAACAAAGTATCCACAAGTGGACTATATGCTGTGGGTGGTCATCTTGTATCCATTTAGAGAACAAAGTTGGTATTAGCATGTTCCCATCACTATGAACCATAGACTAAAATCATAAGAGCATATGATAACTCGATTATGGTGGTACTCACTCCTAAAGCTATTTCTTAGTATATGCAGATTCTAACCTGGAATAACATGGTGATCATTACAAAATGAATTTGCATCAAGTGAGTGGTCTAAAATGGAATCATACCTTCAAGGTCTTTCTTTGGGTTCATGGTTGAAACAAGGAAGAAATCCATCCCGCATGCCAAAATCTCTCTCTCGAAGTGAATTTCATGAAGGCTTTTCAGATGTGATCATCCTCCTAAGCAGGATAATGGGAGAATAAAGAAGCTACAAGGAATTTTCAGGATTGGATGGCGTTGTTCATCCTTACCATCATCGAGGGAAAATAATGATAGACTGGGGGCAAATAATCAATGATAATCTTACATCATCAATTGCTTCAAGTACGGATACTAAGAAGTTTTCAATGACTTCATACTTGGTCTACGCCCTTGCAAGCACAAGACCATTCAGAGGTTTGACACTTACTCAAAACATTTCCCAGAAGGCTCCTGCATATGAGAAATATCCACAATTGACCCTAAAAGAGAAGAAATCATCATTTTGCAAGAGTGAATGATGTGTTCACTATGTTTTTCATCAAGTTGTTGGAAGGAAATCCTAAATCAAGGTTTTCTCACAAGCCTTCTTTGATCAAGAGGTACGGGTCTTTCTTCACACATTCTCAACTTTTTCCTACATCGAGTGTTTGGTTTTGATCTTTCTCCACGTAAGTTGCCATGGTATCTCAGCGATAAGATCGTGATGTTCGAGTTGTGTAGGTAATCTTGTTCACATCAATGGTAAGCTTAAAAACCAAAGAAGAAAGGTGTTGCTTTCCCTATCTTCTCGGGATCTTCTCTGTAAAAGTGCCAATGATGTCACTAACTTAAAAGCTTCCTTTTCCCCTCTGAGCCTATATTCATACACTCCAAGTGTGGACTTCAATATTAGAGCAATCCAAAAACATTTCACCTCCCTGACTTGCATCATGTTCCATAGATTGAGGACTATTGGGTGAATTGTGCAGATGATTTTGAGGTCAAGGAATGAGATCATATAAGGATGACAATTGGGAAAATGAGAATATTCAAGCTTGATTTGATTGTATGAAGATGGTATTGATGATGATGGTACTAAAATGTATGATCTAGAGTATCAAGTTATGAAAGCTTCACCCCTCCCACAAGTGTCTTGGAGAATCCGTGAATCTAGGGATATAAATGAGCGGAACGAAGCAATAATCAAGAGATCGAGGGAATGGTTCAAAAAGAAGAAATGTTCCTCATCACATCAAGAGGTTTCCCAACTCTCCAAAGGAAAACATCCCATCTTTCCTCTTTAAAATCCACCGAGAAAGCTTCAAGTTCTACTCACTCAAGAGAACACTCAAAAAGAAAGTCAATGGAATCGGAAGCTCCTCACTACAAGAGGTTGCACAAAAAGGAAAAGAAAAAAAAGACCCTATGGTAGATTTGGAACAAGGGGAAATTGATCCAGTTCATCCTCATCCTTCAAAGAATCTCAAAGTTCTCTCATCCTCTCAGCTACTTGCACACCCCCCCTAGATTGAAGATGTTCCTTCTCATTCAAAACAATAAATAAAAATTGTGCCAAATGTCAAGCCTGAAAAAAATGAGATGTTTCCATGGATGTAGGATATGATTAGAGGAGAATCCCACATGGTTCAACAAGTGGTGGTCCCAGACTTCCAAGCCATATCCTCAATAGTCAAATTGAAGAAGGGAAAGTTAGCTCAAGTTGTTTCCCACTTCTTGAGTGGTGCTTTAGGCAATCATTATGTAGAAGTAGTCGGGCCAAAGGTAACCAAACCTATTATAGAGATGACCTCGGCTAACTACGAAATGAGCACCATTCCTATTGGAACGGAAACACATGAGGGAGATGCACACTTGTTTAAGGAATCTTCCACTTGTCTTCTTGTGAGGAACCAAGAGTACAAGGAAAAAATTGATCAGTTGGAAGATCATGTAAGAATACTCACCTCGTATGTGTAAACTCTCATGGATCCAAACATCGCTCTTTCTCTTCCAATTGAAAAACTTACTCCCATTAGTAGCTTTGATCCAGAATCCATTAGGAAAACACAAGGTTTCACATGCACGGGAGAAAAATGATAAGTGGGTGAGCAAGATATTGGAAAAAGGTAAAATGTTGCTTCGTGATATACTTTCATTGTTCAAGTACATGACCGCAACTGTCACGAAAGTAAGAATGACAAGAGACAAAATTGAAAAATAAAAAGACCATTGGGACTAGGTGTTTCCATTGGTCGTCAAGATGGGAAAATTCAATCTCTCCTACAGGTGAGTAAAAGTATTCAAGTTTCCATTTGAAGACTTATCTCAAGTGTGGGCCAAAACTCTTATTTCTCTCTATGAAATGCTAAATCGTGATCTTGGTGAATTGGATTCGTAAGAGGAGCATACCAAAAATATGCAAGAAGATGTTAATGTTGAGATACGAAACTTGGAGTGCATGGAGTGCTAATGGTGGATGAAAATTTGAAGATTGTCAAGAAGGAGGTTGGAGATCCATTTTCTTTCAACGATGACACACTGGAATCTCTTGCTAAGATAAGGGCGGTCATATCAAACACAATTAAGGAACATTAGCCATGGTTCATGGAATGCAAGAACATCAATGCTACATCTAAAAATTGGATCAAGTTTTTGAGCTTTGTACACATCCCTCAGGTCGAGAAGGTTGCACTGCAATGACTGATACAACAAAGAGTTCAAAGGGATCGAGATCTTCCTAGAGGTACTTTCCAAAGTCCATCAAAGAGTGAAGCAACATCGGCAATGACGCATGCGTTTTCATCTGAGTAGTTTTCTCTTTTCCTTTCTCTCTCCCTGCCCCCTTCCTCTCTTCTTTCATGTTCTATTTCTTCATTGGGGGTTGCACTTTTCATTTTGTCTTATTCATTTAAATGTGACTATAGTTGAAAATTGTAATAAGTTTCCCTCAATTAATAAAAAGGGGACTTAATTTCCTTCCTAGGAATACGAAGAGTCACAAGTTGTAAAAGACAAATGAAAATTCATGTGGGGGTAGGTGAAGAGTCTTTTTAAAACTATATATTGTAGTGACTTCCTCACTTCAAGGGGTTGTCAATTTTGTGAGTTCATGAGTAATAGCTACAAAGAACAAAGAAAATATAGCACTTCTTCTATTTTTCTTTCTATATGTTTCCTCTCTCTCTCTCATTGCACAGCTTTGTAAACATGTCAATCAAGAAAGGATTTTCATATTTTCTAGGATGAATGAATGAATGAGATTTTATGCTCATAGTTTATTTTGTCTTAACATAATTAGCAGAGTTGTTATTGTTTCTAATTGTATGTTGATAAATTATGGTCTTATAATTCTCCCTCTCATTTTCTCACACCTTCCTTGCAAATTCCTCCCTTGCACAAAATTGCAAGCATTTGTCATAGGTGCAGTGGAGTGTGCATGTTGGATCCCCAACCTATTGGCCAACCACGAAGTTATTTTTATTTGCATACATAAGAGAGCCTCCCCTTTCAAGCAAGGGGACTTAGTCCTAGCGACAAATTATTTCACCAACTGTACATAAGTTGGCTAATGATGTTCTCTCCCTTAAAACACAGGTTGGCTCAAGCTTCCATGAACAAAGATGTTCCTAGGAAGAATATTCTAAATAAACAAAGAATTGGTCAATCGCCCGGAGGCTTGCTCTCAAGGAACCTCCAATAAATGCATCATGTGATATTGAAGAGGGTGAAGAAGAAATTAAAGAATTGGAAGAAGAAAATGAGGATGGTAACGTTCTTGAGATTGAAGAAGTAGAAGATGATGCACAAGTCAATTTCATTGAATATTACTCAGGACAAGATGATGAAGAAGATGATACACTTTGAACTTCTCATGTGCAGAATTTACTGACTCCCAATCTCAAAAAGGATCTTCCTCCTCTATTGCCCCAAAGAAAAAGAAGAAAGAAGATCCTCAAGTGGCAACTCTACTGAAAACAAGATAATCAATGGAGGATCTCCGCCCCACCTTTTATGGACTCTGCGAAAGAGAATCCGGACCTCGTAGCGAGAAAAATGTTGTCTAATGCCTCAAGTAGGTCCTCTAATGCTTCTCCTAATTCCAATTCTACTTCCGCAAAATTCGAGTCCTTCCAAAGTTTCCAATATACCTATAAAATCATCTATTATTTCTCAAAGAACTAGTCCCATTGCTAAAACTGCCCAAACTTCTAGAGTTGTACCTCCTTCACTGCCAAAACATTTGCTACCTCGAGGGTGCAAACCTCGCCTTCCTCCACCCCGTTTAACATCATTGAGCATGTGAACAAGTCCAAAGTTCAGATTTATGAATCTAAATTCTTACAAACACATCCAAAGCAATTTGAAAGACTTGTCACCTACATCAAGGGTGGTAGTTCAAAGTCCAATGTTGTAATATCCAATTCTAAAGGATTATTTCCAACACCACCTAGCCCTCGCATGAAAAACATGATTTCCTTGAGCGCATCCAAGACTCACAAAGTTGAGCCATTTTATCTTTCCCTCCTAATCAAAGGCCACCAATTGAACAATTGCATAATAGACTCGGGTGCTTCAGATAATGTAATGCCAATAAAGTTGCTAACGCTCTTAGACCGACTCTTGACACAAGCCACTTTGGTTCTTTCTATTCTATGGAATCCAAAGAAGTTCCACTCGTATGGAGAATCAAGGATGCCCAAGTGGCCCTCGCCGACTTTCCAAACAAGAAGGTTCTTCTAACCATCTTGGTAGTTGACATCCCATCATCTTTTGGCATGTTGTTGAGCAGAAGTTTATGTAGAGACTTGGGAGGCAAGATCCAATGGATAGGTATTCTCCAACCATTCCACTAAAAGGAGAAATGAGAAAGTTGTCACCCATGAGGAAAATGAAGTATATTGTTCGAATTCGGAGGACTTAAGAGTTCATGTGTTGTTTCAAGACAATGGACTTAGTAAATACTTCTTGACTTGTTGAAAGAGATGAGAATTTTCCTTTTCTCAAAGAAGATGACGAAAATCAGTTATGGATAATGAAGTTCGACGGAAGCCGTTCCAATCTTGGCGTTGGGGCCAACGTTATTTTAACTTATCCTTCGGGTGAGTTGTTTCCTTTTGCTTATAAATTGCAATTTGTGAACATTAATAATATTGTGGAATATGAATCCCTCCTTCTCAAGATGGATGTAGTTGAATCCATAGGCATCAAGAAGTTGAAATGTCTCAACGATGTTGAAGCTGTAGTCAAACAAGTTAGAGATCAATATCAAGTCAAAAATCCAAGGCTTAAGCATTACAGGAATAGAGTATGGGATTGCATCGATTCTTTTGAAGTTTTCTCAATTCAGGATATCCACCATGAGAAAAATGAGAAAGTTGATTCTCTTGCAGTCTTAACCTCTCTCATGACCCCACACCCGGCCTTCAACAAGGACAAGGTTACTTACAAAATGATTTTCGGGTTGAGCATGTTGGATAACATCAATCACTAGCAAGTGTTGAACGATGATAGTCATCTCATGTCTTTCTTGGATCAAAGAGATAACTTCAACAATCTCTTCTACGAAGGAAGTAACGCTCTAAATCATGAGTCTGAGATGAAGACAAGGGAGAGATAGATGGAATTGATTCAAAAGGGGTCATCAAAATAAAGAGAAATAAAATTCCAAAAGGCCTTGTGTCTCTTAAAGACTTGTTTGATAAGCATGACAGGTTTATCAAGGAAAAAGCAAAAGAATCCTCTCGGTGCACTGTTGAGTTTGAGAAGGAAAACATTGGTACCCCGAGAAACCGAGAATGGTCAATATTGGAAAGTGTTGTTCACCAGAGGAGAAAAGGAGTTTCGTCTCATTGTTGAGGAGATACTCCAATGTATTGGCATATTCATATGATGAGCTCAAATCCTTCAAGCCAAATAGATGCATCACTCCATACCACTTAAGCCCAAAGCCAAACCTTTTAGGCGAAAGCATAATGGTCGTATAACCCTAAAATTATTGACACAATCAAAGAAGAAGTGTTTAAGATGTTAAATGCAAGAATCATATTTCCTATCCACCACTCCATGTGGGTGGCCAATATTGTCCCAATGTGAAAGAAAACAAGAAATAAGGATTTGTGTCGACTTTCGTAATTTGAATCAAGCTTCATTGAAAGATAACTACCCTTGCCTATCATGGACCATATCTTACAGAAATCACTGGGTCTGAGATGTTTTCGTTGCTCAATGGATTCTCTAGATATAACCAAATTGAGGTAGCAGAAGAAGATAAACACAAAACTACTTTCACAACTCCATGGGGCACTTTTTCCTAAAGCATAATGTCGTTTGGACTTATTAATGCTAGAGAAACTTTTCAATGAGCAATGGATCTTGCCTTCAAAGATCTCAAGAACTACATCGTCATTTACCTTGATGATCTCACTATCTTCTCCAAAAGGCGGGAGATCACTTAAAACATCTAGAACAGTGCTAATTAGGTGCCGACAACATGGGATTTCACTAAACCCTAAAAGTGCATCTTTGGTGTTACTGAAGGGAAACTCATTGGTCACATCGTGAACAAGGAGCTAAAATTGATCCTGCAAGGATAAAGGCAATTCAAGCCTCTCCTTGCCCACAAACAAGTAAGGAGTTCATTCCTTCATCGGAAAAGTAAATTTTCTTTGTCACTTTGTTTCGGACTTTGTTGAGCTAACAAAGCATATCACTAGCATGATGAAACTGCAAGAAAGTTTCAGTGAAATAAGGAAGGCAAGGAGGCATTTGATTCAATCAAGGAAGCAATTGCAAAGGCTCCTTCTTTAGTATGCCCTAACTTTGACAAAGATTTCATTATGTATTGTTATGCTTTAGAACATGCTCTTTACGCCATCTTGGTGTAGAAGAATGAAGAAGGTACTGAGGCACCCATCGCCTTCATGAGTTGCCCGCTTAAATATCACAAGTTGAAGTACAATCAAATGGAGAAGCATGCATATGTCGTAGTCAAAACAGTGAAGAACTTCTGATTCTACATTCTCAACTCCCACACCGTAGTGATGGTTCTAGTGTCTGCAAAAAAATCCATCCTAACTCAACAACATCTAGGAACCAAGAGAGGCAACTAGGTGGCCAAGATTCAAGAATGTGACTTAGATATCTGACCATTGAATTGGTCTGAGGAAATGGTTTGTGTCGGCTAATGGTTGAAGATGATTCACTCATGATTCAACATGGAGAAAATGAATGTCAATGCTATGGATGTGTAAGCAAGGACTTGCCTCATGTTCTTTTTGTAAACACCACAAATGAGTGGTTTATGACGTAGCATAATTTCTAATATATGGAGAGTGTCTAGCACACCTTGACTATAAACGAAGGAAGAATCTCAAGCTAAAATCAGCCAGGTATGTCATCTGGAATCATGTGCTATATAAGAGAGGACTAGATGGTTGTTTCCTAAGGTGTGTTGACAAAGAGCAACAAGAAAAGTTGCTAAAGGCTTATCATGATCAAGCTTGTGGTGGACATTTCTCCGCCATGGTGACTACTCATAAGATCCTTCGTGGTAGGTACTATTGGCCTACATTGTTTTGCAGATGCTCAACAATGGGTTTCCAAATGTGATCCTTGTCAACAATTTGTGGGAAGACCACAACTTGTTGCACTTTTTCTTTGATCGATGGTCATTGAAGAGCCTTTCCAAAGAATGAGGCCTAGATTTTATTCATGTACTCAATCCTCACTCAAGTGCATCTTAGAAAAACAACATCAAGATTCCTTTCCTAAAGGACAAGCTTTGAGAGTTAAGGCTCCACTTAAGTTAGTAGATAGTGATTTGATGACTTTTCCCACTTTGGCCCATTTTTTGGTTCTAAATATGAACTAACATTTATTGATGATTTTACTTGAAGGACTTGGGTGAATTTCTTCTAGTATATAAGTGAAGTCTTTTATAACTTCAAGGCCTTTAAGGCATTTGTGGTGAAGCAATCAAGGCTTTCATTGAAAAGATATGCACAAACAATGGGGGGAGTAAGTAATGATTTTCATGATTATTGTATTAATCATGGTATTTAGCATCAATAAGATTTCCTTACACCCCTCAACAAAATGGTGTGGTTGATTGCAAGAACACACACTCAATTAAGGAAATGGCAAATTGCATGATCTAATCCAAGGACTTGGGCCCTGAGTTCTATGTTGATGCAATTAATTAGACAAATTACGCATCCAAAACAAAATTCCACACAAGGCAATGCATGGTAAGACTCCAAAGAAGCTTGATCGGGATAAGCATGATGTATTTGACTTTCGTGACTTTAGAAACAAGGGTTGGGCATTTGTTCTTGTTGACAAGCACAAATCTATGGAGAAGAAAAGTTAACTTATCCTTGTTAGTCATTGTGAGCATGTGAAGGCCTTCAATCACATTATCTAATTACTCATGATGTATTATTTCAACGTGATGTTAATGTTGCTAAGGATACTTCCTTCGGTCCTATTTTTTATCTTCTCCTAGTTCAACTCCTACATTTGATAGAGAGGGCTCGCTTTCTCCTTTTGATAAGTACATTGTTGATTAAGACGTTGTTGTGGATCATGCTCTACCACCTCCTCCTCCACACTATGTTTGTGCCTAAGTGGACACAATCTACCTTTCAAGCAACTAGTGATTTGGTTGGTGATCCTAATGATCCTCACCACACTCAATTTGAGACTCTTAGTGTTGATGATCCTCGTCGTGATCAGACCTCTGGTGTGGCTCTTATGAGCCAAGCTATTTATTATTATCTAGTGTTGTATTCTAGGCAATATGTAAACTAAGTGGGAGCTGACTATGCAAGAATAATATTCTTCACTCATGAAGAATAACATGGGAGTTAGTGCCTCTTCCTAAGGGAAGCAAATTTGTGCATTTTAAATGGGTCTTTAAGACCAAATATGCAGTTGATGGTTTTGTAGATAAGTACAAGGCTCATTTTGTAGCTAAAGGGTTCTCATATGTCTAAGGGGTAGGTTACTCTGAGACATTTGCTTCAATTACAAAGATGGATTATGTTCACCTTTTCTCTCCCACATTACATCTCAAATATGGCTAATATATCATATGGGCGTGAAAAGTGTGTTTCTACATGATGATCTCCATGAGGAGATCACCAGAAGCTGACAACAACATAGGCTTCATACAAGACCGTTCACTATTTTGTGAACTTCATTGGTCTCGATAAACCTAAAGGTGAATGAGAAGTATGGATAAATTTTCCTAGATGTGTCATATCAAATATGAGAATTTAACTTATGCTTATGTCATCAAGGATGAATAGAACTCCTGTTGATCTTGGTTATATCATCTACATACAAAACCAAGATCAACAAATCCTCACCGTCCTTTAGGACATGAATATTATGATCAATCTCACAACGATGAAAGCCAACACTCAAAACATCATCCATCTTCTCTTGTTATCACTACTTTCTTGGCCTGTTTGAGACCAAATCTCAAGGCATTTCTATTGGAGAACAAATATATGCCACGGATCTGCTTCACAAGTTTTGCATCGTTGATTACAAGCCATCTCCCACACCATATCAATTAGGTATTGAGTTAACTACTGATTACAAATCTAATTTGGTCAATCCCACATTGTATAGGCAATTTGTAAGCAATTTTCTCTATTTGACACATACTCATCTTAATACAACTTTCACTACAAACCTTCTCTCTCAATTTTCTCATGAGCCTTATTAGAGTGATTGACAAGCAAAGAAAACATATTTTACACTACATTCAGGCACATTGAACTTTGGCATTCAATACACACCACAAGGATCTTCTAACATTGAAGGATTCAAAATTCAAATTGGTATGGATGTGTTAATACCATTCAATCTACTTTTGGATTCATCTTTCACCTTGGCTCAAGTCTTGTTGCATGGGCATGCAAGAAACATACTCTTTACATTGTCATCGATTAGCAAAGTACAAAGGTGTTAAAGTTGGACAACAAACTCCTAGCTACGACAATTACTTAGATTTCCACAACAAACTCCCACTTTGATTTGGTGTGATAACCAAAGTGCTATAAAGATTGCATGAAATCATATGTAAAATCTATAGAGCATTGAAACGCATCAAACACATTGAGGTTCACATGCACTTCATTTGAAACACAGTACAAGATGGTGTTGCTTTTCGCTTTTTATGTTATAGAGTTTGTACATCAAATGAAAAGGTTATTGATATCTTTTTGTAAAATAAGCCCTTGGCTTCTCCTCATTACTTTAATAAATTGCATGCATTTTGTGGTGAAAGAAGATGTACCTAAGGGCGGGGATTCAAGTTGAGATTTTATTACTTTTTTCTTTTACTTGTACATGGTTACCTTATCAAGCCCAATAGGGTGTGGGGTCGGGACCCATTTCATATGTTTTAACTCCTAACCTTCGCATAAGAGAGGGTGTTGTTGAATTGTGTTCACATGAGGGAGATGTTTGAATCATTCTATTTAGTGTTCACACTATGTAAGCTTCATTATTAGGTATCCTATGTAACTAAGAGTTATCAAGGTTAAACAACTTGGTTCTCGTATGATTCATATTTAGACCTTGTTGAAACAATATTTGTTTCAACTTAGGGGTTGTTGAATGTAACATACCCATTTATTTTATTTAGGCTTTACGAGTCTCATGTATTTGAAGAGTGGAGAAATAGTAAAGATATCCTCTACTCTACTCTTTATAAGTATTGACATTATCCCAAAAATGAAAATGACTAAAATTCCCTATTCTTGTTTTGTTTGGCTTTTCTTAGATGTTGACATTTTATGGATGTTTTCAAGACTAACATGCACACAACGTTGTCATCATGGTCAACAAATCCACTTGATGGATGTTCTTGCATCAAACATCATCTTTGTCATGTATGAATTATGTGTCTTTTATTATTTGTGGTCTAGTTCAACAAATTTGACTAGTACTCAAAAGACTCAATGGGGCACAATTTTGATTGATGGTTGTACACAATTATTTTGTTACAAATAAATTTAATAATGTTATGTTTTTACCCTTTAACAAGACATTTTGCAAAGAACCTTATTTACATCGTATGAAAGCATTATTGTTTGTTTACTTGAATTGCCTTTGCTTGATCTCGATCTAGAGTTTGTTTTGAACATAGAATCAAGAACATTTATAAACACATATTTAACACACCACAGCTAATATAACTAAATGAAATTTTCCTATACATTTTTGGCACCTTGCATTTAAAGTCTCTTATTGGCTCACTTGATTAATTATCACCATATAATTCTCTTTTGGCCATTATAAGTTGATCGCTCGAACAATAACATTAACCACCTAACCAAATTGTAAGAATAGATCTAATTCTTGTCAATCCTTGATTAAATCATACAATAAATTCATAAACCAATCACATTCATGCTCCAACATTAAGATATTATGAGCAACTTTGCTGAGCAACCTTATTTCCTTGTTTGATTATCATCATTTTGAAATTTGTAAAAGCATATAAGAGTTTATACTTGATTTCAAACATGACTATGTCATTATCAATAAACCAAGCCGCCATATTTTTAATGTCAATGGCAACAAAATGGTTGAAAGGATTTGAAATACCAATACCCTACTCTTTCTTTTGTTTGCAAAGTTGCCAATCACCATTGAAATACAAATCTTATACTTTTGTTCACAGAGTTGCCAATCACCATTGAAATACCCATTGCATACTATTTATTTACGGAGTTGTCAATCACCATTGAAATACCAATCTCATGCTCTTTGTTTTGTTTGCATGGTGGCCAATTCCCCTCAACAATGCTAAATTTTTGTTTATATTTTAACATTTTTTACCCGAAATTTGAATAAAAACATGTGGCCCTCTAAACACCATTTTGTTGATGTGACCAGCTTAAGGGGCAAGATGCTCGTCTTTTAAGCCTTGCCAATTGGGCTATTGACAAGTTACCAAACTCCTTTTACAAGTCTGAAAAATATGTATTAAAGAAGTAAAATTTCTTCTCTTATCCTATTTTATTTGAAGTTCTAAAAACTGACAAACACAAGAGTTACTCATAGAGATAAGCATAGTTACACGGGGACGCGTCCACCCGATTTTTGACACGTCTAGGACGTCCCGAACGTCCTAGGGACATGGGGGAAACGTTTCCCCCATGTTTCCCATTGTGCATGCTTGATGGGAAACGTCTTGGGGATGTCTAAAGAGGTTGGGAAACATTTTGGGGATGTCTAAAGAGGTTGGGAAACATCTTGGGGACGTGGGGGGTGTCTGGACGTCCCCCACGAAGAATAAGATAAGATTGTTAATCTGGTGATCTCTAACTTGCTCAATCTGTGTCCACTGTTCTGAAAAACACTGTCATTTTCTTGCATTTCCAGAACTGTATGGTGGCTACTTGTGTTTCTTGACTGGTAAGGCATTATTAACTTGCTAAGAGACTTGTTAAATAAGGGCAACACATGGACTTGGTGGAGACCTGATAGAAACCCCAGTCATAAGCTTGAAAGAGATGTTCTCAGTCTTCTCAGTGTGACAAACCTTGTATCCCTGTCTTAAAATAGTGAACTCTGATATGGGGTTATAATCCATGCTCAAATAACAGTGAGGTGTGAACATTAAATCCAGTTGTCGTCTCCTTAGTTCTCACCAAGATAGAGTGGAGGAATATGATTAAGGCATGTAGAATCATGCTTGGAGAGTCTGATATGGAGTATAACTCACAGTTCACCACAGTCAAGTGAACAGAGCAACATTTCAATTGGGACTCTATCAAGATCTTGTGAAGAAGCAAGTCACGGGCCTGTGCAAGTAATGATCAAGCTAATATATCCTGAAACCCTACTATTATTGTTTGCATCTTAGTCTGACTGTAGAATCTGAATGAGAACTTGTTTTCTGTCATTCTCTGTTTTGTCAATAGAAGGTTGACAAGAGCAATTGAGGGTCAATAGATCACAACTGTCAACAGTGAACCATAACACTTGGTCATAGTTTGGGAAGATTGCTATCAGAGAATTGAAGGAGAACATAATAGAAGTTTATAACATGTTTGGAAAAGCTGAGTGTTTTGAAATCATAGTATCATGTTTGTAACAGTTCTAGGAATGTATTTGATGTTTATGAGCTCAAGTTTCACCTTATTTAAATCTCAAATGATTTTATTTCAGCTTATTTATATAGTTTAGTCACTATATCTTTATATTTTAAATATTTATATATTTTTTATTAGCCGTCCTCCCGCCGTCCCCAAAATTTAGAATTTTTTTGCCGTCCCGAAAACCTTGTCCCGCCGTCCCCCTTCTCGAGTAACTATGGAGATAAGTGAAATTAATATTTTCACTCAATCTATGTACAACTCCATATTTGAATCAAGAAAACAAACGCCCAAATTTATAATGAAGGAAGAGATTAATCAACTCTACAGCATAGCGAGAGATGAATTTTACAAGTGAAATTCGAACAGCATCAGCTCAAAAGAAATTTAACCATAAAATCCAATAGACAACTGCATATAAATAATGACTTTGATAAAGTGGAACTAAATCAATATGCCCAAATAAATTATATACCATAATTACCAAATCATGGACTATCAAAAGAAAGATTCAAGTATCCTACTTTAAAACTAAAATAATGTTTTGTTTTCATTCCCTTTTTTGATCTTAGGTAAGATTACAAAAATAATCTTCTCCTCTAATCTGCCCGCCCAAGCAAAATTAATGGATGAGCGCAAATACCCAAATTAATTATAAATCATAATTACAAGATCATGCATTCTCTAAAGGAAAGGTTCAAGAACCATACTATACAACCAAAATAATATTTTATTGCTCTCTCTTTTGATCCAGATAAGATTACCAAACCAGAATTAATAGATAGGCACAGCTTTGTTCATTTAAAATAAATCGATAATATATAGTGCAACAACAGTTTCCAGGTCTATGTCACTTGCCCTCAAAGAATTCTACTTTGAAAGAATAGATATCACATAAT
Source organism: Taxus wallichiana var. yunnanensis (assembly GCA_018340775.1). Taxonomy (NCBI): domain Eukaryota; kingdom Viridiplantae; phylum Streptophyta; class Pinopsida; order Cupressales; family Taxaceae; genus Taxus; species Taxus wallichiana. Next base: position 866,438,900 of record CM031238.1, read on the forward strand.
ATCTTCATTCAAATCGAACAAGTAATACACTACAAATTAGTGCATCATCCATAGAACCAAAAAGGTAAGATTGAAACAAAAAGAACCATCTTGTATAAACCCGTGATTTCAAACAAGTGTCAGTTAGACTTACTGCCGTACAATAACAAATAACTTGTGGCTAGAAAACAACAGTGGGCAGGGCATAATCAAGCACATGATGTTCAAAGCTGTGTTTTATTGCATAACTATTAATCAGGCACAAGATCCACTATATTACAATATATAATGAAAACCTGGAGAGAAGGGGACAGACATCAAAAGGCTCTCCAAAGAATTCTGCTTGGAGAGAATGATGGTTCTACAATATCTCAAGTAAGCTAAACTGGAAAATGCTGTGAATTTGGGTAAGCCATAGAAGCTAAAAAGTATACATTAAAGGAAAAAGAACCATTGATTTGAATATTTGAATGGCATCAGCAATGATTGTTTGCATCATTTTAACTTACCTGATTTTCAGCGATCAAGTGTAAAACATCATTTGCCATGCAATAGACCTAAAAGTATAGATTCAAGGAAAAAGAACCATTGTCAGAAACGCCTAGGGCACTCCGTACCAGCCTGGAAACGTACCAGTACCCTCTGCCGGGCCGTACCCTGTCGCCTGACGTTTCCGACCTACCATGCGTGCGTACAACTCCGTGCCAGTACCTGGCACGCGTTTCAAACGAGTGCCCTAGGGCGTTTCACAATGGTTCTTTTTCCAGAAATGGTTTCCGACCGTACCCGCGTTTTTTTCACGCGTTTTTTGACGCGATTTTCATAAAAAAAGCATTTTTTTTTAATTTTAAGACTTTCTAAAGTTATCTCAGGCATTTGTACAAATTCGGGTATGAGGTTGGACCTCATCCGATACACTCAACATTATGATCAATTTGGCTTTCTAATTAGCCTCATCGAAGTTCCGATGTCGGTCAGCATTTGTTACATGTCAAGTGAAGGTGTCATCAACCATTGGTCATAGACAGAAATTATCATAAAAGCAAAATACCATATAAAATTTGGGTTAGCCATTTTTCTTATGAAACGCAACTATAGTAGGGTTTGCCCTTGTACTTCTCTTGTCGCATCAGATCTTTAAGTTTGTCAGCTTCTTTGCTGTTTTGCAGAGTCAAGTATTCATCCTTCCTCTCTCTATATTACCTGGGCGCCCTTTCACATGCCTCTGCAGTTATGAAGCAAGATGACTTTCTAATGGGCTTTTTCTTTAAATTATTTATTGCAAACTGCAACACCTTTTTCTTGTCTGCTCCGTTGCTCTTGCAAAAATGCCTTCCACATAAGTAATTGATGTTTTTAAATGCCTTTTGTAGACCATCATGCTTCCACACTGGTCACACTTTTGTTGTTTTTCTGTACAGATCTGAGGCAGCTGTATGCTAGATTTCTAATTACATGGGCACTTCAGATCTGCGGTCTATGCTTTTGCAACAATAATTAAAACTACTGTATTTTTTTCAAGCACCTCTTGTTGACTTCTAACGTCAACTCTGTTTTCTGCACATTGTTTCTGCTCTTCTTCAGATGCTCATGCCTTTCATTTTCTTTTAAAAACAGCAATAAAAAGATTTAATGCGCAGAAACTTCTTTAAAAAATAGAAACCTCTTGGATAGCCCATTGAAAAACTATGTGCCGCGTGAAGTTTGCACAGGGAATGCATTGGTGATTTTCCTTCTATATTATTCCGGCTTTGCTTTGGTCAAGTGTTCAGCACAAATACACAGTCAAGTCCAGGATATTCTCCTGAAAGTCAAACTAAATATAAAGCTCTATGAATGATTTTAAGTTGTATAACTCTATGACTCACGAGTATTAAATTAAAATTTCAATAAGTATGCTGCATGCAATGTATGAGAATTAAATTTCAATAAGTATGCAAATGCTTCTTTAAATTTATAATTTATATGCATATTTATACATTTATATACATGTATATATAAATATATATATATATATATATATATATAAAACGTACCCAAAAGCGTACCGTACCCAAGATTTTTAAAAATTTGCCGTATCGGAAATCTACCTACTACAATGCCATATCCGTGATTACCAAACCCGTATCCAGACTGTCTTGGTACTAAAACCATTGTTTTGAATATTTGAATGGCATCAGCAATAGCTCTTTGCATCATTTTAACTTACCTGATTTTCAGCGATCAAGTGTAAAACACCATTTGCCATGCAATAAGAAGTGGGTCCTAATATTTGGCTGAAAATACAACAAAAACCAACACATACTCAAACAGCTAAATTCATACACAATATAATATTGAAAAAACTTCAAATGCTGATACAGAAATATTCCTAGTTAAAATGCTTGCAATTTAAATATCACAAAAATCAGTGTATTTATAACGAAGGACCTATGAAGCATGGATAATCCCAAGACCCCCTCAAATTTGGCGTATCAAACGGATACGATACGGATACGTCCATGATATGCGGAATCATGGGATACATCACGGATACATACAAACATCCGTGATGTATCATGATATATCCCATACGTATCAGGCACGTATCCTGTAGTAAATATGTCTTTTTTAAGTTTTGTTTCCTTTTTTTTTAATTTTTGACTTTTCTACTCCCTAAAACCGAACCCTAAACACTAAATGAATAAAACAATACACCCTCCCCCACAAAAAGTTATAAAAAGCACCCACCCCTCTCATTTGAAATCACACAAACAATGAAATGTAAAATCTTAAGTATATTGTATGTTTTGAAAATTTGAACATGTATCCTAGTATATTTTTCAAATTTCAAGTTTTGTTCGTATTCATGTTGACATGATATTCCTATATCATATGTATGGCAGCCACATGATCAATAAAAATGCAAAGTCTTAAGTATATTGAATGTTTTGAACATTGATTCAAGTTTTGTATTACTATTTCAGTTTTTTATGGACTAAAAAATGAGTAAAATGAGTAGATGTACATAAATTTATATATATATATATATATATATATATATATATATATATATATACATATATATATATATATATATATCCAAATTTTTAAAACGTTCCAAGGCGTATCATATCAAGGGTTTTATTGCGTATCCGATCCAAACCGATAGCTTTCGTATCCCATTCCCCATTAAGCAAATTGCCTGACAATTCTTGAAAGCCCAGGGCTTTGTGAGTATAAATATACAATGTTCAAAACTATTGCAAATTACATAGTTTGTCTCATTACAAGACCACAACTTTCAGCTGTAATTAATTGAAAAAATTATAACTTGTACAAACAATTAGATATGCCTACAACATATTCTCCAAATTCTGATTTCACAAAGCATGATTTAGCTTTGTAAAAAAGTATTTCATCATCATTAGAAACTGGATTTTCTTTAGAACTACAGAATATTTGATTAGTTGGAAAAAGCCAAAATGTAAAAAATAAACAATTAATACATAACTATGATTTATGTGTTTCAAGCCAGGAAACCGGAAACATCCCAAAAGTTCATGTTTCTTAGGTGGAATAACATTTACCTGTACAGGCATGTACCGGAAACTGGTCCACCAGATCCAAAACAGGTCAGAAACACCCCTGAAACACTTGACAGGCACAGGTAGAGCCATTCCAGGGCATACCCATGTTGTTTCCATCATGTTTCAGCGGCAGTCATTACTAAAAATACCAAAAAAGAAAAAAAAAATACACTAACCTTAAAAAAAATGCAACCGTAATCTACCCACCCTAACATGTTAAAGACACTTTCCAAGAGTAATATAAGCACATCTTTGTCATTCATGGAGCTGAATTGAGAAAATCTTTATGATATATTCTAGAAACTAGATTGTAATCATGCACATGAAAATTTAAGCATGTTGAATAGTTTGAAGTTTTGAACTTTCATGAATACAAAATATTGTGTTTTATCTTTTATGGTGTTCTAAAATTGTGAGTATTATGCATTTTATATTATATATATATATATTTTTATAATAATATATTAAGTAATAGTGGAATGAGCTTTCTGTGAGACATTTCTGTGCCATTTCATAAATGAAGACCCATTGCAAGGGTTTCTTGAAAATGGCATTTCCACACTTCAGACCTAGACCTCGTACCCATTTCCTGGCAACCTAGGCTTCAAGTTTATTGAATGCAAAAGGTAAAGCTTAAAAGCAGATTCATTTCTAAAGTAACTAAATAAAAATAAATACGAACAATTTACCTGCATCCTTTAAATGGATCTGGATCATCCACAGAAGCAACAAAAGCATTTAGTATTTATCATATGCATATAATATGTACAATAGTTTTTTGTATCCATATATTCTGGATTTGAATTTTAACTACTGATTAGATCTAAATTCTATATTTGACCGAGCATGGCTTTGCTTCTAACAAACACATATAATATCCAAGGACAAAACATGATTTACAATGACAGAATATTTTATTAGTTAGAAAATGCCAGAATGTGACATGAACACAAACCATTTATATACCACCAAAATTTGCCCGAGGGCTGTGGCCCAGCAATAGCCAGAGGTTGTACTATATGCTGCGTCATTCACAATGACAGAATATTTTATTAGTTAGAAAATGCCAGAATGTGACATAAACACAAACCATTTATATACCACCAAAAATTGCCCAAGGGCTGTGGCCAAGCAATTGCCAGAGGTTGTACTATATGCTGTGTCACAGTTTCAAACCTTGGTTCCCAAATTAATCTGGCATCTTAAGGGTGGTGGCCTTCCATTGTTTGACCAAACCAAAAGACATATATAAAGAAATTTCTAGTTTGTCAAAATGAAAATGGTAAATCCTTAAAAGAAAATTAATTTTCCAAGAACTATTATATAAAAATTGAAAATACCCACAACTTGTATCCATTGCATAGGTCATTCACAGAAGCATAGTACATTAAGACCACTTCACACTTTTAATGCTTTATCAACATTAACAGTGTTTATATTTTAAACCTTGTAACAATTGCTCGATAGATCTGACCATGCAAAAGGTTCAGGTGAAGGGAAGAGCTAAAATCTTTCCTTTTTAGCCAATAAGAATATCCCGCTACCTCTAAAAGACTAAAAACCAAAAATTCACCTATATCGAGACGTAGAGACACTAGCCCGTTAATCATCACCTTGAATTAGGTTGATATTCATCCATTCATCATATTTGGAAGCTATGAAACATTACAAGTATGGGCAGAAATCCACTGGTGTATCTGAAACTTCCATGGAAAACAGTCTTTTGCAATGTCATTAAGACTCTTTATGCATTAAAATACCTATGAAATTCATTTGCACATTAGCCACCAATAGTATGCAGAAAATCTGAAACTTAACTGTAGGAGCATGAAGTACATGCATGAAATTAAATCCTTAACTAGAAAGTGCAACCTTCAGCTTCGATAACCTTCAGCTGCCCCAGATGTAGCCATACCTAAATTGCTGATCAATTAATTTCACGAGATACAGTTGTAGGACTTTGACCATAAATATAACCACCTGAATCTCCTGCTGAAGATGGAGTCTCAAGGAGTAGAAAGAGCAGAAGAAACTGAAAGGGTAGATACTATAGGAGGCTGTTGTAGAACATAGTTTTGTAAACCAGCAGATGTACTCTATTAGCTCTGTTACTAGGAAACGCCTGGGACACTGACGTTTCAGCCTGAAACGTTTCCAGTACGGAACGTGATTTGAAACGCTGAGGAAATGTCTGGATGTTTCTGGAAATGTCTGAGACCAGCAGATGTGCTCTATTAGCTCTGTTACCAGGAAAATGCCTAGGACCTTGACGTTTTAGGCCTGAAACGCTTCGAGGAAACATAGTTCAAAACGCTGAGGAAACATCCAGGAAAAAGTATGAGACATTTCTGGAAACGTCCAGAAATGTTTCACCGGAATTTTCAGTTTTTAAAGCTTCAAAACAAAATTTAAAAAAGTATTTCTGCTCAGAGAATTTTCCAAACCCAGGTTTAAGTTACAGTGTGCTCAGCTGTAAAGTCTTATAACATTAAAACTATACTAACAAGGAGGCACATTAAACAAGCCTAAAGATAGTTTGGGTCAGAATAGTAATCCAAAGAAAGTAGGAAGAATCTAGCAGAAACCAAGAAATGCCAGGCTAGAAAGCAGGTTTTGACTCAGTGTATTACTGCTCCTTAAAATAGAAACTTCGATTGGAATCCTCAATCAAATGAATACAATGAAGTTGCAACAATAATTTTTGAAACATGGATGCATGACAGATGATTATGAAGAAAATCTAGATGATATATTCTAGAATCTAGATTATAATCATGTATATATGAAACATTGAAATTGTAACCATGTTGAATGATGAATCTTTAGAACTTCAATGAATACAAAATATTTTGAGTGCTTTATCTCTTATGGTCCATGGACTAAAATTTTGAAAATGAGTATTATGCATATATATATATATATATATATATATATATATATATATATATATATATTTTTAATATATTGTACAGATGTTTCCCGTAATGTTTCGTACCCAAGGTTTTTTGAAAATCGGCATTTCCAGATGGTGAACCCATGCAATTTCCATTTCCGGCAACATAGTCTATTAGCAATAACTAATTAGGGGTGCTGCATAATTGTAAGTTCCATAGGCTCCACTTGTAGGAACAAAATTTGGCTGTTGGTTTTGGTACATACCAGAAGTGCTAGAAAGAGATGGAAAGGCATACCTCCAGTGACCATCAGTGATGAGATAGGTGTTGAAGGCCTAACGAGTGTGGTGACCAGAGAGGAGTCAAAGAAGGTGGCCTTGGCAAGTTGCTTGACCGTGATATACCTGGAGTAGATGTAATGGGTGCACCATGAGGTATACACGTTGGAGAGAGCCCCATATATATATATATATATATATATATATATATGGATATTATATATATATTGGTTTGGTATCTATGGGACTCTCCATGTATAGACCTCATATATATACATCAATGTTTTAAAAACCGGTCAAACCGGAACCGGAACCGGCCGGTTTGACCGGTTTGACCTTAAAAAATTTGACTCGGCCTGTGACTTGGATCGCCCAACCGGTTTTAGCCCAAACCGGCCGGTTCGTCACGGAACCAACCGAGTTCATTCTTTTTTTGTCACACATGGTTTTTTTATTAAAAAAAACGCGTTTTTAATTGTTTTTTTATTTTTTTTTATTGCTTCTAAACCCTAATTTAGTGTGATAAATACACCCCCTCTATCACTTCACACCTCTCTCATTGAGCATTTGTGAGCATTTGTGAGCATTTGTGAGCATAAGATTGAAGAGTTTATTTTTTGTAGTGAGCTTGGAAGTTGGAGGCTTGGAGTTTGTTTGGCATTGCTTGTGGGCTCTTTGTGGTGATATTGGCATCCATTTGTGAGCACCTCACCTCTATTTGTGAGCACCTCTCTTATTTGCAAGGATTTGGAGGATTGGGGCAGCCTTGAATAGTGTTCATTTGGAGTTGTTTGGTATCAAGTGTGGGCTCTTTGTGGTGGCATTTACATCTACATTTGGAGTGTGGGCTCTTTGTGGTGCTATATACAAGCTTGGAGCATTTCCTCACCTCATTTGTGTGCACATTGAAAGGTATGTTACATTTTAAACTTGCCCCTTATTTGTAAATTTTATTAAAAAAGAAATAGGAAATTTATTTATTTTTTATTTGCATTTTCAGATTTGTTTGCATTTGCATTTGCAATGGCCCCCAAATCAAAAGACCCTACATGGGCCCATGCAGACGTAATTGATGACCAAGTTTTTTGTAAATATTGTAAGAAACACATCAAGGGGGATTCATAGGTTGAAACAACACTTGGCTGGTCAAAGAGGCCAAGTTACCCCATGTGAGGCACCTGGTATTGATGACATTAGGTTGGAAATGAAAAACATGCTTGAAAAACATAGAGAAGAGAAGGCTAGGCAAAAAGAGATGGAAGCTGAAATAGGGAGAAGGAGGGAACATGCCTTGAGTGTTGAAGGATCTTGCTCTGACCCTTCTGTCCATGTTAGAGACCCCTTTCGGTATATGCCTCCCCATCCACTCATAGTCAAGAAAACCGGCCTCAAAAAAGAAAGAACATTCAAAGCTTTTTTCCATCTTCCACACCTGCTACTAGTGCCTCCATGCCAACACAAAATCAGCCTACCTTGGATAACCATTGGAAGAAGCAATACAAAGAAGCAACTTTTGAGTACATTGCTAGATGGTGGTATGATGCAGATATCCCTTTCAATGCTGCCCGCTCACCTTATTACCAACCGATGTTTGATTCCATTGTTGTTGTTGGTAAGGGCTTCAAAGGCCCTAGTATGCATGACTTGAGAGGATCACTTTTGAAGAAAGAAGTTGCATCCATAGATGAATATTTGAAAGGTTGCAAAGCTTCATGGGCCAAAACAGGATGCACTATCATGTCAGATGGGTGGAGTGATGGCAAGAACCGCACAATAATAAATTTTCTTGCCTCTTGTCCACAAGGTACCATGTTTTTGAAATCAGTAGATGCATCTGATAGGGTAAAAGATGCAAATTTATTGTTTGAGCTTTTGGATGAGATTGTTTTAGAGGTGGGGGTAGAAAATGTTGTACAAATCATAACAGATAATGCATCTAATTATGTTCTTGCTGGTAAGATGTTAGAGGCTAAACACAAAACAATATTTTGGACTCCATGTGTTGCACATTGCATAGACCTCATGCTTGAGGATATAGGGAAAAAAGATTGGATCAAGAACACTGTAGAGCATGGCAAGAGCATCACCAAATACATCTATAATCACTCATGGGTATTGAACCTAATGAGGAAGAACACTGAGGGCAGAGAACTTGTTAGGCCAGCCATCACGAGATTTGCAACGAACTTTCTCACGTTGCAATCTCTTATTTCCCAACAACAAAACTTGAAAAGGATGTTTTCAAGTGATGAATGGAATGCATCAAAGTGGAGCCGGAAACAGGATGGGAAAGACACAAAGAAGAAACTTTTTGATAATTTATTTTGGAAAAAAACAGCAGAGATTGTGAAAGTTGTTGAGCCTCTTGTTAAGGTGTTGCGGTTGGTGGATGGGGAAAAATTAGCCATGGGCTATATTTATGAGGCTATGGATCAGGCAAAGGAGCAGATAAGGGCAGCATACAAAGACAGGGTAACTAAGTATGGGCCTATATGGGAGATCATAGATAATAGATGGAACAATCAACTCCATCGACCTATACATGCAGCTGGGTATTTCTTGAACCCAAAATATCATTACAGAGCTCAGCTTGGAGAAGATCAAACAGGAGAAGTAAAAGATGGTTTGTACGAGTGCCTAGAGCGCATGGTCCCTGATGAGATGCAACAACTTGAGGTTCACCGACAAATCAGCTTCTTCAGCAGAGCCACAGGTACCTTTGGGAAAAACCTTGCAAAGATTGCAAGGGATGTGGACCAACCAGGTAAGAAATTCTAAGTTTTTTGAAGTTCATTTGATTAAAATTTTAATGAATAATCATGAATTTTTAGCATAAGACAATATTTTTCTAATTTGTTGAATTACGCTTTAACCTTTAAGTTATAAGTTTATGTTTTACTTTTAATTTTTAACTGTGTTTTTAACTTTCTATTGTCATTGTTTACTAATTAAACATTTACATTTTTATCGCAGCACATTGGTGGGATTCATTTGGTAGTCAGTGTCCTCAATTGCAAAAGTTTGCAATTAGGATCCTGAGCCAAACTTGCAGTGCTTCGGGGTGCGAGCGCAACTGGTCTGTCTTTGAGCGGATTCACACGAAGAAGAGAAACCGTTTGGAACAACAACGGTTGAATGATCTTGTCTTTGTGCAGTACAACCTTCGGTTAAGGCGTAACCAGTTGTTGAACCGAAGACCTGATACTGATCCCATTGTCTTGGATGATATAGATCCAACTTCAGAATGGGTAGAGGAGAGTCAGCCAGCAGAGTTTGATCCCGATGACTTGGGGTGGATGGGTTTGGATCAAGAATCTGATGAGCCATTAGCAGCACCGCCGCCATCGTCACGAGACACAACAGGCACTAGTCGCACTCGTGCTACTCCCCAACCCCGTGCAGCTCCAGTTGTTGCAGATGTACCTGAGGATTTGGATGAGTCCGAGTCAGAGCCAGAGGCCGGTGATCATATTGATGAGGATGACCTTGAGGATCCCATTTCCAGCAGCGGTGCAGAGTTTGATCATGATGATTGATCATTGATGTCATCTAGTTTATTCTAGAGTTTTGTAACTTGTAGTATTTGTAATGTATCAATGATCATATCATGTTGTTTTTTTGGAGTCTTGAACTATGGAGATTGATCATTGGAGACCATTTAGAGCCTCATTGTCTATGTATTTTGTTTCGAATCTCATCTATGATATATTTATTGTGTATTGGACTTGGAGTTCGTGCCATTTTGCTATAAACACCTTTCTTGCATATATATAAGAGAAAACTTTGCATATTCTATGTGTACTTGTTGGAATTATGGTTTTTAACCTTTCAAATATATTATTTTCATTAAAAATATAAAATTTTATGTATTTTTTAGTAAACCGGTTCATTAAGTTTGAACCGGTCCGGTCCGATTCGTCCGGTCCGGACCTCGGCCGGTTCCGAGTCTAGTTCCGATTTTTAAAACATTGATATACATACCACCCAGATTTATGGCTTTCTAGTTTGTCAAAATGAAGCGATAAACCTTTAACAAAGATTCATTTCCCAACAACTGTATAAAAAATTCAAAACACCCACAACTTACTTGTATCCCTTGTATACAAAAGCATAGTAGATCAAGACCACTTCACACTTTTAATCCATTGTAGTGTAAACAACATTAACCTAATTACATAATAAACCTTATGGCTATTGTTCAAAAGGTCGGACAATGCCAAATATCAGGTGAAAAAAAGAACTTAAAAACCTTCCTTTTTAACCAAAAATAATATCCCATTACCGATCTAAAACCCAAAAAAATAGAGACACAAACCCGTAAATCTTCACCTTTAATTAAGTTTGAGATTCATCCATTCATTACCTTTGGAAGCTAAGAAATATTATGAGGATGGGAAGAAATCCAATGTTGCATCTGAAACTTCCATGAAAAACAGTCAAGGTGATGTCATTAAGATTCTTTATGCATAAAAATACCTATGAAGCTCATTTGGACATTAGCCACTAATACTAAATAGTATAGAGAATCTGAAACAAAACTTAACCGTAGGAGCATAAAGGTATATGCATGAAATTAAATCCTTCTTAACTAGGAAGTGCAACCTGCAGCTACTCCAGATGTAGCCAAACCTGAATTGCTAGCCAACTAATTGCGACAGGATGCAGTTGTCTGACCTTGCCTGTACATATAACCATCTGAAATTCCTGCCGAAGATGGAGTCAAAGGAGTAGATTGAGCAGAAGAAGCTGAAAGGGTAAATACTCAAGGAGGCTGTTCTGCAATATAGTTTGGTATACCCAACAGATAAACTTTATTGGGAATAACTAGATGGGGGCACTGCATAATTGTAAGTTCCATAGCCTCCACTTGTAGGAACAGAATTTGGCTGTTGGTTTTGGTACATACCAGAAGCGCTAGAAAGAGACGGCAAAGGCATACCTCCATTTGCTGTAGATGATGAGGTAGGTGTTGAAGGCCCAACTCCTGTGGCAACCGGAGGAGTCAAGGAAGGTGGCCTTGGCAAGCTGCTTGGCTGTGAAATACCTGGAGTAGATGTAATGGGTGCACCAGGAGGTCTAAGTGTTGGAGACAGTCCCATAGATGCACCATATGCTGCACAGTACAATTCCATCAAGACACTTCAGGTGAGTGTGAGGGACCAAGAGGCAATCCAAACTCCTTCACAAGAAGATAAAATCACAAAGGAACCATTACAAGAACGGAGGAGAAAAAGGAAACCCAGAAGTAACTTTAAAACCAGAACACTCATTTCTGTATCTAAAGCTTATAAGTATGATTAAGGACACCAATAACTATGAAAAACATAGGTCAGCGTAATAAATATCAAAAAATCGTGTATGCCTACTATTAAACATTGACAGGCATTTAAAATTTATCAACTAAATTGATTAGGTGTTTAAGCTTGAACCCCAAAGAGAGCAAGAGGTATATTTCTTAAAAACACATTTGAAGTTTTTAGCAGCTAACCAACTACCTTGAGCCTTATTATTAGGGCTCATTACATAGATCACCTTTTTTACAAACAACTAACGTTCAGACATTTCGTGCAAAACTAGAAGTAATATGCTGACAAAACTTCATTATTAAATACCCAAACAAAATAATTTCATACCAGGACCTGTGGTAGGTCGTGGTAACACAGGAGCACGAAGAGGAGGCACCAAAGGCTGGCTGTTAGGCAGCTGTGCCGATCCTGGTACAGGTAAAGTAGGAGGAGGCAAGACCGGAAGACGAGGTCTCTGCCCAGACTGCAAAGCAGCAAGATGCTGCTGAAAAGCAGCACCAACTTGCTGCTGGAAAGCAGCTGTCTGGCCAAGATGTTCCTTGACCCTCTGATCTATCAAGCTTTGAGTTTGCTGCTCTTCAAATTGCTGATAGTATGAACGAACATTTGCCTGGAAAGACAGTTCAATCCAATTACAGAGAGATTTTGTGGAGACAGTCCTATTTTAAGTTTCAAACTTTGTAATATCAAACCTGTAATAAAAATAAACATACCTTGTGCTTGTAACCTGCATTATGTTGCTTTCTGACCGAGGGCTACAAACAGAGGTAAAGATAAAATCATAAGAAACAGAACATGCATAAAATGAATGACATGTGAAATTACTAAATTAGATTATAAAAGATCCTTCAAAAACACGGTAACTTATAAAATTCTTTGAAAAAGCTGCCAAGTGGAAAGTATTCAAACGAAAAGAACATGCATAAAATGAATGACGTGTGAAATTAGATTATTAAAAATTCTTCAAAAACACAGTAAAATTTAAATTAGAAATTTCTTTGAACAAGCTGAAAGTGGAAAGTGCTCAAAAGAATTATGGGGACCAATCATTTGATAATCCAATCTCAACTCTCTTCCTGGAAGGGAAAATAGTTAACAATTGTTCAATGTACTCAGATACTGGCGTCTTGACAATCTGTCCCAACTTATATGATGTAGATCTTTCCTGGCAAGATTCTAGAGGATCTCAGACAGCTACAACACGATTTCTTTTAGGATGGTACTGACTCACTGAGGGTAAAAGAAGATCTTCATTGTTGCCATGGAAAAAACATGTCTTCCAATTTCATTTTGATTTTGATTTCAAGCAGGTGCCACTCAGGAATAATGTTTAAGCAGGCTTATTGCATTCCAAAGGCTGGGTGTGGTCTAGGGTTGAGATCTGGAGCATTAACAAATAGATTTCTTGGGGCACAAATGATTTGGAGACCATACAAAAGACAGACTATGTAGCCAAATTACGCAATTTTAAGTCCTTCGATTCCCAACACGGAATCTGGTTATTCACTAAAATTCCTCTCAGGGATAAGCCATTTGGAACTTAATGAGATCCTGCAGAGATTTGAATCTCCCTTCAGTTGAGATGGCAGGTCAGAAGTGGTATTTTAGAAAACTTTTAGAGCTAGGTTGCTGAGAACAATACAGATACAGGGCCTGGTATGCCTGCACAGCAATTGGTTTTGGGGCCTAGGTACGGCTTTAGGTATGGGCATACAAATTTTATATACAATATTTGAAAATATAGCCAAATAACGAAATTAACTATATAATATGCATAGAGTAAACAAATAAGTTAATAAGTTAATAGCCATCAAAAATACTGATAATTCAATGCCAAATGTCATGATATTCATTGGTAGAACTTGAAACAAGTACATTGTCCAAATGTTACAATGTATACACAAAAATCATCATAAACCAGCACATTCATTATATTCGTAACCATATTGCCTAGGTAGCCGGTACACAGTGCGGTACGGGTATGGGGATCCAGTACGCTGGTATGGCAATTTTTGGGGGCAGATACGGCACTTGGGCACAGCCATACAATATATATATAATATTTAAAATATTTTAAAAATATAGCCAAATAAGCAAAAATTCAGCCTTATACATGAATAGAGTAAACAAATTATTAAATAAGTGAAATAGCCAAATAAATAGGTGCCCAATTGTTCAGTGTACTCAGATACATATTAATAATTCAATGCATTTTGTCGTGATATTCATTGATCAAACTTCGAACAAGTACATTGTTCAAACTCCAAATGTTACAATGTCCAATTATAATCATAAATAATAACAAATCACATAACTGGACTGGAATTCCGGCTATTACCAGCTCCCTTCAAATCTGGCAGTTCAGATTCCTTTGGGGTTTCTCTTATTATTCCTGCATTAGTCTTACTTGCTAGTGGAGATGCTGCCACTGCATTTTTTGATCCTACATTACCCAAACTCATCTCAACTGTTGCAGTTTCAGCCATTGTTTTAGGTACTTCTGTGAATGCCCTTGTTTTACCACAGTTGAATCATTTACGTAATCCCATCTATTGACCTTTATTGACCCCAAAAAATTAAAAGAAAAATAAAAAATAACAATAATTAATTTTTTTGCTGTTTTTTTTCTGTGGGTACAGCCAGGGTACTTCCAGCAGTACCTGGGTACGTCTGGGTACTTAGGAAGTACCTAGACGTACCCGGGTACTGCTGGACATACCCTGGGCATATCCCCCGTGTACCGTATCCGTATCGCGTACCGGGTACATACCATACCCGTACCCATGCCCTGTAGGGTACATAGCAGTTACCTAGCATATTGCTATCCAGTGTCTTCATCAAGAGCGTCAACACCATCATGTGGTTCATTAGAACTGAAGTCACAAGTTTCAGCAGATTTAATCCTTGCAGTTCGAAATTCGCCATATTTTTTAGGCTGTGAAAAAAATGAAATTTTTCGATACAGTTCAGTTATAAAACACAATTGTGTTGGAACATGTCTCACATAAAAAACAGCCAAGCCAAATCACATAAAGATAGCCAAAAATTACGTTAAAATCAATACAGACTTTTCAGCTGATGAAAATGGCCCTTTCCATCGCACAGAATGCTCCCACGGCAAAAGCACCCTGTTACTTGTCTCTTCATGGTATGAGTAATCGTCGGTGTGGTGCGGGTGGAGCTGTTCAAAATGTGTGAGGGATATTGTTAATAATTTTCATGAAAACAACTCTCAATAATTTTCTATTGTTGAACTCGGGGCACAAAGGATTTAATGAACCCCTCACAATTAATAAATAATATGTTATACGTGCTTTGGGTTATACATTATATCTTTTTAAAGTTTTGTTTTATTTTTTAATTTGTATTTTATGTTTAATTTAATTTTTATTCATCATTTTAAGTTCTAAAATATATTTATTTTTTTAAGTTCTTATATTATTTAGTTTATATTTATGTATATTTAATATTTTTATAATTTATTGGTTGAATTTAATGACGATTTTTTCCCAACTTTATCCATAGGCATTATGAACCGAACTTTATCCTCGTCGAACTCGAACTTGAACCTTGTGACTTAAATTAGAACCACAAGGAGTACAAGTGCCACTTCCACTAACTCCACTATGCAGGCCAATCAAGTACCCTTTATAGCTCTGAATCAAGCAATGAAAGATGGCCAATGGAAGCATTCAAGTTGGGAGTATTTGGGTCTACCTCCCAACAATTTGTTAACCCTTGCTTGTGATAGATGGCACAAGTTGGACTTTTAAGGTTTGGAATGTTTTTTTAATAATTTTATAGTCCATTTTTTACTTTTTAAACATAAAACAAAAAAACTAAAAACCATTTTTTTGTCCAAGAGTACACCCAAGGAATAGCAAACAAAAGGCCCAAGTATGAACAAGTTCGTCCCAAGGACAAACCCAAACGAACCGGACTCTACCCCACCGTACATAGTGCATAGCAGCAGAACAAAGAAACTGGACCCGTACAAGACAACCTCCCCTCTGAAGTGCGTAACCCGATTGTGTAGTTTTAGCGGATGCTCGATATAGAGAAAGAACTTCCGACTCTTAGGACATATGTTAAGTAATCTAATGATTATGGCTAGGCCCATGGGGTCATGTGCGTACCCAAAAATGTAGGTATTGTACTACGGAAGAGGTTACGAAAACCCCAATGATGATTCAGGTCTCTTCACAAGGTGTTTGGAATCCAAAAAAGCTCGCCAAGTGTATGTTTGCATCCCAAATGCTTTATCCAAGCTCCATGTGCTTCGTTCTGTCCTCTGCCCCCTTTTTCTTTGCATTTTGGTCTTAAGTGACAGGACCGCCGCCTAGGGACGGGCGGCGGTCTCAGAACTGCTCGCCTATGCGGGGCGGCGGTCTTATGCGCGCGTTTTCGAACGCTCTCACGGATGTGTCAAACATAAAAATTCAACTTTCACCCGCATTCTTCAACCACTTTGGCTTGCATTTATGTTTTGGCCGCCCAGTAAATAGTGTTTTCCCTTTGTTTATAGTAAAGAAATCAATTGGGAGTTACCCTCTGGTAAATGCAATTGCTATAAATAGCCAGCTTGTTTTCAAACAAAAGGCCCCTCTCCTTCTCTGTTTAATTATTCAGTTTATTTGAAGTTCTTGCTTAGAGTTCCAATAGTTTCATGTTTTGCATCAGTTATCAGCCTTCCTTTGTTGTTTAGAGATCATTTGATCTTCTTGTTTCATCTTACTTCATTGTTGTTCCATACAATCAGTTTAGAATAAGGTAGTTTCATTTTAGAATTGGAATCCATTTAGAGTTGCAGGTTTTGTTTGTCACAAAAGATAGTTTCCAGAATTCTCGGCGTATTTGTGTTGTATTCCCATAATAAATCCTGCTAGGAATTGCATAGTCAAGCTCTGTTCACTTGCACTATCCCTCTCTTACTTGCATTGTATTCGGTCTATATCCAAAGTTGTCATTATTCGAATATCTTTTTCTAGCTGATGTTATCATATACACGCTTTTCTAGATTCACGAGAACACAAAGGAACGAAGAGATCACATTGAGGGGACGAAGTCACACACAACTGGATTTACCACTATTCTGTAAACTCCAGGTTTGAGCTATCAAAGTTCTAGTTACAATATATCAAATAGAGTAGTAAATTATTTCATTTCAGTTAAAGTTCACTTTCAATATTGCGAGGGAAGCTATGGGGGATGATAGTTTCTGAGAAACTATGATTCATTCCTCACTTCTGAGGTAGGGTTGAGAGTTTTTCAATTAAACTAGTTAGTTATTTAGATATTTAGGATAAACTCACAACTGCACAGCAAATAGCTACATCAAGCTACTTTGCTTGTTTTGATTCTATCATTAGATTAATTGTCCATTTTCTGAATATATTAGAATAGTTGCTCTTTTAATTTCGTTAAAATACTTCATCGAAAATACAAAAATAAAAGAATATATGCATAGTGTAGATACATCTTTCATAATTAGTTTATTCATTTCAGTTAAAATTGAATCATCTTTGCATGACAATCACGGGACCTAGAGAGCCCAGAGAATACATATTTGAACCGATAGTGCCTCAACCAAATCTCCCCACAACACTAGCTGATATAGATCAAGACCTTAGGATCCAGGTTTTTCGAACAACAGTAAACCTACGAGCAGTTAGTGAACAATTGAGAGAGTTAAATATTGAAGACAAGGCATACACATTTTGGTCAAATCACCCTAACTATAGATTGCCTTGATAGAATATCTGCATGACTGTACAAGGACTCGAAAGAGAACAAATATTTGGTTGCGATCCTTTAGTTCCACAGCCCAACGCAGGAGACCTCCTCATCGACATAGATACTAGCTTACATATTCAAGTTGCTAGAACACCTATAAGGTATTCTAAGAAAATTACACAACTTCTAGTTCTAAACATAGAAGCTGAAAAAGCTTACGACTATTGGATAGTCGGGAGAAGAGATTGACTCCCCATATGACCATAGGAGGTCCACCACAACCACGAACTTACGGTTGTGATCCACAAGTCCCACAACCTAACAGGCCTACTGATCAATCAAACATTGACGCCGGTTTACGCACACTAATATTCAGATCCTCACCACTTCCACCAGACATCATTACACAATTCTCCGTATTAAACGTAGCAGCCAATCAAGCTAGGGATTTCTAGACTAGACCAAAGAATCGTCCATAAAACTCTAGGAGGATCCACTACACCTCTCATCACCATCTTTCATGACCTTGTCTGGGAATATACACGAAGCACCTACAGGTCACTTTCCACGTATCCAATAGCCAATAGATAAGATCTCGGCAGAGCTCAACATTGATTGGAGCCTCTGAGCAGCTATTATATCCGAACGATCCATTACACCAATTCAGGTTAGGAGGGCCTTTTTCGCCTTAGATTCGCAGATTCCATTATTGCATGTCGAGGATATAAGATTGCCCAACTAGTTACATTGAACGCCGGTTTACGCACACTAATATTCAGATCCTCACCACTTCCACCAGACATCATTACACAATTCTCCGTATTAAACGTAGTAGCCAATCAAGCTAGGGATTTCTAGACTAGACCAAAGAATCGTCCATAAAACTCGGAGGATCCACTACACCTCTCATCACCATCTTTCATGACCTTGTTCAGGGAATATACACGAAGCACCTACAGTCACTTTCCACGTATCCAATAGCCAATAGATAGGATCTCGGCAGAGCTCAACATTGATTGGAGCCTCTCGAGCAGCTATTATATCCGAACGATCCATTACACCAATTCAGGTTAGGAGGGCCTTCTTCGCCTTAGATTCGCAGATTCCATTATTGCATGTCGAGGATATAAGATTGCCCAACTAGTTTGTCTATATCCATATAAATTCCATTCTCACCGGTTGTCTCGGCACGACCTCGGGAGGTCGGGTACGAAGAAGAGTTGCTTGTAGATTCTCATGCTCGCATGTCACTTTTCTATCGTATGCAGGTCCTTGTATGAATGACTACATTATTGAGGCGGAAGGTTTTCAAGAACATAGTGAAAATTCGGTTCGAACCAATACTTTTAGTCCTGATAGAACTTACCGAACAAGTTCATCGAACATTATTTTTCTTTTTAATTAAAAGAAAGTATTTAAATTAAAAGAACTTCAACACCAAACAAAAACACTAATACCTAAGCACATAAAGGAAAAACTCCTAGATAATATATTTATTTATTGTGATGTGTACTTGAAATTTCTTTTCAAATATCATCATATGTATAGTATTTATTATTTATATATTTTTATATTTGTAAATTTTCTAAACCGAACCAAACCTTTTGAAAAACTCCAAGCTTCCAACTTTTTTCCCCTTTCGAACCATCCGAACTTTTCAAACATGGTAATGATGGAATAAGGAGAGCATTAAGAAGTTCAATTACTTGCTAAGTACATTCCTCATTTCTTCATGAGTTAAGGTTAGAGGCTGCTCTGGGAAGAGGATCTTTTAAGGTGAAGTCACAACAAGTGCAGCACATGGAAAAGCATCGAGACATCCACCAAAGCCCCATACCACTAAATTTCTTGGAGAAAGTATATGGTTAATCAGTATTCTTCCTATGGTTAATCACCCAATTTAATCCCAACAGGGAATCTGATTATTCACTAAAATTCTTCTCATGGCTCAGCCATTTGGAACTTCATGAGACCCTGTAGAGATTTGATTCTCCCTTCTGTTGAGGTGGCAGGTCAGAAGTAATTTCCTGCCAAATGTTTCGTGCGATTAATCAGAATAAGGTTTTTGGACTCTATATTTGTTTCCTCTGCCTCAAATCTAGAAAAATCTTGTGACCACCTTCTCCTCCATTGTCCCTATACATGGGAAATTCTAGTAGATATTTTTAATAAATTCGGCTTTAATTGGGTACTAAAAATCAAGTGAACATAAAATTCAAACTTGAAAACGGCATTCAAAAGCAGGCCTTAACAATCCTTTGGAATTGACCCCTTAATCACAGGAAACTTGTGGCCAGAAAGGAACAACCAAATCTTCAGCAGCATAAATCAGCCAGCAGAGATAATTTTGAAATAAATTGAAGACATCCTCTCAGAGTTATCTAATTGTCAATGAAAAGCAAGATCAAAGATTGAGACAGATGAGAATAAGTTCTGAATATATTGGAAGTTTATTCTCAGCTCTAAAAAGCGATCAAGAATGCTTTGGTCCTGCAGCTTGAGATTTCTCCTTGTCCAGATAAGAGTATGTTCTCACCAGTTAAGAGTTGAAACAGAGCATCACATTCTCTGTCAGGATTGATCTGTCGTCTTTGCTCCCTCTAAGAGATGGAGATTGAGGACCACTTCATTTTCAGATGCCCCATTTATTATGAGATCCAGAAAAGATATCACTACCTCTACAATGACTCAGACAACACTCTAGTTACTTTCTTCAGATATACAGACCAGCAGTGCTTCAATCTTTACCTTCGCAAGGTTGTCAACCTCCGACACAGATCCCTACAATATGAGTCTAAAGGTTCTAGAGCCCCCATGTTGATCAACTATTTCTTCCAGCCTATCCAGAAGATTGGCAACACTTAGTGTCCTTTGGACACCAGTACATCACATATCAAAGCTGATAAATCAGTCAGGCAACACTTCTCTCAACTTGGTGTTGTGGCTCTGCCATTTTCTAGCAACATGGATCTACTACTTGCCAGCACCCCCAGACCACAAGGGCAAACTGATATTACAAATTTCTTTTCTACTATGGAAATCGCATTGGCCTTGGATGTTAAGGGAGATTCTAGAGGACATGTCTTGCTTCCTTCTAGGATCTGTCAACCTGAATCCTTCAACCCTATGTACTCCTGGCAAGCATTATCCAATTCTTCACAATGATCAACAATGGCTCAAATGACTCCTCAACTTCAGGCACAGGCAGAGAGACATTCGATAAGATTTTGCTCTAGTCTTTATTGGCACATGCTTTTGGGGCACTTCTTTGGCTTTCATTGCTCTATTTTGCCTTTGTACTTTTATTTCTTTAGTTTGCTTCTAGGCTAAGTCACAAGGTTCGCATTCGAGTTCAAGTTTGACGAGGATAAAATTCAGTTCAAGTTCGTCATTAGATGAAGTTCGAAAAAAAATCGCCATTATGTTCGACTAATATATAAAATAAAAAATTAAAATAGTTATAAATAAAATTAAGATTAAAAAATAAAAAAAAAAAAATCAAGGATAAAATATTAATAAATATTAAATATGTATTCGTAAAGATATATAAAACATATTTAAAAAGTTATTAGCATCCTAGTTTTAAAATATATTTAAAATATGCATTAGTTTAAACAATAAAACATATATAGGGAAATATTAGCATACTATTCAGAGATAAAAAATAGTATATTTTATTAGCATACTATATAAAATACTTATGTTTGATTACATATTTAAAAACGTATTTAAATATATAAAACATATTTAAATATGTATTAGTTTAAACAAATAAAAAAATTAAAACTTTGAAAACTTTAAACAGATCATAATTAACATATAAAATAAAATTATAATAATGAATGAATAAAAAAAACAAATCATAATAAATCGAAATCAAGGAAAAGCTCTTCGTCGAACGATGAACTTCTGTGGGCTGTGTGGGGACAGAACACGCATAAAACAAACCTTGCCGTGCAACATGAAGAGTTGAACATCCACGCAGCTCCTCACGCCGGGCCACATGCTGTCACAGTGTCACCCGTGACTACCTCCAAAAGCCCTCACCTGAAGAAACCCTCAACGAACTGAACAAATTTGGACGAACTTATAGTTTCAGGGTTTTAATCACCGAATTTCGAATTTTTATGTAAAAATTCGCGAACCTTGTAACATAACTTCTAGGAATGTCTCTTCCTAGAACCTTTTGTTGTTAATTGTTGTCTTTTTGGTTCTATGGACAACAAGATAATTTCTTTATTTCCTTGGAATAGTATATAAAATTAAACTTTTATGATATCACTGGGGAAGAGCTTTTGAAGATTCAACTAGCTAGCCTACTAATTTATGTCATCGTTATTGGAAATAATAAAAACATTAAAGTTAAAGCACTGGCACTCCACCAGAGACTTCAAACAGCTAGGAGAAGAACCTGAAAGGGAGTCTTCAAAATTGGATCATCTCTACATCCACCCCACATAAAACGGGAATTAATCAAATGAAGAATTTGACCTTAGCCAGGCCTTTCAATCTTAATGTAGCCATCCTCTTTTACCTTCGTATTTTTGGTTAAATAACAATCATTTCTATTATTTAACAAAAAAATTAAGTGTGCATTCAGAAATACCAATTCATTGAATTTATTATCGCATACAATGAAGCCTTTATGTCCCAAAACCCTAAATTTATATCCATGGAATTGAGTTGAAATCCGTGGTGGAATTTTCCTATTAATATTACATGATATCAAATATGAAACAAATAATTGAAATAGGGGAATCCAGGCTGGCACAGTTGGATAATGACAAGTCATCTAATCCGGTAAGGTTGTGAAAAAAAACTTCTGAAATTGTCAAATGATGGTTAAAAGAGAGACGTAGACTAACCAAAGAAGGGGGCAATATTGAGGATGAAAAGCTTTCATTGAATGCAATTTCCTTGGTGTCAAGCCACTTTAGGGAGGATAGGGAGGATAACAGACCAATTGTTGAGGGATGAGCACCACCTAGATGGTTGTACGAAATAACCAAAATCTCAAGTGAGGAGAGATTACTTATGCAATATGGAATTTTGCATCTAATTGATTGTGAGAAAGATCAAACTTCCTGAGAGATGAGATATTTCCCCAAAAACGTGGGCTTTTACTTCTCAATTTATTGCTGCAAAGGGCTAAGTACTTTCAAAAATAGAGACCTCCCAAAGAAGGTGGAATGCTTCCACTTAGTTTATTGTCACCAAGGTAAAGATGAGTGAGATTGAGTTGGTTTCCACTAAGACCAAGGTAAGTTTTTTTGTTAAGCAAACAAATATCAGGGGTGATTTTATCATCTAATTGATTGTGAGACAGTCTCAAATTTGATATCCTGTAATCTGATAGAGAAAGAATGCAAGTTTGATATCCTGTAATCTGCTTGATGTGAGTTGCAGTTAGTACGAATTTCAACAAGTTTGCTTGCAATCTGCTTAAGAGGGAATGCTGGAGGTGTTAAGAAATTAGATCTGGTCAGCTGATTTTCCTTTCCAGTAATCTCAGATACACAGTGAGGGAGACTAAGAAAACAAAATGAGTGTACTATGCACCTAAGTAGCTGCATTCGGTAAATTTCATGTTAAAAAATCAATTTCGCCAAATATCAAGAATGATCAAAATTTTCATTGAAATTCGTAAAAAGTTGAAGTTCATCTGTTCTTTTTGTAATATTTAATTTAAAATTTAAAAATACAAGCATAATACTTTTTGTAGTCAAATTTAATCGCGAATTTTATGGCTGATTTTTGTAGTACCGATTTTTTTACAAATTTTCTCCTCCATAAATTTGAATGTGGCAATGCACTTCCTGAAGGGAGCAGCCACTGACTCTCCTTATTCTAACTCTGTGAGCTTTTAGCTTTACAAGGGAGGGTAGAGAATCTAAAAATTGATCTGGTCTACTGTCTTTCTGTTCCCAGCAATGAAAGCCTTTTACAAGTTAGTATCATGAAAAGTGAGACAGTAGGGGAAAGATTTGATCTTCTTTTTTGTTGGGTGTGTGATCCCAATGTTTATTGGTTAGGTGTTTTTATTGTAGGGGTATGCATCTCATGAGAGACACCCCGTAGGAGATAAATTATCAACTATGATAGTGGGAAAAATATATACATATATATAAGTCTTATATTGGTAGTTGGGTGGTTGAATGCGTTGGACCATTGGGCCCGTAAAGCTTATTAAAGCTTGAGGGAGCACTTTGAAGATTAATGAAAGGTAATTTTATGTATTGTGCAAGCTTCTTGAATTTATTTAAGTAAATCTCTTCTTACATACCTGTGCTTATTTTCCATCACTGGCATCAGAGACTTGCTCATGCACCCTGAGGAAGAAACAGTGGAAGGTCCATTAGGAGATGGAGTTCCCTGAAATTTTTTTGTTTGTGTAGCTGTTTTTGAAGCTTTAGTATTGTTCAGTTTAAAAAAGAAAAAGAAAATGTTTTGCCCGAAAAATGAAGGGGCGTGGGAAATCTGCCTAAAACATTGAAAGGTATTAAAATTTATCAGAAGTATTAAAAATCTCATAGAGAGGACACTGGAAGCTGATGTTGGTATGATTTACGATCTGAAAATTGCTGGAGCACTGATATGTTGAGTGGCATTAATCCCAACTACCACACCATGTCTGCAAGGGTACTATACAACTAGTTATTTGCTTAGAACAGTCCATGATTATAGCAAAAACTGCAATTTGCATTGCCCAAAATGCTCTTTACTGCTGCAACGCCCTGTGAAGCGCTGTGTTCCTGCAATGCCATCCATGGCACCATAAGATCTGATAAAAGTTGATTTGCGTCACTTCTGACTTTACAAAGAGAAGAGTGTGGGTCCCATTTAATAATGTTGGGCACTTCCACAAGATGGCTGGATAATGTCTTTTTGCCAGGTAAAAGTTTGTAATACTAAATACATTGCCATATGTTTTTGGGTTTTTGATTGCTCATTCAAAATCTGCGGTCATATATCAGTTTGTTGAGGTTTTGTGTCATCCACTAGCTTAGGTGAGTTCATAAAGTGTTACATAGTAAAGTAATTGAAGTGGAAGTTTGTGTGTTCAAGACTCAAAAAATTTCATTATTGGAAGCATTCAATTTTAGAGGTGCAACGTTAATATCCAAGGATAAATATGTTTGTCCTTGTCTTTCGGCTGGATGTCTTGAAGAATTGGCGACTAAGTGGTTTCTAAAAGTCTTGAGTTTCATTGGTTGACTAAGACTTCAAACCTCTAAAGTGCTAAAATCCAATGTTCGCAAGAAGGCAAATTGAATTAAAAGTGAAAACCTGGAAGACCAATACCTGCAGTCACAAATATTGCTTTAACATTTTTGTCTGGGCATGTTTTGACAAAAACACTTTTTTGAAAACTACATTCCACCTTAATTCCAACAAGTACAATTAATAAGGGGTGTTGGATGTTTTACTATGAAATTTTAACCCCAGTAAACTAGTCAGTTTGCAGAATTTGCATTGCAAGGGGTTGTGCCTGGCCTGAACAAGAAACAAAATTTCAAATTGACATTACTTTTGCATATGGTGGCCAAAATTCTCATGTGACCACTTGTTTTTTATGGCATTCAGTTTCTGAAGTGATTGGCATGATCCGTTTCTGGTTTTGGCATCTCTGCATATGAGCTTTGTTGAAAATGAAACTAGGCTTTATAAAGTAGTGTGGGTGCATTTTCGATGGAAACACCCTACTTTTGCATGGTTGTAACACTGCTTCTCTGCTTGTATTGTCAGAGATGACGTAGTTGCACTTTAGGATTTATTGGTCCTAGGGATCTAATAGGCTGGCATGGTCAAATTGGAGGTTGGAGGACACATAGGAGGCTATTTGCTTGGAGTTTGGGTTAAATGCTTGAATAGCGATTTTGGTAGTAGTATGTATTTTTTCTAGTTTGATGTTGTGGTGTTGCAGTTGCTATGTGTTTAGTTTTGGTCTTCTTTCATTGAGCTTTGATGAGGAGCAGACAGAGTTGTTGTAATTGATTTTGTAGCTACATGAACTTCTCACCTCTCGCCTAATAGGGGGAAGACACTGCTAGTGGTATTCGATCAATCACGGTGATTGTACGAGTTGACATAGGAGTTGCTAGCATTGGAAGTGTTGAGCAAAGGGTTGTCAACAATTGTTGGACATCAAATAGATGTGCCATACAAAGTACCAAAGAATTATTAGACAGGTTTCTGTGTGAGACCTTTTGTGGATTGATGAAGTTGAGCAGGCTTTGGTTATGCTTATACTGCAATACATTACAGAATGGTCAGAGGTGATGGGCATGCTTGTGTAGTGTGCATGCTCACATAATGTGTATCATTCGTGTAGGGTGTTCATCATCATGCCACAACTTGCAAGGTAGAAGACTTCCACGGGAGGGGAGTGACATAGGTTGATCAGTACCATGATGTACAGTGTGTCAAGTTGTAGATGCAGCAGAGACCATTGATTGGCATCAATGGTTATATGCTCTAGATCATCCTCTTCTATACCCCTTTGGTTCAAAGGGGGTATGTTGGGTCATGTGTGATCCAAATGTTTATTTGTTAGATGTTTTTATTGTAGGGGCATGTATCTCATGAGAGACTCCCATAGGATATAAATTAATAGTTGTGGTATAGGATAAAATTTTAGGTGTTATACAGGTAGTTGGGTGGTTGAATACATTAGACTATTGGGCCCGTGTAACTTCCCGTAAAGCTTATTAAAGGTTGAGGGAGTATGTTAGTGGTTGAATACATTAGACTATTAGGCCCGTGTAACTTCCCATAAAGCTTATTAAAGCTTGAGGGAGTATGTTAGAGATTAAAGAAAAGATAATTTTATGTATCGTGCGAGCTTCTTGAATTTATAAATTGTATATGCAAATCT
Organism: Taxus wallichiana var. yunnanensis; assembly: GCA_018340775.1. Lineage (NCBI taxonomy): Eukaryota > Viridiplantae > Streptophyta > Pinopsida > Cupressales > Taxaceae > Taxus > Taxus wallichiana. The sequence goes on from CM031238.1 coordinate 866,465,534, forward strand.
CTTCTTTCTTACCTGTGCTTATTTTCCATTATCTTTAGCATTCCCTGATTGAGAAACGAAAGAGCTTAGCTTCCAATATCAAGTTAAAGCAAGGCCTGAAGTAGTCTTGGTGGTTCAGTGCAACGAAGAATTAATGCCTTTAATGGTGCCTTTGTCCTTTTTGGCCTCCTATGGCCAAAATGAGTATGAATGAAAGGTGAAGAATGATCTACAGCTGGTGTATGGCTGCAGCCACTTCAAGAATGTGAGGAGTATCTTCGGTTCCTCTTGACCAAAGGTGATAAGCTTCAATGGGGTATCTGAATGGACTTGCTTGCGAATTGATGGGGCATTATACTGACAGGCTTCTTGTATTTGTGTTAAAAGAGTGTATAAATCCTTCACATATTCATATGAGCCCCTGGCTTGATAAATATAATATCAGTCTGAGCTGGTACTTTTACCTTCTTTTTTTCAGTCTAGGGCCCCCTTAAAAAATGTATGAAATCATATACTCCTGAAGTAACATACATCTACAAAACAAAATAATAGTCCAGTACCCTGTAATGAAACATATAATCAAAAACTAACTCACAGAATGAGCCAAATTCCAAAAAAAAAAAAAAACAGGATACCACAATTTGTACCTGAACCCCAAAAATTCAAATCGCATTCAAATTCATTCAAATCAATTTTTCTCTTCAATTTTGGCCAAAACTCTGAATATCATGTAAGTCTTGAGCAGATTGGTCAGTAAATCACCAAAGTATTGAGCAGAAAGGATGTTTACAATCTGTCAACAGCCACAAGGATTTCTTATAAATGCAAATCTGGACAAAAACCGCATAAAATGATTGACCAAAAATATGCTCAACGCACACAGATTATTCCAAATGCCGTGGCTGTGGCCATGCTCGATGGCCTCTACAAGGAGACCAACATTCTGGAAGCCATGGAAGTTTTCAGGTAGTCGCAGAGGACACTGATAAGAAATGTGCCCGAGAAGGAAGTATCTCCATTGCCGTTGAAGGGTCTGCCAAACTTGCCATCAATTCGAATTGCATTATCGTCAAGGAATTTGTCATTTAGTATTTTGTTTTAACTTTAGTAATAGTTATGTTATGTTTTATAATTTAGGTTATGTTTTAGTTTATAATTTATATTATATTTTTAGCCTTAAATGTTTGTTCCCAATATCTTTTTCACTTAAAATTTATTAATAGTTACTTTTTAGTTACTAATTAAAATTATAATTTAGTTACTAATAGTATGTAATATTTATTTTAGGTCTTTTTTAGATTTATGTTAAGTTGAAGGCTTTTACAAGCAATCGAATTAGATTTTTTTGTTTAAATTTATGTCTAGGATTTGATGAACAGTTCAATCAAGTTGTATACATTTTGACATCTTTTTACACATTTTCTTAAGTTATTTAATAATATTCATTTATTTTGATATTATTAAACATTTGATTTTTAATTTGAAAATTAAAATAATAGAAAAATACAAATTTATATAATGTGAAACTTATTCCCAATTTTTTTGTTGGAATTTTATTGGCTTGCGAATTTGTTTTCAAATTTTATCCTCACCAAACATGAATTCAAACACAAACCTTAAACAGAACAAATTGAATTTTAATTCCCATCACATTGCACCAACAATTATGCAATGGCTCTCAAATTTATTTACGAGTCTTGGAGATAAGAGAGGTGAGAATAAGATCACTGTGGAAACCAATTCAAGCATCCAACAGGCTAGCCTTGCCATGTCAAGGCAAACAATTTTAGTTAGACTGGCAGTCTGGATTAATTCACGCCATCAAAGAGGCATGGCATTTTCAAAGAGATGACTTCTGGAGTTTTACCTTCCAAAGCTGTCATTTTTCTTATATCAACCAGAGCCTTGTCTTGTGATGCAGCTTTGCTTGCTTGTGGTGCTAGTTTCATGTCAAGCCAGCGCCATTTAGTGAGAATTTCATCGAGTCCCCTTTCAGGGACGAGGATAAATGGGAACTCAAAATGAAGACGTCCCAGAAACAATAATTGAATAGAAAAATAGCATGTGGATGGGGAAGGTAAAAGGAAGACATCCTAGAAACAATAATTGAATAGAAAATCAGCATGTGGGCAGGGCAAAAGGACCAAGGGGCAGGGAGGCATCCCCACAAAACACATGATTTGTGGACACTATCAAGGGAAGTAAAAACTGAGATCTTGCCTTCTCTGAACAGTCTCAAATCCTTAGCCAAAAGGGCAAGGTAATCATAACATTTTGCAAATTGCATGTCATTTTGCAACATGTAGAAAAACTATATCTGCTTTCCTATGGATTTTTTATATTTTAAATTTTACATCATTAATAGAAAAGCATATACATTTAATGCAAATTCGCTTTTTGCATTGAACCCTAGCTTTAAATTCGAAAACAAATCTAGGGTTCCTACAAACGAATATGATCCTCGAGAATGGTGATATTATTTTAAGAAAAATATATTTTTATGGAGATATGTGATTACACTTGGGATTCATAAGTTGAAGGAACATTCTTAGCTACATGTAGGGGAAGGGAAGGGAGAAATGTGGTACAACTTTAAAGAGAAGCTGACAAAGCATTCTTACATAAAGGGGTGTGAGGTGAAGCAAGAACATCATGACAAAATGAGGTGGAGGAAAGAATTCAATGTATCTTGTGAAGTTGTTTCCAACCAAAGAAGTTTCAATATTATAAGCTCATGCATGCATTCAAAAAGAGAATGCCAGTATCTGCAAAAATCATATTGGCAACTATAGATTTATGACCGCTGACTTGACAAGGCAAATGAAAGTTCACACAAAAATTAGCTAACAGAAACAAGTATATGGTGAGATGATTCAAATGCTTAAATTTGAAGCTCGTAATGGAAACATTTGTTTCAAATTTTAATTTATATGAAACGCCTATGTATGATTTAGAAGGATTGAAGAATACATGAGAGACTCACATCATTTCATTGGCATCATGTGACATATAGTGATTTTGTATTTGTATTTGGCTCAACTCTTATATTGGAAGACATTCAACTCTCATATTGGGAAACATTCTCCAATGTATCATTCTCGTTCTCCTTAGACCCTAACCTTAAGAGTTTTTCTTGAACATGGTTTGTAATGACATGTACCAAATGCAGTCCTATGTAATTGTAAATGTAATGGAACATGAACAATTGAGGTAGATCTAAACAATGCTAGATTAAGTTTACGCAATTGTGAACATTATACATACAACGTCTCAAATAACATAACTATCATTAGTATACTGAAAACAAGACCAGGTATCATTCATTAAACCATCAAATTATTCATGCAAAGAAGACCTGCTAGTGTCCATCAAAACTATCAAATTATTAGAACCAAAGGTCTAATGAAAAAATCTTTAAAGAATGCATCTTCTAACAAATGGATCTTTGAAACTAACCAATAAACAAATTCTTATTCTACAAAACAAACCCTGAAAACAAGATGAAAGAACACTTACCGAGTCATGTGTCAAATATGTGTCGCAATAGTCGCAATAGTACCTTCATATTAGAACACAACATTGTTATCTAATTATGGGTAAGAATACAAGAAATTAACAATAGGAACCCCTAAGGTTTCATTGCATGCATTGCTTCTTACCTTGGCATGATGCAAGAATGGGTACCAAGATCCTTCAGGTGACTTTTCTGCAAACAGAAAACAAAAGAATTAAGTGAAAATTTTGAACGTTTTCTATAAATAATTTAAGAAAATGATTGAAGACTTGTAACCATTCTCATAGTTTATGGTATATTTCAAGAAGCTGTGCTTTTCATAAAGGATTGTGTCTACAATAAGCAGATTAATCTTAAACAAGAGATCTAAGCTAGCTGGACATGACACAGGGCCTACAAATGTTTCATTAAGATTATGAAACATATCAAACAATAAAATCATAATCCTCAAAATGAAAATTCAAATAGAATAATTATGCAAGCAATTAGATTTTTCCTAAGTAGCAGGTACAGCAAGGTGACAGGCTAGGGTATGGAGTGCGAAACGTATCCAGTATGGATACAGCACAGATACGTGCACCGGAGCAGCCAGGGTACAGCTGGGACCCCCTAGGTATGTACTCGGGGTCCTATCCACTCCCGAGGCATGTATACATGCCCAAAATGTTTTCTTAACATATTTTTAAACACTTTTAATAATAAAAATATAACTTTCTTTTATTTATAACCCTAAAAGTTAAATAGAAACAATAAAACAAAAGCAAAACATAAAAGCAAAGAAACTTACCTCTCCTTCCTCATTTCATCTTTGTCTCTCTAAACTTTCATTTTGCTTATCTAGGGTTTGATACTTCATCAACAAGCATTGCAATCATTTTCCTAAGCTAGTACGAGTGTGTATTCGCTACCAAGGCCATTGAGGAGCTTCAAGAGGAGGATTTGTGGATTATTGAGTGAAGGTAAGGTTTTAAGTTTTATTATTTAACTTTTAAGTTTGTTTTTCATTTTTTTGTTATTTAATCTTTCACACACTTCATGCTTTTGCTTATGTTCATTATTTTATTTTTTCCCAATTGAAATTTTAATTTTTAAACCATTTTTTCATTTTAAATTTTGAAATTTTCAATACATGCTATGATGTTATGCCCTAGGGCATAGGGTTTAACTTTTAAGTTTTATTTTTAACCATTGTTTTCTTTGCTTATGTTATTGGTTTTGAAACTTGTAGGTAGAAGTACAATGGCAACAAGTTCCACCTCTTTTGGGCAATCTTTGTTCAAAGAATTTGACCCAAATTCACCATTATGGAGGCATGTCACAATACTTGAGCAACTTCCAAGTGGTGGGTGTTTTGTTTTTAAATGCAATGAGTGTGAAATAGTATTCAAAGGCTCTTATAGTCGGGTGAAAAGCCACTTGTGTGCAATACCAGGTCATGGTATAAGAACATGCAAGGGAAAAATAACATAGGGGTGCCAACAACAAAAGTTTTGGGATATATCAAAGAACAAGAAGATGCAGAGGCAACTTTGGCTTTGAAAACAAGTCATCCATTGTCCAAAAAGGAAGTTCATCTTGATCAGCGAGGCCTCTTGTTGCCCCATCTAGTACTGGATCCCCAATTGTGACCATGCCACATCCATTTGTGACGCCTACCTCCATGCATGATGAGGATTCACCTCTTTCACAAAAGAGAAGTAAGACAAAAGGACCATTGGAAAAGGCCTTTCAAAATGAGAGCAAGGATATTGCGGATGAGCACATTGCAAGATGTGTGTATGCGAATGGATTGTCATTCAATGTTGTGAGGTCACCATATTGGCAAGAGATGGTGAAAGCAATCAATGAGGCCCCAAAAGGGTACAAATCATTAGGCTATGAGAAGATCTACACCACCCTATTGGAAAAGCAAAGAAAATGTGGAAACCTCCTTGCAACCAATTAGAGACTCATGGGCCAAAACAAGTGTGTCCATCGTTTCTAATGGATGGAAAGATGCAAGAAACCGCCCTTTGATCAATGTGGTTGCAATATGCCCTAAAGGGGCAATGTTTTTGAAAGCAATTGATTGTGAGGGGCAAGTGAAGGATGCCCAATTCATTGCCAACATCCTCTTCGAAGCCATTGAGGCGGTGGGCCTCAAAATGTTGTCCAAGTCATAACGAACAACGCCAAGAATTGCAAAGCCGCAAGGATGTTAGTTAAGGCAAGGTATGGGCATATTTTTGAACACCATGTGTTGTCCATTCACTCAATTTAATGCTAAAAAAGTTGGCCACAAAATAGAGTGGATTCAACAAGTGTATGCAGAGGGTGAAGAGATCCAAATGTTTGTGACCAACCATCACCAGTCGCAAGGCATTTTTAGATCCTCCTCGCATTTGGAGTTGTTGAAGGTAAGGGAAGCTACCTTTCTTTTAAGTTTTGTTTATAAATAATACTAGCAATCGCACGCAAAGTGTGCGATGTGAGCGCTTGAAGGGGAAGTCTGCATGAAGTAGATTTACGTAATGTCCCCTTTCCTACACCATAGGCCTAGGGGCCAACTTGAGTCCGGGCCTTGGTCATACCCAAGGGGTTATGGGCCTTGATGAGCTATTGGGTATGAATATCTAGCCCGATTATAATTTTCCATTGAGAGGGAATATAAAGTGTTTTTAAAGGGACTAGATGTTATGTTTTATCGTTGGAAGGGGCCACTTAACCCCTAGTGTTCTAATTTTGCGTTGGGGGTCACTTTTTGGACCATGGCGACTTGAAAGGGAAAAAGTAACTTTAAGTTACTTTATTAATTTGGTCTTCCCTAGGGGAAAGTGCGACTTGGGCTTTTTAGGGTTCCTTGGCATGGGAAAAAGTTATAAAAGGAGTGGAGGGGTGAAAAGAAGATCATTCATGCATACACTTATATTTCCTTTCATGTGCAACTGTTGTTTGCAATTATCCAACTTGTGGAGTAAGATCCCACGAGAACCCTAGCTTCGGTGGTGAGAGATCCATCCCTAGCTAGTAGGGCACTCTTCGGTGGTGAGAGATCCACCCTAGTTTGTCATTTTTGGAGTTGAAATCAGGGTTGTTCTTTAGAGATATTTTCAAAGGGTTTCAGTGAAGGGTTTTGGAGGATTTTGGGCATTTTTGGAGGAGAGATTTCTGGGTTTTCAGGCAGATCTACGGCAACCTTTTTGGCAAGGTCTAGCATCAGTTTGAAGGTATTTGAAAGGGTTTCCAGCCATCTCCTAGGTGGGGCGACTTGTTTTGAAGATTGCAGATCTGTTTTGAAGGATTTACACTTCCTCAAATTCAGATTTGAAGGTTGGAATATCATCTCCTATATTTATAGATAATATTTCCAAGGTTTCATAATTTTTGCATCTATATTCCGGAAGATATTAATTTTAGAAGTTTCAGCTGTTTAGGGCACGTAATTTTCTGGCAGCATTCTCGTTATTCAAAAATTCCAAAAATGGTTCTATAATATACTTGATTGTATTAGCAAGCTCCATTTAAAATTTCAAGAGATTTGAGCAAGTATTTTTGGAGTTATCCATTTTTCTTCTTCGCTGCCCTAGATTTAATTTTCTGCAAAAATCATATTTTTGTTTGGCTGCAATTTGTCTATATTTTGCATATTTTAAAGTGGTATCCTATAAGGGATATTTCAGTGGTATCAGAGCGGTTGTTTCTCCAGCCTGTTGGGGTTGAAAGATGGGAGACAGAGACAGTGAAGAGATGGGAGTGGATCTGATGAAACAATTGTCCACCAATATGGTGAAGCAGCAGGAGACTACCAATCTCTATTTGAGCCAACTCACTAAGAGGTTAACACTGGGCAGGATTGATGCTCATATGGAGAGAGGAGAAGCTAGCAATATGGGACAGCATGGTAATAGAGGTGAGAGTGGACATTCAGGACAGGGGTCCCCTCATGTTTCTACCAGACCTTTGAGACTTCACGAGCCTTCTTTTCTGAAGGATCCGGAAGTTTCACAGACACAACAGGCCGCAAACATTGTGGATGAGGAATCTTGTTGGGAGAGGTACAGGACATTGAGTGAGGGTTTCGAGATAACATGCCATTTCAAGAGTATTGTAAAATGAAGATTGGTAGCGAGCCCAGAGAGACCATCAGACATAGGTACCTAAGTTTCAGAGGAGATTGGGGCAAATCTCTATTCCACACTTCGATGGTTCTAAGAAGTGTACCGCGCAGTCTTGGATTCAGAAGTTGAAGACTTACTTGAACTTGAATCCCATGCGTGAAGAGAATGCAATTAAGTTTGCTATCCTACACCTTGAGGGAGATGCTCATGACTGGTGGCATCATGGATTGATCACACAGGGACACATGCATATCACTACTTATGCAGATTTTACACAGAGGTTGATGAGCAGATTCGACGGGAGGGACCCAGATAAGCACTTCAGAGAGTTGACTCACTTGAGGCAGACAGGTTCTCTAGACCAGTACATTGCAGATTTTCAGAGGTTATCAGTTATGGTATCTGATGTTTCAAAGATGAGGTTGACCTCACTCTTCATGGCAAGGTTGACTGACGTTTTAGCAAGATTTGTGAAGGCGTTTGAGCCTTCTTCTTTGCATGAGGCTATTAGGAGATCTCAAGACTTGGAGTTATCCACTCCAAAGTCGAGGGTTCCACCTCGCGTTCAGCAAAGAGAACCTCCGTCTGAATCAGACGAACTTCAGCAAAGGGAGCCTCCACCGAGGCAGGAGGTGGCTAAGAAGCCATTCATTTCCCGAGAGGGCAGAGATGAGTTGAGGCAAAAGAAACTATGTTTCGATTGCCGCACACCTTGGGTTCCAGGACATGATTGCAGAGGTAGAGGGAAGGCCCAATTCATCGAGGTCTTCGGGGAGAGTGAGGATGACAGAGGTGAGGAGTTGGAGACTCACGAGATGGATGATGGAGATGGAGTTGAGTTGGATAGTGCTGATGCGGCGCAGGAGGAGACCTTTCCTCGAGATTATAGCCACATTGTCTAGTACTCTGATGTACAAGGCATTTAGGATTAGAGGAGTTATGCAGGGTCAACGAGTTGTGGTACTCATTGATAGTGGGGCAACCCACAACTTTATTGATGCCTCATTGGTTGAGAGGCGGGGATTACAAACAGAGGAATTTGAGGGCTTCAACGTGGTTGTAGCCAATGGAGAGTCTATGAGGTGCACACAACGGGTTCCCCAAGTGAGCATCACGATGGGTAACTATACAATTACCGATGATTTCCACATTGTTGGTATGGGAGTGACCAACATAGTGCTGGGAGTGCAGTGGCTTCACTCTCTTGGTGAGTTTCGGACTAACTTTCAGACAATGGAGCTAAAGTTTAAGTCCGAGGGCAGGAATGTGATTTTGAGGGGATTATCTACAGGAGCACCTAGGGTGGTTACAACTGAGGGGATGGAGAGGACTTTTCGGCATGATGAGGGGTTTTATTATTGCGGATCGATGCGGAGTATGATGGATGTGGATGTGACCAGTAGTGTTGCACATGAGACAATTACAGAGATTGGGATTACAAGTTCAGATCATCCGAGTTTATCATTATGTTGGTTATCTGAGGTTTCGGTAGACTGGAGATCTCATTTGCTTGTTGAGTACTCCAAGAACCAACACACTTGTGAGATTCTGGATGGTCACATACAGGATGACAGCTACAGATTGGAGGATGAGATGATCTTCTATCAGGGCAGATTGTACCTTGTGTCAGATTCATGGTTGAGGATGGAGATATTGCGACATGTGCATTGTTCTTCCGTGACTGGGCATTTGAGCTGCGATGAGACCTACAGGTTCATGTCAGAGAGGTTCATATGGCATAGGTTGAGGGAGGATATCCTCAACTTTATACAAGCATGTACGGTTTGTCACACGAGCACAGGTCATGTGGGAGAGTTAACACCATTTGTGCGCATACAGGTTGTTTCACAGGTTGATCCAGGGGATTCTACAGGATTCAGAGTGGATTTTCATACTCGAGAGTTGATTGGAGAGGCAGCGAGTGATCACATGATGACAACCTTGCATTGGCAGGGATTGGACAGATTGGCAATTTCGGTGTGGGTACCAGTGGAGAGTCGGTGTGGGTATCATTCTACTTCACGAACAACATGGTTCTCTATACAACATGGAGGTCATGATGACCACATGGGGTTTCTTGGTTATGTTGGATTACACCGATCTTTGGTTGACTGCAGGGTGAGATGGAGAAACTTATTTTGTGGTATTCAACTTCGACATGACGAGATAATGCTTGGGGTCAAGCATTTCTCGAGAAGGGAGAACCGTAATGTCCCCTTTCTGCGCCATAGGCGTAAGGGCCAACTCGAGTCCAAGCCTTGGTCATACCCATGGGGTTATGGACGCAGTGAGCTATTGGTATGAAAATCTAGCCCATTGTTATAATTTTACGTTGACAAGAATATAAAGTGCTTTCAAAGGGACTAGATGTTATGTTTTATCGTTGGAAGGGGCCACTTAACCCCTAGTGTTCTAATTTTGCGTTGGGGGTCACCTTTTGGACCATGGCGACTTGAAAGGGAAAAAGTAACTTTAAGTTACTTTATTAATTTGGTCTTCCCTAGGGGAAAGTGCGACTTGGGCTTTTTAGGGTTCCTTGGCATGGGAAAAGTTATAAAAGGAGTGGAGGGGTGAAAAGAAGATCATTCATGCATACACTTATATTTCTTTTCATGTGCAACTGTTGTTTGCAATTATCCAGCTTGTGGAGTAAGATCCCACGGGAACCCTAGCTTCGGTGGTGAGAGATCCATCCCTAGTTAGTAGGGCACTCTTTGGTGGTGAGAGATCCACCCTAGTTTGTCATTTTGGAGCTGAAATCAGGGTTGTTCTTTAGAGATATTTTCAGAGGGTTTCAGTGAAGGGTTTTGAAGGATTTTGGGCATTTTTGGAGGAGAGATTTCTAGGTTTTTCATGGCAGATCTACGGCAACCTTTTTGGCAAGGTCTAGCATCAGTTTGAAGGCATTTGCAAGGGTTTCCAGCCATGTCTTAGGTGGGGCGACTTGTTTTGAAGATTGCAGATCTGTTTTGGAGGGTTTCCACTTCCTCAAATTCTGATTTGAAGGTTGGGATATCATCTCCTATATTTATAGATAATATTTCCAAGGTTTCATAATTTTTGCATCTATATTCCGGAAGATATTAATTTTAGAAATTTTCAATTGTTTAGGGCACGCTGTAATTTTCTGGCAGCATTTTGTTATTCAAAAAATTCCAAAAACAGTTCTATAATATCTGTTATTGTATTAGCAAGCTCCATTTAAAATTTCAAGAGATTTGAGCAAGTATTTTTGGAGTTATCCATTTTTTCTGTTCGCTGCCCTAGATTTAATTTTCTGCAAAAATCAGATTTCTGTTTGGCTGCAATTTGTCTATATTTTGCATATTTTAAAGTGGTATCCTATAAGGGATATTTCAATTTCGAGTGAGCAAAACATAAAAGGAGGAAGAGGGTTGTAGAAGAGGGGGTTAGAGGGAGGACAATGAATTGGGAGAGGATAATGTTGGGGGGACCATTTTGTGGAATCTATATTTTTTTCAAGGAGGAAGATATGTATCATGTGTTTTTTTGTCAATTGTTTGACAAAGAAGTGGGGTACAAAGTGCGGGCGTGTTGAAAGCACAGTCTAGAGATATCATAGAAAGTGATGTGTCGTCAACAAAATAGTTTAAAGGAAAACTTGCATTTTTGGTTAAATTTGGAAGTCAACAATTGTTAAAGAAACTGTAATTTTGCATTGCGGATCCATTATGTTGTCGTTTTCATGTTAATGTACAATAATGGTTTCTATTTAGATTTCAAGAACGCGATCAATGTGTGCACCCGTAAACTTTTGTATTGAGCCACAGAACGGTTGTGGGACATGATGAAAGAAGTAATGAGTAACACGGGACATCAAAATAGAAACCAATTATCGCTACAACAAAGAAAACCATTACCGGGATATATTTTATATTGTAGAAATTCAAGTAACTTTCCCTAAGGTCCTTGTTCCGTGTTTTGTTTGAATGCATTTTTAAAACCTAACACCTAAGCCTAAGGGAATTCGAATTGACCACCACATGTCTGACCAAGCATATCCTCCAAGGAATATTGTTGCAGGCATCCCTATTAGTCGAAGAAAAACCTTTCACTTTGCGCCCTCTTTTCTCGTTCTTGTTCATCTTTTAAAGCGTCTGAATCGCAAACCATGCTTTGACAAAAAAAAGGGATGATGCGGAAGAGAACTACTTGGATACTTGCGTGGTTCATACATGGCGAATGTAGAAAATGTGTTTCACAAAGGTCACGTCAGCGGTGTGGGGGGAAATGGAAGGCCGAGATTATCTTGTTCGACGTTCATGTACTAAGACCTTTCCCTTAGTGAAAATGTCTTTGGTGTAATAAGACGCCAACACCTACTCTAAATTTTTTGTTGTGTTAGCTCTTCTATTTCATGCAGTGACTGAAAAAAACTCTATCTTCGTTTTGTCTACGCACTTAAAAACCCCCCAATTTTTTGTCGAAGGGAAAATAGAAACATCATGTGGAAGTGGAGAGGGATTTGGAAATTTGGACACAGCTATAAAATTGATGACCTTTTAACATTCAAGATTACAAGTAACTTCTCTCAACAACTTTTTGATCTTGCCACAAGAAAATTTTAATTTCTTGACCTCAACATGGGCCCACGAAGGACATCAACGTTTAAAGTAGAGTAAATGAAAATCATTAAATCCAATAAGTCGTAGTCTTCTATGCTTATGAAAGGATCGAACGTGCATTGCCGATTTCAAGAAACCAAGGATACAACACATGGAGGTCAACAATCTCAGGTGGTTCCGTGGAGGATGTCGACGTACTTTGAACTGTGGGCCACAAAGTCACTGTCCAGACCACCCCCACCTAAACCCACCTCTGACATGCCTTTGGCGTAAATTTGTCTTCATCCTATACGCATTATCAATATTTTCATAATAAGACAAGTTTAATGTAGGAAATTTAGGATTTGCATAGTTAGGACACATTTTGGATTTGTTTTTAACGACATTCGATATAGATATTCCTTAAAGTAACAAGATTACAATTGAAAAGATATTATAAGAATCATATAGCTTCATAAGTATCGTATATGTTGTTTGTTTCTCCATGTATTTAAGTGTTGTTGGTTTTCAAATAGGACTTTTTAGAAGAGCAACAGTCAGGGGACAAGAAGTCCGTCCTCTTTGATGGGAGAGGTTCCCTTATTCAGAAACAAACCTATTTATAAATGTACAGGACATGATTTGTTGGTTAAACTTGGATACCACGAAAGTGTTTTCTATGAAGGTCATCAATTACAAAAGGACTGAGGAAATGAGAGTATGGAAGAGAGCAGAAAGGCAAACATGCAGAATTATAGATATCAGAGTAATTCTTTATGTATGCGAAGTCACCGTGAATTGAAAACAAGATCATTCGTATAGAACAAGTAAGATGGAATTTAAAGACACAAAGTTCTGTAAATAACATCTGCCAGAACGCAAAGTTTCTTAACGTAACACAGATTCGTTATCAAGGAAACAAAGTTCCTTCTTGGTTGTGCAAGATCACCGTGCTTGCAAAGTTTGAAGAGTATGCAATCGATGAGACTAACGAATTTGAGATAAATGATCTTCACAAAGAAAACAAATGAAAGCTTAGAACAGACAGAGATCAGATAGACAAAGAAAGGAAAGTCCTTCTGTATTGATTTCTCTATAATCTATTTACACTTGCAGAAAATATGCCAAGTTCTTCCTCCTTTTTAAAATGGCGCAAAGAAGGCCATTATATAGCTTACAATTCGGTTACTCCTCGTAACCGTTTCTTTTAACTAGAGAATAGTTAAGGAATGCCAAACGCAATTTCTTAACTAATTACATGGAATACGAAAGGAATAGGAAGAAGAGAAAAGAATGAAGAAGGAGACAGGTGGACAGTCACTGAGAAGGACCCACCGTCTTCAGAAACCGCTTCTTGAATTTCTTTAACGTCTCAGCTATGTCTTTGCCACGAGGGACACACCAGACGTTTCATCTTGAAGATGACAATGGATATCTTTGAAAACTGATGTAAACGGCGTCTTGAAAGCTTCGTCCTTCTGCCAGCTGTCCTTGAAATTTGATCTTCGCAACTTAAATTCAAATTTAGCACATTCGGGTCGAGCGGGAAAAACTAAGTATGAATTGCATTAGGTTCACTTGGGACATGTGAGACGCGAATGCGCGAAACACGCGGCTCGGCCGGTTCGGACGAAATAAGGAGAAGACGCACAAATGTATTTTGGGACATTTGGGACGAAAATGTGCGAAGGACGCGACTCGGGCGTTTCGGCCGAAAATGGAACAGCTCGCACTTTTGGCTTCGGGACAGTTGGAACATGAAAGCGCGGTTCGGGCGGATCGGCCGATATTGGAACAACTTGCACTTTTGACTTTGGGACACTTGGAACAAAAATGTGCGAAGTACGCGGTTCGGGTGATTCGGCCGAAAATGGAACAGTGCACTTTAAGTTTGAACTTGAGAAATTTGAGACAAAGTTTCGAAGTCACTTTAAGCGACTCGAGCCGGTTCGAGACAAAGCGAAATTGGATCTGCGACTTCGAAATAAATCAAAGAGCGCGCACTTTTGAAATTGGGACATTTGGGACAAGAAAGTGCGAAGTACGCGGTTCGGGCGGTTCGGCCGAAATTGGAACATCTCGCACAGTAACTTCGGGACACTTGGGACAAAAACTTCCGACGGGCCCGAAAATGGGACAAATTCGGAGGTTTCGGCCGATCGGGGAACAAAATGCACTTTCGTACTTGGGACAGGCGGGACAAAAATGTCCGACAGGCCCGAAATACATACAAAATGACCCGAAACACAGATTTTCTCAATTTTCACGACTTAGGCACTTTAGAGGAAAACACTCATAACTCAAAATTTTGAAATTTTACTTTCATTAGGGCAGGGAATTTTGAGTGGACAACAAGTGCGAAATAGAAGTTGAATGAGAAAAATAGACCCATGTCAATAAAACCAAAGTTAATGTTGTAAATTTCGCGGTAATTGGGTAGTTGCAGCGAGTAGACCCATAACGGGGTGCTTGTTTATTTGCAGCTTGGAACCCCGGTCGGCCGAGAGGGTGAAATCTAACCGTGGTAAAAACAAATTACAGAGGGCTAAAATATAAAACAGGAAAAAGTGGCACCATGTATGCCTTTTTATCAATCTTTCTTCGATACGACAAGTACAACAATGAAAATTTAGGGTTTGCAAGGTATACATATTTTAGATTTATCCTCATCCTTTACGCATTATCAATATTTTCATAATAAGACAAGTTTAATTTAGGAAATTTAGGATCTACACAGTGAGGACACATTTTGGATTTGTTTTTATAGCATTCGATATAGATATTCCTTAAAGTAATAAGATTACAGTTGAAAAGATATTATATGAATCATATAGCTTCATAAGTATCGTATATGTTGTTTGTTTCTCCATGTATTTAAGTGTAAAATAAAAGTTGAATGGGAAAAATAGACCCATGTCAAAAAACCCAAGTTAACATTGTAAATTTAGCAGTAATTGGATAGTTGCAGCGAGCAAATCATTTGGAGAACTACATGAAACCGGATATCTCCCTAACGAGACACTCAATCATGTACCAAGAGCGCTTAGGGGCCATGTTTTCCCCTCATGTATGGACCCTTAGCAGTGAGAGATCCCACATAGAGGCCCATGATTACCTCACAAATATATAAATTTGTATTATAAAAATTGTTAAATTTCAAATTTGTGTATAGTTTTTATTTAAAATTGTTAAAAAGGCACTCTTCGGGTAGAGCACAACTCGCGAATAGGTAACTCTTTATTTTTATTTTTTTGCATTTTCCCCCTAATTCCACCGTTATTAGCTCGACACGCGGGACACAACGTGGCACTCCACTCCACGAACGCATGGCAACTGGCTCCATGGCAGCACTACCGTCTAGAAGCGGACGTTCTGGGTCTGTCCAAAACATGGTCAGACCTCATTCATGAAGGGGCGGCTGCTTTGTCAAAATTCGGCGACAAAATCCCAAATTGGATGAGGGGTGGACATTGATGACAGAAGATTGATGGCAAGGAGAGTGAATTGACTGTCACTAATGCACGATAAATTTGCAGCCACGTGTCATGGATTTGTGCCATGGAAATTGCATGGTGAGATTGAACCTTTCATCGACGTGGCTGCACATAACATTTGTCTGTAGCTATTTCGTGTAAACATTATCCTTGGATATATGTACCTTTTGTGTCAGATTTTGGTGGGTGTAATGCCGTTGGATTTGCACGTTGATGTATGGCGTTCAAGAAAACCATGAGATTTCTAGTTCATCAAATTTTGCAAGGCTTCCCCCTAATTCTCATTTTAAGAACGCCTTCAGCGTAATAAGTTTTTATTTTAAAATATAGAATAATTAGTATTCAAAAGTTTTCAATTTTCTTTTTAATTTTTGTTTCTCATTTCTTATTAGGTTGTTGAGACTCGGTTCACATCACACACAATTGTCTTGAGATGACTTGTGAAGGTGCGAGAAGCACTCAGCAGGATGGTGACTTCCAACCAATGGGTTGTATGGAGGCAATCAAACATTGTACGGGCTCAAAAAGTGAAGGCCATAATCTTATATGACATTTGGTGGGATCGAGTAGAATATTTGTTGAGTTTTATTGAGCCCATTATGAGCATGATCCGCTTTATTGACATGGATCAGCCATGTCTAGGAGAGATATATGATGGTATCGACTCAATGATTGAGAAGATAAAAGTCATCATAAATGCAAAAGAACAAGATCCTGAGAAAAAAATTCAAAGAAGTACAATCAATCCTCATTAAGCGGTGGAACAAAATGACCACCCCGCTACATCTACTTGCTTTTGCATTGACTCCTAGATTCTATAGCACAGAGATATTTTTTTTTTGTCGAGGAGGATGGCACCATATAGGGATGTGGAAGTTAGTGAGGGATATATGACGACATTGTCTAGGCTCTTCCCTAATCCTGAGGCCGAGGACATGGTTATGATAGAATTTGCCAGTTTCATAGCAAAACAGTCATAGCCTTCTTGCTCTTCGAAGCAAATACAAGATGGATGCTCATATGTGGTGGTACCTCCATGGTCATGCATCGGTTTACTTGCAGCCTCTTGCAATCAAGGTCTTGGCACAGGTAAGTTTTTATTCTCTTTCCTTTTTTGTTATAACTTTTAGTTTTTAAAATTTAAGTTTGAGTGTTTAAGTTTGAACTTTGCATTGACTTTGCCTCAATAGGTTGCAAGTTCATCTTCCTCTAAGCGCAATTGGAGTACATATACCTTCATCCACTCACAGAAGCGCAACAAGTTGGGGGCTAAAAAGGCTGAAGATTTGGTATATATACATTCCAACTTGCGCCTTTTATCCCACAAGCAATGGAGTACAAGGAAGGGTCAACAAAACATTGGGATATTGATCCAGAGATAGTTGACTTGGATGCTTCCATTTCCCACCTGCCATTAGATGATGAGGATTGGAGACTTCTTTGGCACCGCAAGACCTACATGCACAAGGGGGTGCAACTGGTAGTGGCCCTAGTGGGAGTGGTTCGAGTCCATGTGGTTCTAATGAACCACATAATGATGATGATGTTGATGTTGATGCTCTTGATGAAGAGGAATATGATGAATATTGAAAGATAGTTTGAACTTTGATCATTGGAATTTGGTGTAATAAATTGAATTTAATATATCATGACATTCACATTGTGTTTAATTTAAGTATTTAACTTTTAAGCTTTTAAGTTTCTAAGTTTTAACAAATTATGACTTGTCTTTTGTGGTTATTTACTTATTTAGCTTATAACTTATAAGTTATCTTGTCTTTCATTTGCACTATATGTGGTTAATAACTTAATTCCTATTTAGTAGGCTTAAATTTATATATTTTTTAATTTTTATAATTTTTGTACTGCCGTATCCGGGGCCAAAAAAAAAAATTGCCGTATCGGATACTCCATACACGTACCCGTATCCAAAATGTATCAGCTACTTAGAGATCATGCAATACCAGAATCCCAATCTATGCAATCAAGTCTAATAAATCAAGAGGAAGTTTCAAACAAATTGAGCAAAACATCAGCCATCAACATCTGGAATCCTAAGGAAAAACAAATGAAAACCAATTCATGAAGCAGAGGTATATCATGCAGGTTTATGAAACCCAATACCGAAATCATATATATCATGCAATACCAGAGTTCCAGACTCATAGCACAAAGCAAAGAATAAGTCTAATATATCAAAAGGAAGTTCAAATAAAAAAGCAGAACATAACTGCCTCAGTCATCAACATATGCAAAATGCAACCCTATTGAAAAACAAAATAACACCAAATACAGGAAGCAGAGGCATATCATGCAGGTTTAAAGAATCCAATACAGAAATCAGATATATCATGCAATAGCAGTCTCAGTTTCATAGTGTAAAGCATAACATGCAATCAAGTCTAATAAATCGAAAGGAAGTTCAATCCTATAAAATATTAAAAACAGCCTTAGAAAAATGGTCAATAAACAAAAAAAAATGAAATGAATAGGTTAATTTGTTGGGTTTCTGACTATGTATCAAACAACGTCGTTACAAATAAATCAAAAAGAAGTTTCAAATAAATAGACTACAGACCAACACAAAAGCCTGAAAAAAATACCAGTATGCTGTAAAATATTTTGAAACAGACTTAGAAGAATCGTCAATAACTAAAAATAAAATAACTACGTTAATTTGTTGGGTTTCATACCATGTAACAAACAAATACAGTAACAAAATGATAGTGACGATAGTCATATTTGCTAAGTCACTAAAATCTAAGTATTGAAAAATTTATTTATAGAGTTACACAGAAAACTATTGAGTAACTGCAAAACAACAGGTCTAGGAAATATTGACAGTTTAGATCATATAGAAAGACGAAATAAAAATAAAAAAATAAATTTAAAAATGAATAAATATTAAATATTGTGCAGGTTTATAAAATCAAAAAGGATGTAGCTATCATTTGCATTTTAGATTGCTATTATTGACAGAATCATAAAGGAAGGCAATAAATAAAATGAACGTATGAATATAACCTAAAGCCCCATAACAATTTAATCCAAAAACTCCTGAATATTGCAGTTCTCAACACAACTATTCTGCAAAAAAACAAAACATGCAAGAACAGAAAAATTACAATGTAAAACACATCTAATTGATAGGAATCGATAGTTGCCAAAACATACAAAAGAGCAACCAAAAACATGCACACAAAGGCAAATCGGACAAAAGGACAACCCAACACACACACACACACACACAACAGGCAAAGGTTACAGACAAAAAGGCAACCCAGCACACGCATGTATAGGCAAAGGTTACAGGTATTTTTCATGACCGAGTCAGGCCAACATACAAATTTTATGCACAAAATTCTGTTGTAAGAACAGTGTTTTTCCACTTTACCTTAAATATTGGTTCAAATTTATACTTATAACACCTACAGACACAGTAAGTATAAAACATCATTGCAAAGTAACCACTCATTGGATTGTCTGCATATTAAATGTGAGGGTTTTGAAAATGATATACTGATTAAACAAATAATCAAAATCATTATTTTTAAGATGGATCACCCGCAGAAACGTTAAACACGTCAACAGGACTAATTGCTTCCAAACACAGCTTCTATCACATATACATTCTCAAAAGTAAAAACAGAAACAGAAATAATAAATATAACAAATGAAAATCAGCAGTCGAAACACCTCAAAATCCAAAATTCAAAACACGTCCCCCGCACAGGAGTCTGACTGCAAAATAATAAATTTCAAAATAATATTGATTTTAAATCATCAGGCATCACAAGATTGTATCAGTGTTATATTTGAAGTCGATACTCAAGTCAATCAACAGATAGCTTAACACTAGATATTAAGAAAGCTGAATTACTGGATCACTCTAGATGAGCCCTAAGGCATTCAACACAGGAACTTACAAATTTGCAATTACAGACAGATTATCTCTTTCAAGAAAAATTGAAATGGAACAACAAGAATGAATAACTCAAACAAATAAAATCAATGAAAGCCTTACAAGCTGAAATAGTCCATTATTTAGAAAAATATCTGGGAAAGATAAATCTAAAAATTCGTTGACATTTTGGATCTTCCTACATAATCCATCATGGATATGATATGTCAGTCATTTTGGATCGCCCGCATGACACATCTAAATCTTCTCAATCGATCGCGATTCGCAAACAGTGATCCAAACATGAACACATTTTTTATGTATCACAGATTTATTCTAGGTATCTTTTTCACATGTAAAAAATGAAGAAATCACTAAAACAAACCCAAAATAGCAAGGCAACGACCATGTATATAAACATGCTTCAAGAGCAAAAATCAACACATTTTCAAATGTATCACTGGTTTATTCTAGAGATCTTTTCCATACATAACAATAAAAAATAACAAGGAAGCCACCATAAATTATATATATATAACATGCTTCAAGAGCAAAATTGGACACATTTTTAAATGTATAATGAGTTTATTCTAGAGATCTTTTTCATGCGTAACAATCAAAAATTGCCAGAACAAAGACAAAATAACAAGGCAATGACCATATATTATAGATAAATCATGCTGCATGGCCAAAAATCACCTATAATTATTAATAACCCAGTGTTTTACTCAACTTGATTTTTATTTGACTGCAAATAACCAGTTTAGTAATCCTTTATTATTCAAATCAGGAGACGCAAAATATAGTAGGTTAGAATATCCCTATTAATAATGAAGGTTTAGATCATGGTTAATAAAATTGTTAAAACAGAATAAAAATTTCAATTTTCAGAAATTTGAATTACACAGGAACTCGAGAGGTGGGGGATCACTAAAGATGCAAATTTAGAGCCCTAAAAGCTGCTATCCTCAGCACCAGCAATAACCTCAAAAAAGCGTACAAACAGAACAAATACAACACGATGAAAAACTAAACTATAAAAATCAAGGAAAAGACGCACGAACACATGCACCCCGACACACACAAAGCTATGGTGCGATACCAAAATTCAATAGCAGAGTCTACATGTCTTATTAGAAAGGTATATATAGCCTATATCCTACAAAATATTAAATAACCGATTTCGCTATCCTCTAAAATTTTAGATGATGACCAAATTCAACAGACGAAAGATTAAAATCTGCCTGTAAAATATTAGGGTCTAGATCAAAGTTGATGATAAAACTATCGAGGAAAACAAATGAAAAAACCATAGCATGGTGTCAAAATGCAAAGAGAACCTCAAGCAGACAAGAACTGTGTGTGGCCTAGCAAATGGTCAGAGTCTCCTAAATATTGCAATTCTCAACACAAACAATATCGAACTACATAGAGACAACAATTACATTTAAAAATAAATCCATCAAAAACTAAAAAGATAACCAGAAAATAATAAATACACAAATTTCATATATCTAATCCACACAGAAATAATCTTTAAAAATATAATACAGAAATTATCTAAAAATATATACAATCAAATTATCAAACACTTAAAATTGAAAACAACTAAACAATGAAAACTCAAGGTTCACAATAACAAAGCCAAACATAAATCTCCATTAATGTGCCAGGGGTATCTATTCTGCCTAAGAATGAAAATTGGGAAAATAATTCAAGTAAGCTCCCCCATCACCCATCCTGTTCAAGCTCAATTTTGATTGTGCTTCTCATGGCAATCCTGTGGTGTCAGGAGCAGGCTGTGTTATTCAGGATTACGCTGGCTCTTTAATCAGAGCTGGCTCCTTTCATCTCCCCAATGGTTTGTGTAATGCGCCAGAGGCTTACACCTTAGTGCACGGGCTCAACATGGCCAACATTTGTGGAATCAAAAGGATTATTATTGAGGGAGATTGCAAGATCATCGTACAGGCAATTTCCTCGGGAAGATCTAAGAATTGGCATATTGATAATATTTTGAGCCAAGCCAGGCACCTTCTCTCTAAGTTTGAGTACTAGGAAATCAAACATTGCTTTTGGGTAGCCAATTCGGTTGCGGATTTGTTAGCTAACTATGATGCTCACCAATTGGGGAACGAAGTGATCAATAAGAACCATTCTCCATGGCATGGGTTGGGCCCTGCTTTCCATGGACATGCCCAACCCATCATCAACATAAGCAGCCTATATCACATGCTACATGTCAACCTCTTTTTCACTTACGGCACACGTAATCATGGGACCGATTTTCATGTTATGCGGATTTGGATATCGTTGAGATGCTTGAGCATTTTTGAGTTCATAAGGTGGCAGTTACCTTTACCTCTTGGGACTCTCCCCACTCTTGTGGCTTCCACTATATCCGCTCAGGGGGATGGTCTGTATAACTCGTAAGTTGGGCATTCTCTGGCTTCAATCTTTCTTGACAATGGCAAACCCCATGTTTCCTCATATTCTGCTAATGGGTCACTCACCCCAAATGGCTCTGTACTCCCTGTCTAATCGCCGTTTTGCGCCACATCATCAATATCAAATCACACTCAGTTATGGAGGCTATCAAATTGGTGCTGTGCAAGGAATACATTTTTATGACTTCCTGTTATAGGGTTAATTCAGAGGTGGCTTCAGTATTTGTGGATAAGTTGTTTCTTGAGCCCAACAAGTGCACAGCTCATGCCATTGCAATCATATGCATTAAAGCCCCTCATCGCAAGGGGCTGGATTGAGAACTGCAGAACATGCCATTGGCTCCCTCTCCCCCACTGGCGGTCAAGGATGATTCAAACAGTCTCTTTGAAGGCTTATAGTAAATTGGTGAGGAGGTTAGCAATTGTGGCTGTTTGCTGAGAGGATTGTGGTCTACACTAAGAGCGACGCAACAGAGGGGCTAACACCACCCTTGGTGGATATGCAACAGCTGCGCCGGCCTAACCTTCCATTGGAGACCAGAATTCTGTCCCTTCGGCACAGGGCGGCTTGAACCTATTTCTTCCTAGCTCAGCAAGCAGGGATTAGCATTACGGACTGCTCCTTCAGGGGCATTAAGGGGACGGGGCAGAAACAGAGGTGGCAGTGGCAACAGGGGCTGACAGTCGTGCCAGAGAATGATTGATATTCGAATTACTAATATGTAAATAGTTACTATATGTGTATTTTTTTGGTGGCTGAAATGCAAATTAGGTTTACTTTTGCTCATTCCTTTGGATGATGTCAGAATGAGCTGTAGCTCCCTGGCTCCTGACCAGCATAGTCTGAAATGTATATGTGAAATGTAATATTTTGTCAAATTAATATATAATATATTAATTACAAATGACTGATCATGAAACCTAGACAATAAAAAACAGCAATAGTTATATTAACCATGAAAATATATATACAAACTATTGAACTTATAATAAAAAATTCAATATGCAGAAAGCTGAATGGCAGCAAAATCTCAAGCAGGGAAGATAAGACGGTGCAAACAGTAACTTACAGGCAGAAAATCCTGAGTATGCAAAATAATATCCTTACAATCAAAACAAGTATACAACAAAATATAGAAGCAAAGGAATGGACTACCAATAAGAAATCTTTTTTAAAAAAGTACACAATATATATATCTTCCTGCACAACAAAATCTAGTATCAAAAGTACACGGACTTCTTATAAAATAATAACACATAAAAGTATATATCTTCATGCAAGGAATACATATTTATGTATATTTATCTGTATATATGCATACACACACATATATATGAAAGCTAGGTAGCCGGTACGGGGTATGGTACAGGTACGGGGATCCGGTGCACTGGTACAGCAATTTTTGGGGGCCCAGGTACTGCACTTGGGAACGACCGTACAATATATATATAAAATATTAAAAATATAGCCAAATAAGCAAAAATTCAGCCTTATACATGAATAGAGTAAACAAATTATTAAATAAGTGAAATAGCCAAATAACATATTAATAATTCAATGCATTTTGTCGTGATATTCATTGATCGAACTTAGAACAAGTACATTGTTCAAACTCCAAATGTTACAATGTCCAATTATAATCATAAATAATAACAAATCACATAACTGGACTGGAATTCCAGCTATTACCAGCTCCCTTCAAATCTGGCAATTCAGATTCCTTTGGGGTTTCTCTTATTATTCCTGCATTAGTCTTACTTGCTAGTGGAGATGCTGCCACTGCATTTTTTGATCCTACATTACCCAAACTCATCTCAACTGTTGCAGTTTCAGCCATTGTTTTAGTCTAGACTGCACAGATACGGAGTGCGAATGGGGTACAGTAGGCTGAAACGGCAAATTTTTAAAAATCGCGGGTACGGTACACTTTTGGGTACGTTTTATATATATATATTATATATTTAAATAAGCATTTGCATACTTATTGAAATTTAATACTTAGTCATGGTGCATTTACACCTATATTTGGTGAAGTCTTTCTTTTCACATTACATCATGTAGTAGCAGAAGAGGTCTTTTACCACTCATCTATAACAAATCAATTTACAAAGTATCAAATTACTGATACATTGCTTTTCAAAATAAATAAGTATTTAGATTGTACATTCTAAGGAAATGATCAAGAAAACAAGTGTGGTAATAAAAATTATCTGAAAGGAAGGAGTTGAACATGGCAACTCCATTTGCTTCATATTTCTCTATCACAGTTATTTATCTTAGTGACTGTGATAAGATTCAAGGAGTTTTGATTGTTCATGGTGACCTTCCTTGATCCACTCAACACGATAGTATTGTCTGGCATATTTCCCGAAACATCATAACTAAGCAGGAAAAATATGGATCCAAGCTGGCAGGTGGGACGATTAGTCCGAGCACGGGAGAATACTCGCCGAGTTTTGGAAAGCTATCCAGTATTTTTAATTACTAATCTGTCTACAAGCGATCAAAGCTCATGATTCTTTCAGAAGATTGCAAGAAGTTGCTTGGTCCAAAAAGGTGCAAAAATGGATTTTATGAAAATAAGAAAAATATTGCCATCAATGCGTAGAGCTCGAGAAAATATACACTTTTAGAGAAAACAACACTTGAAACGGAGCCACAGAATGAAAGTTATGGCACATGCAAGTTTTTGCTACTACATCTTCCCGGACCCTTTCCAAAAATGGCAAAAAAAATTCTCTACTTGTGATTTTTTCACCAAAAATCCAAAAAAGGAAAGAATTGCCAAAAAAGGAAAGAAACATTGTCTTTGGCAAGTTTTCTTTGGACGGGTATGGCTGGAAACGTACCCACAGGACAGGGTATGGTCCGGCACAAGACAAAGTTTGTCCCGAAATTTTACAAATTTCCTAAAGCCCATATGTTTAGTCATTACATCTACTGAGACTATGCCATAAGTTGTACTTTAAAATCGGTAGTCCATGACTGTGTTGCGGTTGTCGAATGAAGAAGAACCGCAAAATGTAAATCGGTCCCATGAACAAAAGATATGGCAAGTGGTCCACTTTGGTTCTGTTATGTGATTCATTGACCGGTGATGAATCACCAATGGTGAGAGTGTCGGCCCATCTCCGAATACTTTGAAATCGAACCTCGAAGATGTGGATTGAAAAATCTATTCCGAGGCTTGTGTAGCAACTGCTTTGAGTCTATACAAAGACCCAATTATCCTACGATCGAAGTCACCTCGATCACGTCCTTGCACCACCATGTAGTGCTCATCCAACTTTTTCAAGCGGAGGAATGTGACCATCTCATGCGGTGGAGTTAGAACCAACTCCGCAATAGTAGGAGAAATAACCATCTCCGTCTCGCGATGAATCTCCGTCTCAACAGTGGTAGGAGTGAGAATCAACTCCTCATCTATTTGCTCATCTATCCCCCTCTGTTGGGAAAGATTGTTCACAACACAATGAGCAAATTGGTCATGCTCTATTGTCCTTCGAGCAAGGACCTCTGAGTGAGTGGCTAGGCATGCCATCTCACCATGCATTGTTAGTGCATTTGGAATAGTGGAGTCTCCGTCCACAACAAATTGTTCTTCAGAATGAGGAAATCCATCCTCCCAAGGCATGTCCGCCTCCCGTACACCTGGTTTAGTGGATACTCCCTCCACAATAGGTGCATGTAGGTTGACTGTATCCAAGTCAACAGATTTGTGAGGAATGGCTTCCTCCCAAGGCATTGCAGCCTCCTGCACATCCTGAATGGTGGAGCTGTCCTCCACACGTGCATTCATGTTGATCGCAGCCGGATCAACAAGCCGATACTGACCACCTTCCCCAATACCAAGGGCAATTATCCGTCTTTGTTTCACATCAGAGACAACACACTTCTTTCCACATAAATATTGGGATTTTCAGTCAATTGACAAATAGATAGAAGATTCTTTTGTAAAGAAGGTACATATCTAACATTTTGTACCAACAATCTATGAGCATTATTCAATACAATGCATATATCTCCTATCCCTTCTACTGCAAGTGATTCTCCATCAGCTAGTACTACTGATTCAAAACAAATATTTGCAGTAAATGAAACATACCAGTCCTTACGACATGAAAAATGTGCAGACGCACCAGAGTCAATGATCCAAAGAATCGGTACCCACTTTGTCATTTGAGCATGATGTCGTAAGGCAATAAAAAGCATGCCCGTCATCCAAATCCCGTTCTTCTGCGCAATGCTGCCACATGTCTCTCATCACATGGCTTTTTGTTCTCTGCGAAAGATCATACTTCCGCTTCCGAAGCGATCCTTCTTGAGGTCCCCAACCTTGTGATAATAGCATGTGACACAGTGCACCGAGGAAGACTCACCCAGGACCGACGCGTTTCCACTTTCCCTTTGGTGAGTGACAAGAGCACTCTCTGAATGGTCGAATTAGATTATGCCTAAAGTTGTCTACGCTCCTTTTGCAACAGGTAGGAACTCACCTTGTCAAACATGAGTGTTTGACTTTCAGCCATTAAATGGAGTGCCTCCACAAATGACTCATATGAAGAAAGTAAGTTGTTGAAAACCGAGCCACCATACCATCCTCGTCCACCTTTTTATTGATGGAAAATAACTGGTCTCGGAGATCTTTCATCCGAAGTAGGTGCTTAGACAGCGATCCACCTTCTTGTAACTTTACGGAAAAGAGCATATTTTTCAGGTATAAAACCCGACTCTTTTCTGACGTCTGATATTTATCCCTCAGACTGGCCCACAACATGCTTGCCACAGTGGCATTCCGCACTTCCGGTATCAAATCATCCGACACCTATAACTTGAGAAGCAATAACGCTTCCTTATGACGTTTGTCATAATCCTCGAAGTTCATTCTTTGGTCGATTTTTTTCATCACCCTTAATTATTTTATCACAATCCCGAAACTTCGCGACCATTAAAATCTTATGACTCCATACATTAAAATTAGTGCCCGTTAATTTTTGTGTCTCCGGCAAAGTGTGATATGTTTGCCATTTTATTATTCCAAAGTAATAGAAAATAATAAAATAATAATTTACCCACACTCAATAAAATATCCTTTTCAACAAATAATATTAAATGAATTAATTACTCCCAAAGAAATCGAATGAATACCTTTGTTGCTTTGAAGCCTGAAAATAATATTAATCCTTCCGACTTTGCTTATGCCTTCACCTTGAACCACGACTTTTGCAATGTGCCACGATTTTTCTGTTTGTTGGTGCCGATTGGTGCCCACGAGTTTAGCAAATTTCAACGCAGTATTTCGTGTTTCTCTCTCCCCACACAGGCTCAGAAACACTTCACGTTTTTGTTCCTTTCTTCACATGACTTCTGCCCTCACAAAGACACGAGCCACGATTTCCGGCAGCAAACGAACACTGTATTTGCGACTTTGCTCCAACAATTCATGTCACATGACTTTTTGTGCAAAACCGACTGTCTTCTTGAATCGAGTTGCGATTTTTGTGCAAAAACAATTGTGGCAAAAATGATTGTGGCAAAATCGGCATGTTTTTGCCCTTGTTTGCCTTTGACGTTTTCTTCCAATGGACGTGTGCCCTCGTTTTCTTTCTCCACGACTTTACCTCCGTTGACTGTGGATTTGTGACTGTAACCCTGCCCACGAATGCTCAGCAACTCCTCACGATGGCACGCACCAGCAAACACGATTCAGACCCTTCCCATGAGTCTTCTACAATAAGCGGCGAAATAACACCTTCAGTTTGTGCCCTGCTAGGGCTTCCCCAAACTTCCAATTCGTGCCTTTTGAAAGGCTTCCTCGAACTGCGAACCGACCTTGCTCTGATACCAATGTTAGCATGTGCAAAGAGAAGAAAGAATACAGAAGGCAAACTGCACTGTTGGAATGACACAGGCAGAGGTTTATTTATATGTGAAGAGGTGGTTGAACAGTTACAAACCGAACAACTACATAACTGTTTTTACATGCTATATAAAGTGTTATATTTTAACAACTTTGATGTTGTAAGTTGAGTTTTTCTTCTCTTCTTTAGACTTTAAAGTTGTGGCTGCAGGAAGTGCCTGGTTTGATTAATTTGGTACAGCAAGTTATTATGGTCGGTCTTACACACAATTGAAGTAAGGTTGCCATAGCTGAAAATCACAATGACCTTGACCTAAAATCACATTCATTCAATCTTCACCTTAATTTCCTCCTTACAAGATCCACAGTCTGAAAAAGTGGAGTTTTTCTCTCCAACTAGATTTCACATGATCCCACTATGCAAATGATATCATCTGCCGAGTTGCGGGGGTCTCACTCGAGGATAGCCTATCAGTGTTTGTAGGCCCCCACCAATAGGGTTAGGGTTATTGTCTGCTGTGTTTCATGGGCTCTCAATCGAGAATATCCTGTCTGTATCAGTAGGCTCCCCATCAAGATAGTAAGCGTTTTACATACAAAAAAAGACTTGTTGACTGGCCATGACCTAAAGTAAAACACAAAATCACTAACCTTTTTCTTTAATTTTTATCATACTTACAAATTCAGACAGACATAAATAAACATTCCTAACAGGATTGAAAAGGGGGAGTTAAGATCTCATATGTCAAACTGACCTCTGGCTTGACCATGACATAAAAGCACAACCTTGGCAATAACCTAAAACCATAGCGTTTACCCTTTACCAGACTATAGCCGATATGAAAAATGACAACTTACACAAGAGACTCGTTTGCTAAAAAAGAGACCTTACTTGGCGGAGTCAAAAATCACAACCGTGGCTGTATATTTTTATGCTACAGCAATGATTTTATGCTAAATAATATTTTCATGTCTTATATTTAAATGTTCTTTTCTATACCAAAAGTTTCCCAATTTTTAACTGCAATTTCAGATTTTTAAACTTTTCGCCCTCCTCTAACTTTGCTAGCTATTGGTTACGCATGGGGAAAAAACAAACCTATGTGATGCGAAGCATCACTCCTTGCACATAAATAAGTCATGAAGGCATTCCTTTTGTTTGCTAGGTGTGTTAGTTAAGTCCTAGATGTTATTAGATGTCAATTAGGTATGTCATTTGGTGTTTGGCTTTCCCAAATTCAAATAGAGCATTTTCCCTCCATTTTCCAATATTTGAATTTTAGGCCATTTTTGGCTCGTTGTAATGTCCTACAACATTCTTGGAGCTTGTAATAATTGTAAAAGGATGGAGTGAGAAACAACTAAGTGTCTTAGGTCCTCTTAGGAACTAGAAGTCATAATTTGAATAAGAAAGCAAGCGTTAGAGTCCTTAAGCTAAGGAACTAGTGTTAAGGCTTTAGTGACTCACATGACCAATGGGTCTAAGACTTAAAATTCAGTTAGAACTTGGAGAAAAGACTATAAATTGCAAAAATGTAACTGTATTCATCATTCCTATCCAGATATGAATCAAGGCAATGCTTCAAGGAAGATATTGAAGGAGAAAAACTTAGTTTGTAATGTATTCTTGCAAGATTTCTGTATCCTTGATTGTATATGTGTGGTATTTTAATATCAGAATGGATTCTTGAACTCATTGTGATTACAATAGGAACTCAAGCTCAGTATTTGTGTGTTGGTACGGTGACCTTTAATGGATCAGGTGCATTTTAACTTTGTGATTATTGAGCATCTCTGCAGGATGCAAGAACATGATTCATAGATATATGGAAGCTTACTGAGGTGGAAACTTGAGCAAGGAAGAGGCTTTGGTGTTCAGGATATTGAGGGTGTGCCATTGGGAGTACAGGGTTTGACTTGATAACCTTGAATGAATTGGAAATGTGGGAAACAGTGAGGAAGTCTTATGACTGAGATTTCTTGTATGCTAGGGTTTTAGATACACCCTGAATTGACTATGTATTTTGAAGAGCTGTATGAATACTTGTTAGATAATTGAAAACATGTGCATGGCATTGATAAAGGTGTTTGTAAAGGTTTGTAAGATGATTGAAGTAATCTGACTGTTGCATGCCCCTGCTCCAAACGTGTATCACCAAGAATTAGTGAAGAATCAAGAGAATATTGTGTTAACTGTGATTGAATGCATTGAATATCATCAATGTAGAGATTTAGGAGATGATGGTAAATGATACTACTCCAGGATAGCACTATATCACTCTGTTCTAGCAAGGAAATCATTTCTTGGGTGCAAAACTGAACACCTACAGGTCAGGAAAGGAAGGAAAGGTAAAGAAGACGGGCAATACAGTTGCTTCATATCCTACTGGTAAGATCCACCTTTGAAACACTTTAATACCAACCTTTGTGCCAAATTTCAAGCTTAGGAATTGATCCTGTGAAAAATTATTGCTCAACTTGGTTCCTCGGGCACACACAGACCCTACAGGTAGGGTTTTATTAAGAATTGACTTAGAAGGCCTAAACATTGAGATTTAACCTGTAATTTGCAAGATAAGACTGAGATAAGGTCTATTAAAGGATTTTCAAAGAAATTTTGACATTCATCGGGTGAATCTTGAGCTATCTTTACCAGTTTCTAGTCTACAGTTGGTCACAGTCAGCAAACCTAGTGAAGGGGGTCAAGTTACAAAGGAAGTATATAATATACAAGGAGTTTAAACTTGAATTTTGGAACTAAGAAAGATAAGGATAATGGGTTCTTGAATCACTCCACATATCATCTTGAAATTGCTTATATTAGATTTTATATATGATAGTATCCTCTCTCAGACCTAGTCAAGGGTTATAGAGCCAGAATGGAAAGGGTGGATTAAAGGGAGTTATAAGAAGAGTTGGGTTTTCAAAATTTGGGATCATTTTGGAGGTGATGGAACTTCATGAGCATAGCTAGAACCTCATTTGCATAGGTGGAGCAGATAATCTTGTCTTGAGAACCTAGAAGGCAGTTTTAGGAGGTTTTAAAGAGTTGATAAAAGTCACTGTCTCTAATAATTTGGATGCATGATCTAACTTGTTTTTAGTATGTGAAACAGAGCATGGTGGATCAAAGAAATGCAAAAGATCAAGTGATACTCATTTGGGAACAAATCCCAAGAAGCTAAAAGAATGAAGGATGGAGGTAAAACAGGGCGAGTAAAGAATTTTCACAATTTTGAGGTTATTTGACAGTTGAAGGAGTATGTTTACATGGTGGGAGGACAGGTTATGATATTTGTAGAGCAACATTTTGTTTGAAAGACTTAAATTTGCAAGTTTAGGCATTCTAGACTCTAGAATATGACCTCCAAAACAGAGAATTGAATTCAATGTATGCCATGGTGGTTGGTCATGTGATGAATGGATGAATTTGTGTTATGGAGCTGCATTATTATGCCTCGTGTCGTAACGAATTCAAGGCATATCTCTTAAAATTTTACAATTACAAAAAATCTAAGACCTCATGTTGCACGATTTAAATGGGAAAAAGGCTAGACAAATTAATTTAAGAGAGTCATAAAACTCTACAGTAACTGCAGGAAAAAAAAAAGCAAAACCATAAAAAGAAGATCCACATACAATTTGTATATAATATATATCCCTGTAATAATTCAGATGATTGCAGTTTTACTTCAGGATGACTGTTCAGATTATAGAAGACAGATATTACTCCCTAGGATTATCCACATAATGTTTCAGAAATATAAGTACCAGAACCTACAGAAAGGGAGTTGGTAGTCTATTACACCAATTACAACCACAAATATCAAGGCTTTATCTTCACCTACTTATCGCACAGAAAGGAAATTAGGATCTAATATACAAATTTGACATCCAACTTCATCACTGACATCTATCTGCACTGTTATAGATCCGGCTCAGATCCTGCCGCTTCCCGATTTTTCAGACCTATACAGACGGAAACCTCACTCTGCAGCAATATTTTTATCCTACATATTATTTTCATGTTTTATATTTGAATTAATTTTTCTGAACCAATCTTTAACAATTTTTATCTGGAATTTCAGATTTTTAGACTTTTCGCCCTCCCGTGACTGCTTTCTATTGGTTATGCATGTTAAAAAAACCTATGCCCCATGACGTAACGAATGCACTCCAAATCTCCTAAATTTTGGAATTACAGGTAAATTAAAAAAGTCTTTAAATCGCACGATTTCAATGGACCAAAAAAAAAATACAGCATAACTACAGGAAAAAAAAATTGCAAAATCATAAATAATAGATCCATGCATAATTTGTATATAATACATATCGTTGCAAATATTCACATTAAAATTTGATACTAAATAGCAGAGACAAAATACCTTATTTAGAATAAATTTTTCCTGGTGCGATTGCTCAAGCCTGCGAAAAAATCCTCTGAAATAAAGACCCAAAAATAAGCTTATGAGCGGAGCTGGAAGCGATTTGAACCCGCGACCTTCGATTTATATAGGCGCATATATGCTCTATGTTAATGTCGGATGGAATGCCTTGGTGCAGAGAGCCAAAATAGAACATACACGAAGAAGATGAAGGTAGGCGGATAGAAAACCTTACCGGGAAGTTAAAAGTTAACCATGGATGTAACTGAACTAGGGGCGGGTTAGATGCTTTTTAACCTGGTCCAGATAAACATGCCACCTTTTGAAAGGCGGATGAGTCAGTGGTCTTGTGGGGGAACCGTCGGTTAAAAGCGAAGTGTACAGGGCTGAAATGAGTGACACATGTGCGTTTGGATTATTTCAATTATTTAGATTATTATAAATTTCAAAGATTCTTTAAGAATTGTTGAAAAAGAATGAATCAAAATTTGAGATTTTACCTTTTCTTTCTTTTTTTTAAGAAATAACCACCAGTCTTCATCAATATAACTAGCAATTGCACAAGAGTTGCAAATTATGCCGGAGAGGGTTGAATGTGTGTGTACAATATGGTCTGGTTTTAAACTGAAAGTGACTTTTATTTGTATTGCATTACAAGTGGGTTTTGGATCTGTATTTGTGGAACACATTGTTTATATATGTGTGTTGGAAACAAGATCTGTAAACACTATTGTGTGTATGATGTAGGTAGTAGAGCGCACATGTGTTGTATGTCAAGTGGCAGTTGTGTGTGACATAGTCTGTGCTCCTCTTCCTTGCGTGCAGTTACATTCTTTGTATATTTCATTCTTGCGTAGCGTTCAAACGTAAAAGTTGGTGAGATTTGTAGATCGTTGAGGGTGCACACTCTTGACATTGTTGTAAATGTCAGTCCTTGGCGGTTGTGGCCTTGTCGGTATTAGGCCTTGTGCTTTGTGGATGGTGAGGCCCCAAGACATTTTAAGTGGAATCTGGCGACGATTGCCACGTGTGACAGGAGGTAGGGGCAAGTGGGTTGGGTTGAGTACATCCCATGGGGGCCCTTGGTAGTGTCTAAAGTTGACAACAACAAAGGATGGCAAGTCTGGTGGGTGTGATTTTGGATTGTACACCACATCGATTACTTGCCCAAGTGCACCATTAACCAATCCTAAGCTAACCCACAAGTTAGATGTCAACATGACCTCTTGTCTGGTGCATAGGAACACTGTTTGCTCCAGTTGAGTGTCGTTGACGTCTGAGTCAGAGCTATGTTTGCTTTGTTCTGCGATGCTCCTTGCAACTGGCACGTGCAAGGATTTAAACATTTGTTTATTGTGCATGCCCGCTAGTTCCTTCGTTGCGAATAGGTGCTTTCAGTTGTGAAGTTGGTTTGCTCTGAGGTAGATATGCATGACTTTGTACGTGACATGAGAAGAGACCAATCCTTAATTGTTGGATCTGCATTTCTGATGTTGGTCAACATTTCTCTGAATTCAAGTTGCGTCGGGTTCAAGCCTTGTTGCCTGAAGTTTGTGTCCAAGGTAATTACTGTATCGAAAGCATGCCAGAGGGAGCATCCTATTTTGTTTCTTGTGTATAATGGTACATCGTTGACCGGAGGGAGCTGGCCTAAGTCACCCACCAAAATCATTGAACAGTTGCTGAATGCATGGTTATTTT
This sequence comes from Taxus wallichiana var. yunnanensis, assembly GCA_018340775.1. Classification (NCBI taxonomy): domain Eukaryota; kingdom Viridiplantae; phylum Streptophyta; class Pinopsida; order Cupressales; family Taxaceae; genus Taxus; species Taxus wallichiana. Next base: position 866,499,478 of record CM031238.1, read on the forward strand.
GTTGGGGGAATGCCTCACGCAATCTGTAGTTGATGTTGTTTAGCATTGTAGGACCTACAAAGCTCATTTCATCTATGAGTATGTACTTTATGGCACTCATACGCTCTTGGAATATTGCTAGGGCTTGGCCTTCAAGAGGTTTCATGTCGGCAATGGGTATTCAGAGGGCAGAATGTATAGTAGATGATTTTATGTTGAATGCAGCAATACCTGTTGGGGCTAGTACAAGAATGGATGATTTTATTTTGCCTGTGATATTTTGAAGCCCGTTTCTAATGCATTGTATGAGGTATGATTTTCCTGTACCAGCGGTTCCTTGAATGATCATCTTCAATGGTGGGTGTTTCCCTCATTGCGTTGCATGGGCAATTACAATTGAGTATGCAAGGTGTTGTGGGAGGGTGTCTGATTGGGTAGGTGGAGAAACAAGTGGTAGTGCATTCTCATTGCGCACGTGGTCTATGAATTTAGGTGCACTATTTTGTAAGGCAGTGGGGATGGTATGCAGCATCCAATTGTGGTTAATGTCAAAGTCACGGTGGCCTATCATGTCTACGTCATCAATTGTTGCATTGAATGACGGGTGCATCTAGGATATATGCTCCCATTCAAATAGATCTGCCTGCAGGGGCTGGCTCCCTGCGAGTTATTGTCACTGCTGCTTGTTCCATCGGCAGGTTCTTCTAGAGTAGTGGCTCTGTGTACGTGTAAAGGGAGGTAGGAGTTTTTCATTTTTTCCCATTGGTTAGTTATTTCAGATGTAGTAATGCCAATGTCTATCTAGATATGTCAAAAGGGTTTATAAAGCAGAAGTTCTGACCAGCAGAAATCCTCATAGTTTGCCACATCTGGGGCGGGACATCACAGTAACGAGGGAATACACGGACAACTACATGGGTTCTCCTTTGTAGCCACTGTGTAACTTTCCTTTGGCTGTTGAAGGACCAGGAACGGGCGGCCTCAAAGAGGGAGATGTTCTCCAGTTGTAAAGGGTGTTTTATGTATGCATCTATGAATGAAGGGATTTTTGTTGTGTTCCCTACATCTGTGAGGACACGTTTGAATACCTGTTTACCAACGGAGAGGGTAATGAATGTACGACTACAACTGGAGAGGGGGAGTTTTAGTAGCATGTGACATGTCTCTTGTGCACCAATGTCTCGATCAACAATAGTTTCTGAAAGGAACTTGCTGTAGGCGTCCTTTGCAGGGTTGTTGATGCTAACTGCATTAGATATCCATGTCAACATGTGATGGTAGCTTTCTGATTTGTTTTCTGCCTTGGCTGCATATTTTGCAATGTATTGTAGGACTGCATGACGTGACACAACAGGCTGGCAGTCAACATTGGCTCGCCACAGTGCCAACATGTCTGAGTTGTGTATGTTGACCCGTGCGTCATTGCATGCGGGGTTGTATGTTTTTTTGCCTGTTTCATCTATGCCCAAACTTGAATACTCTTGGAGTGGCCAAGGGGCTTTATATCTACACTGAAGAGTGCCACGTTTCTTTTGCAAGTAGGTTGTTTCACTACATTTTGTGTGTCATTGCACACGGTTCAACAGGTTTTCATAGTCGGCTGCATGGTTGCCTGTAACTATCCCACATGTGTCTAACAAGCATTAAAAATAAATTAAAATACCCTTAAGTGGGTGCGCCTAAGTTCAAGTGGTGGGTGCAAGTGACAGCAGAAGGATTGCTGCAAAAAGAATTTCTATAAGTTTTCTGCGTGAATTTGACAGGCATGGACAAGTCCCTAATAGAGCGGTCGCTCAGCTGAAGAACGGCTGAAAGCAGAATTTTTACAAAAGTTTCCTGGATGAATTTGAGGGCATAGATACACCCCTTACAGAACGGCCGCCTAACCGAAAGATGACAGGTTTACTAATTAGCAAAAAGTTTGATGAAAAAGCAATCGCATTTACATGAAAATGTAAGAAACTAGAAAATACGAAGAAATTAGTAGCACTTACCTTTGAAATGAAGATTGAGGTTAAAACTTCTACGAATTTACTGAAAAATCCAGTTGAAAAAGAATATCAGAACCACACTGAAGTCTGGTTAAGGAGAAACATGTTGCCTGCTCCGAAATGAAACCCTAGTTTAGTATTGCAACAATATGCAGGAATAACAAAACAAAAAAACTATTGCGAAGGAGCCATTGCAGAAAGCGGACGGCGAATTCTTACATGTTCTCATACTGATTTGTTAAAAGGGAGATCAGCGACACGCCAGGACTTACGAACCAGCTTTAGGGCCTATGACAGGATAAACCTTTCATTTTAATATTTATCGAGAGCGAAAAGTATAAATTGTCGTAGAAATGATGTTAAAAAAGGTTGGACGAGGATGCTAAATATGTAGCCCATTGCTCAATCCGAAAAAAATGCAGCCCACGAAGGGGTTAGCCTATGAAGGGGTTTGCCTAAATGTTTCAATATGTTGATTAGGGTATCAGGCAAGTAGAAGAATGTTGACTAGCACTTCCAAGAGTGCAATGATTACACCGCTAGTAGCGTATGAGGCGTTTTAAAGTCCACGAAGGGGTTAGCCTATGAGGGTTTGCGTTTTTCAAGTTGATTAGGTATCGGCAAGTAGAAGAATGTTGAAAAAAGTGCAATTTCAAGATGTATTGAAGAGGTATATTTGACTCAAATTATAAGGCATGTATTTGTAGAGGATGTTTTTAGATTTTCTGAAACGACTACGGAAGAGGGGGGAAGTTGATGAAGCGAGCATATTGATCCCATAACTAATCAACCATTCTATTAGCAAAAGGGTCACTTTCGTTGGGGAGTCACCCTTATTGAAGTAAGGAGCATGATCTATTGGCGTTTATATGTTATTATAGGCGAGGCCAACCAATCAATGTCATATTTGTCTATTGATTGAATGATGTTTTTAAGGTCACAAAAGCAATTCCAAGATGTATTGAAGAGGCATATCGGACTGGGTAAAGGCGCATTGGAGAAGCTCAAATTTGGCAATTTACCCTTTTGACATTGCTTATTGCAATTGTGTTTCTTAGCTAAGACAAACACCCACATCATATTCCCACTCAGTCTATCTTGTCATCTCTTTCCTAACTTGCTTATTCCTACACACTAATGTGTCGAAAAATTATGAATACAAGTCCATAAAATCAATGTTTAAGCTCTTACCATCATTGTCTAACTTTCGATTTTATTCACCTTCTCCTTGTCCTAAATTGTACAATTCGGTTAGGTTGTATAATTTGATCCTGGCCGACCTATGCGGTCCCGAACCAACACATTCTCCAAATCTATTTTCAAATCAATACCATTTGTTGGGTCTTTTTATCCCCTTAGGTCAGTCTTATCATAATATTTTACCTTTAGAGCCTTATATAAGCAAGTTAACACTAACTCGTTTACTCACCTGACAATCATATGGCATTTTATTGATATACTCTTTTACAACACTCACAAAAGGCACTCAAGGCTCCCTAAATCTTCCTAAATTTGATGCACATCCATTAAGGTAGCCATTACTATAGTTTTGAAACACTCAACTAGGTCAAGAAGTCTAACTTCCCTCACATCAAAACACACCAAGTTCTTGTTTCCAAATCTTAAGCATGAACGCAATATAATCAAGCATGATCGAAGGGGTTCAAGTTGTCAACTAGTTACATCCATATAGATTTCACATGCTAAGTGGAGAACTATGTGTTGTTTGAGGCCTCTTCGAGTAGTGCTAATGTAGGTGGTGCATGAGGTGCACCAAAACCCAAACACTAACCTTCTTATAGGGTCTTCTACCCATGGTTAGGGTTTTGGAGTGATTCGATTGATTACAGATAATATCGAGACTATGCGATAATTAGGGTTTGACAATGAAGTACAATTTTAGGCCATCAAAGACCCAAAAAGTCACAGAGCTCAATTTTGAATGCGTATGAGACTATCATGAAAGGGGTAGGACCAGATTATACATCTTGACCAGACCATACGGTCTTGCATTAGGAGGTTTACAAGTTACGGTTTCAGTAGTGAAGCTTTGCTATGTTTTACACTTCCAGATTCTCCAATCTATCTTCCTAGATTCTTTCTATACAATTGTGTAAAGCTAAGTCTCTCTATCTCTTGTGTATTTGAGTTTGTATGCATGCATTGAAAGAACCAATATGTTGTTATGATTATGTGCAATCAATGTTGGAAGTTAAATTATCATAATAACACCTAGTCTCCAAACCTTACATTCCTTTTTATGGTTGTGTATTGCATAACAAACTTAATTTAATCTAAAAATGGTGTAAACATTTTGGTGAACATGACTTCTTAATCAAATATTTGTTGCTCGGACCCTAATTGCCTAAGGTTTCTTTTGTACTATTAGTATATGATTATGTTTATCTTCTTTATAGGGTGTGTTCTTCTTAGACATCTTGATGGCTTCTTCTAGTGGTTCCCCTTTAGCCTTCCTTGAGTTCCCCGAAACTTCATTCTAAATGTAGGGATATGATTTATGAGGCCTTTCAAAATATTTGGATTCATCCTTGCACATCTATTCATCATCTAAAATATATTCTCCAAGAAACTTTCCCTTTTGTCACTCCTTTTAGGGATGTTGTGGATAGCCAATCTCTCCTAGATGATGCAAGTGTTACTCTTTCTAATATTACCGATATACTTTTGTTGTTATTTATGAATGTTTTGTGACCTCTATAGATGATGTACCTATTGCTCTTAATATTCCAAGTGATAATAATGTTACTAGTTTTGATGATGTTTATAATACCAATTCTAACGATGTTGCACATGATGATACTTCTTTGTCTTCTCTTGAAATGGACATAAACAATGATACAATTACACCTCATGTTACAATGGAATTTGAGCCTTGTCGTGATATAATTATTTGTGATGCTTTTCCTCTATGTCATAATGAGGGCATTGCTTGTACTAAACATCTTTCTCCTATCGTTACTTCTATTATACCTATGATTTTGTGGGTGGCCCATGTTCCCCTTCAAAACGTTAGAATGTCCATGGCTTTCAAATTTTTTACTTAGAATAAATATATATACATCTCTAATGATATTATGATCGTTAATCCAGATGATTGTATCATTACGTCATTTGATGTTACTACTTTGCCCTATTTTGGCACATTGTCTACAAGGACTCGTACTAAATTCTTATCATGTACTTTCATAGAAAGTTTATATTCCCTTATGACTATTCTTACATTTACAATGCTTACTTACCTCTTTGGGGGAAGTACATATCCCCCTCCTAGTGTTATACCGACTATGGATTTTATACATACTTGTTTACACATGCTTAATTCCCTATTTAATACTATGTAACTAACTACACTTGCTTCTTTTGATCTTACATCTACTATAAATGATGCACTTATCTATGATATGTTGGCTATATCTTGTATGTATGATGTCACTCATATTAATCTTGTATATACTACTTTGGGTACACCTTGGTATGTTTCTATTAATCTTGATGATTCTATATCACCTCTTTTACTTGTGGTTGGCCTTGTGTCTCTCCTTATTTTTGAGGTTGATACAAACAACTCTCGTGAGACTCGAGTCTCTTATGTATTTCTTACAACCTTGGATTCCTCTTACTACTATACTTGTACTTAGTCCATATGTGGCCAAGTCTTTTATCTCTATGGAGTTCTCCCCTCGTATTTTATTCATCGTTCATCTAAGTCACACATTGCTTCTTGTGGATCTAGTCCACCTAGTTCTCCTCTCAAGATTTTTATGACACATGATACTACTTTCACACCACTTGCATATGGGAATTCATCATTAGCACACTCGAGGCCCGTGCCTCTCATTTCTCTTGACTCGACTTCACCTCCTCACGAGGCCCTCATTGGGTAGCTCTTATCTTGCCCCTCTCTCTTTACATAGATATGTTCCAATAGTATAAAAACATTCTTATATTTACAAAAATACAAAAACATGACTTGTACACATAGCTTACATAGTTAGCTCTTTACATTACATAGTCATTATGGTCTAATTGATAGCATATATTTTCTACTCTTTACACACATGTGTTCACGAGGTATATTGAGCTCGATCCAAGACACATAGATTGCTTCATGTTAATAGGAGCTACCATGGTCCCTTTTAGATAAGAAAATAGATCATGAATTCACGAAGCGGAAAGGGAAGGTTGAGCAAATACACATATTTATCCCACAATACGTCTTCCATTATCCTAGTAAGAGGGCCACTTCCATTACAACAACATCCCTATTGACATATATTGGGGTTTATTTGGTGTTGTGGTTTAGGAATTCAAAGAAATATGGGATTAAGTTTTTTAATGAATAGGGAATTTTAGAATCATTGAACCAATAACAAGATGCAACGAAGGGTCATATCCAACTAGGGGTAGTAAGGCATATGTTTATAGAAGGAGAGAGAAATACCAAGCAAGAAAATGTATGCATCTCACAATTAAGAAACCATTATGCTAGTAAGAGGATCATTTCTATTGTGGGTGTTATTATTGACGATGAACATCGAGACATGAAATCGGTGATCATCTAGTGAGAACTTTATAATACAAGAACCTCCTTAATTTTTGCATGCCCATTTCACCCATACACAATGAAATGAAGCTCTTCGTTGTATTTGACATCATATAGGTAAACATCTCTGTAACATTTTTTTGGCCAAGATGTTACCCACTACTATGTCAATATATACCCTTGGATTTTACATCGTTTATTAGAAATACACAAAAAAGTGATCAAGAGGCCTAGTTCCATCATGGGTCCCATTATTGATGGAAAACACCAAGATATAAAACCAATGATCATCACCTCCTGGGAAAACTTTCCACTATAGGTGCATCCCCAATTGTAAGTCTATTTCTTCCATGCACAATGACATGATCTTTTTCATCATGACAAAAACATTTCGATATCGATTCTTTTGGATTACATGCCACTCACCACCATATCAATGAAAACACTTTGATTTTTCATCCTCCATCATGAAGACAAACAAATTGTTAAGTTCTATTTTTCCTTAAAATTGATTAATATTAGATTGACAAAGGAAATAATTTAATGTGTGCACAAACTCAACACTATTTAGATTCATTTTGAATAACCCAAACTATGAATAGTGACGTTCCGTTCTTTAGGTTATACAAGATTTCAATACATAAATTGTCCCTTTTGTATTTATATAAATTATTTTGCCTTAAATAATATAGAGTATTTTTAATCATTTATAATACCTTGATAGGGTTGATTCTTAAGCCAAGATTTTATAGTAATGCAATAGGTTTTTCCTACAAATTTCACGGGACTTGTTTTTGTACATAATTTGTATTTCGTTGACACGAAGTAAACATCTCCATCACAATGATAAACATCTCCATATTGATTTTTTTGGTCAACATTATCGATAAGTACCATGTCAATGAATGCCTTTGGATTATCCATCATTTGTAAAAAAACATACACAAAAAATAATTAAGAAGTCTAATTCCATCATGGGTGTTGTTAATGATGGTGAACAAGAAGACATTAAACTGATCACCCGATGAAAACATTCAATTATAGGGACCTTCTAGATTTATGTGTGCTCATTTTACCCATACACAACGACATACGAATTTTTTCTTCGTTCTTGTTGTCATGACAATAAACATCTCAATATCGATTCTTCCAACATGATATGCCACCCTCTACCACATCAATGAATACCCTTGGATTTTCCATCTTCCATCATAAATATGTAAAAACGTTAAAAAGCAACAAGCAAATACATTTTCCCTTAAAATTAGTTTTAAAAATAAGTAAAGCTAAGATTTCAACATTTCTCGATATTAACAAACCACATCCATGAATGATTGTACAACTATTTAGATTTATTTTTATAAACATAGGCTACAAGTAATTATGTTTGTTTCTTTTAGGTATAAAATATTTCAATTCATAAATTGGTATGTTAATATTTCCATGAATATTTTTGTCTTAAATAATTTCTAGTTCACCGCCTTTCCCGCCCGCCGAATTTTGGAATTCCTGTGACCTCTTGTGCTTGCTCTGATGTCAAACTCTTCTGGTCCGGATCGGAGTCCTACCCCGCATCCTTTGGGGGTCTGCTCTCTCGGCCTCCTCCCGAGGCATGGAAAAAGGTTGTGGAAGGGTCCACTTCTGCACCCCATTCGGAGAAGTTGTCACCCATCCTCTCTGCAGGGTCCTTCTCTCTTCACATACCCTCTCACATCACGGAGGCGGTTGTTGCCTCTAGAGACCTATCTCTGGTGGGTAAGTTAATGGGTCCCAGGCCTCCTCTCGAAGATATCAAAAAATGGGTGTGCATGAAATGGAACCCTTGTGGTGCCATAGAAATTGTTGTCATGCCAAACGACTTCATTCTCTTTTCATTCAACTTTAAATAAGACTTTGCTCGTGCACTTAGGTGGTCTGTGGTTTTTTTTCGTAGAAGAGTTTCTACATTCAAAATATACTCCGGGTTTTAATTTGCTTATCAAACCATACACATGCCCCAATCTGGGTTCGTCTCCCAGGCCTTCCTCTGGAGTTTTGGGATCCAACGGTTATCAAAGGTATTGCTCTTTCTATGGGCCCTCTTATAGTAATTGATCAAGCCACAAAAGCTAAAACTAGATTCATTCATGCTCGTTTATGTGTCAATGTTGATGTTAGTTGTCCACTCCCAAAATCGATTGATCTTCTCTCAAATTTTGGAATATGGACACAACCCATTGAATATGAATATGTTCCACAAGTGTGTTCCATCTGCAAAAGTATTGGCCATCAAGAACAATGGCTGCCCCACTAAGCCATAGCCCAAACCAAAAATCCATGAAGCTTCTCCCAAGAAAAAAGGGAAATATGTACCAAAAGTGATACCTGAAGAGGCTCCTGTCATCCCTACATCTAACCCCTTTGCTCTCCTTGAGGAAGGTAAATCACCCTTGATGTTCACATGGAGGCTCCTCTTTGCCCCAGCTTCCTTCTTCTTTGGTTGTTATCCCCACGGAGGTTCCTCTTGCTTCCCCCTCCCCTCGTCTTCGATTGTTTCCCCTTTTGTTTCCTCTCTTGCTCCCTTTTTTGCAGTTGCTTGCTTTTGAGTTCCCGATTTCTTCTACCTCCCCTTCTCCACCACCTCCTACCCTCTCCACCAGGGGATTTCTCACCCTCCCCCTCTTCTGATTCTCTCCTCGGAGCTTCCTTCTGTTGGATCCCTCTCCCCCAGTCCTTCTACCCTCCCTCTTTTTGACTCTCCGCTCTCCCCATCCACTCAAACCTCTGATGATAGTAATAACCTTCGTCTGACCCGAAGCAACAACAAGAAACCTAATATAGGCACTGAGAAAATGTGTGGGCGTACTCCAAGAAATGTTAAGCTTCAACAAGAATCAGCTTTGAACGTGGCTCAAGGAACCCAGAGTACCATCCCCATGGTTGTGGGGAGCAAATCCAAATCCAAAAAATGAAAATAATCTCTTGGAACATAAGAGGTCTCAACTCTCTACAAAAGAGGGTCCTCAAGGATATGAAATTTAACCACTCTCCTGATATTATTATGCTATAGAAACTAAACTTTAAAATGATGACAGTCTCTCGAAAATTTGGCATGTCAGCATCCTTTGTGACCCAACACTCGACTGGTAATTCAGGTGGCTTATGCACTCTTTGGGATCCTAAAATTCTTAAAGGCGATTGTCTTTTATAGCATCCTAATTTCTTGTGCTTTCTCTTCCAAGAATTAGGCTCAAACTCTACTTGGATCACCATCAATGTCTATGCTCCAAATCTGGAGACTCATCGTGAAAAACTTTGGCAGGATATTTCAAATTTCATAAGAAGTTGTGGCAATATCCCTGTGCTTATCATGGGGGATTTCAACAATACTCTCTACCCCTCTGAAAAACAAGGAGGATCCCCTATTAATCCCTCCAACGCATGGAAGCTCTAGTTGACTTCTTATGCTGTGAGGAACTCTTAGATATGGACCTTCACGAGCCTCCTTCACTTGGTCCAACCGAAAAATTGGAAGAAATCATATACAAAGTAGGCTTGACAGGGCAAATGGGATCATTGGACTGGATCTCACTATATCCTGACTTTTTTTCTCAGTACTTTATCTAGAGCTGCCTCGACCATAGCCCCCTAATGTTTTGTGCTAACAACAAGATAAATACAAAAATCCACCCTTCAGATTTGAATTGGCTTGGCTTGAAAATAACCAGTTAGATCCTCTTATTAAGAGTTGGTGGGATATCAAAGTACATGGCTCTGATATGTTTAAGTTCTCCAGTAAGCTTAAGGAAATCAAAAACAACTTAAGCTTTGGAAGGTCAAAGTGTTTGGTAGCATCAAGCTGTGTAAACAAAAGCTAACTCAGAAATTGCTAACATCTCAACATGTTGAGGCAGAAGGCAGAATAGAGCATCTTCACAAACAAGAAATCACTCTTCTTAGTGAATACCATAACACCTTGAAAGAAGAGGAGGCATATTGGAGACAAAGATCAAGAGCTCTTTGGCTTGATCAGGGGGATCGTAATACAAATTTTTCCACATTACAACATCCAAGCACAAAAGTAGAGACAAAATCAGAGAGCTGCTAACCCCGGAAGGTAATCTTTTATCCTCTGATCTTGATATTTCTAATGAATTGGTTTCTTTTTATTCTAATCTCCTACAGGTTGAGGAACCCCCCAATGAAAACGCTATGTCAAAGATGTTGCAACACATTCCAAAATTAGTCTCTATGAAATGAATGGCAAATTAACGAAGCCCTTCTCTATGGAAGAAATACACAAAGTTGTCTTCACTATGAAAGGGATAAAGCCCACGCCCCGATGGATTCCCTACTGCCTTTTTCCAATTTTTCTAGGAAATCATCAAGCAAGACCTTTTTAACGCGGTGAATGAATTTCAGCTTAGCAATTCTCTTATGAAAGAATGGAATACGACTTTCATTGCTCGGCCCCAAATCTCTAGGCTCTAAGTTTGTTGCTAACTTCCGACCGATCGATCTCTCTCTACAATACCTCTTATAAGATCATCACCAAGATGTTGGCTACTAGACTAAAACCTCTTATGAATGACCTCATCTCTACACAAAAGAATGGTTTCATTAGCGGTCGGCTTATTCAGGTGGTATTATTACAATTCATGAAGCCATTCACTCAGCCCAACAAGAAAAGTTAACAGGGGATGATTCTTAAATTAGATATGTAAAAATCATTTGATAGAGTCAACTGGACTTTTCTCATTCGTGTGTTGAGAAGTTATGGTTTTGATAACAAATGGTGCAGCTGGATTTTATCTTGCATTGCTACCCCTTGTTTTTCTATCCTCATAAATGGCATCCTGGCTGGCTTCTTCAAAAACAACAGAGGTATAAGGCAAGGAGACCCTCTGTCACCCTTCCTCTTTTTGTTAATGGCGGACACCCTCAACAGAGCTTTAGAGGCAGCCAAGAGACAAGTTGTTATATCTGGTATCAAAATCACCACTCGCTCCCTTGTTGCTACTCACAACCAGTTTGCCGAATGACACCCTTCTCTTGAGTGTTGCTTGATGATCGAGGCAAGAGCTCTTAAAGAAATATTAGAAAATTATCAATTTACCTCTCAACAAATGATTAACTTCACTAAAAGCAACATATCCTTTTTAAACACCTCTCCTCAAACTCAAAGGAGGATTGTTGATATCTTTGGTTGCAAAATTGTGGACTTACCTTCCTCTTATCTGGGACATTCCTCTTTTCAAGGGAAAGCAAATTAAAAGTCTATGGAACCCGGTCATTGAAAGATACCAGAAAAAAGTTGGCTTCTTGGAAGGGAGCTCTTCTAAGTCAGGCAGAAAACTTCAATTGGTTAAAGCTACATTACAAAGTTTTCCAATTTATTTCATGTCATTACTCAAAATGCCCTCTTCAGTGATTAATGCTATTGAGAGGATTCAAAAAAGATATTCCTTTGGTCGGGTGCGGAAGATAAGAAGAGGATCCACCTTGTCTCTTGGAATGAAGTTTGTAAGCGACCAAACTGGGAGGTCTTGGGATTAGACACATAGCTGATATGAATGAAGCCCTGCTGGCTAAGATTGGTTGGGAAGTGGCTTATGGAAACTCACACTGGGTGTAACTTTTAAGAGCCAAATATTTGACTCACTCAGAGATTTCCTTCTCTCCTCTCCTCCATGTGGTTCTGCCATCTAGAACTTGGTCATTAGCTCTCTCCCTCTCTTGTGTGTGGCGACACCAAATGGAGGATGGGAAATGGCAGACAAATTGAATTTTGGTCGGATTGGTGGATTGGAGATAAACCTCTATGCCTAGACCCTATTTGGGATGCTATCAAAAGACCCCTCATTAATCGTCATGGCAAGAAAGTTAATGGTTACTTGGAGATCGACGAATTCAATTCCCTCTTGGTATATTCTAGACTGGACGGGTATCAGTGAAGCTCAGAGTCAATGTTTGAAACAGTTGAGAACAACCCTCTCCTCACATTATATACCTTTCTCTTTACCTGTTGATGATCGTATTTGGCCCCTCTCCTCTTCTAGGTTCATTTATTGTTAAAGTTGCCTATGATTCCAAGCCTCGGACCAACTCTAGCCCTCCTCTCAACAACATTTGGCCCAAAGAAATTATTCCTAAAATGAGATTTTTTTCCTGCTCTCATTCAAGAATGCTTTCCTGTCGGGAAAACCTAAAAAGAAGAGGCTTCTCTCTTCCTACTCGTTGTTCTCTCTGTAAAGCTTTGGAGTCCTCCTCCCATCTCCTTCTTCACTGTCCTTTCTCCCAAGATATTTGGAATTGGTTCCTGACTCATTTGGGAGTTGTTTGGATTTTCCCCGAATCCCTTCAAGATGCCCTCAATCAATGGTGTTCCCCCTTTTCACACCCGACCCTCTCTCTCGCTTGGAAGCTTATCCTTCCGCATGGCCTCTGGGGTATATGGAAGGAAAGAAACAAGAGAATCTTCAAAGAGCAAAGCATGGACCCTACGCAAGTTACCAATTGTATTGTTATACTCTTCCAAGATAATCTTAACAGTTTGCCTTTGAAGAAATATCAGCAAAAAATCTAGTTTTGTGACAACAAGGAGTGGTGTCAGCAGATTGCGATTCAACTTAAGGCTAAACCCTCAACCTTGGCTCACTCTGAAGTTCATTGGCTCCCTCCCCCTAGATGGATTAAGCTAAACATGGATGGTGCCTCTAAAGGAAATCCTGGGAAGTCTGGTGGGGGTGCGATTCTCCGTAATAACAGGGGGGCCCCCGCAGCTACGGCTACAAATTTTTGCGTTGGGACCAATCACCGTGTTGAAGCTTTAGCGATTCTTAAGGGGCTTGAACTTACTCTACAAATTGGAAATGGCCCTTTAATTATTGAAAGTGATTCTCTCAACATAATAAATCTCCTAAATTCGGAAGACCCGGCCAATGGACTATCAAGAATATTATTGCTGACATTCGCATCCTTCAAAGTAACTTTCAGAAAATCCGGTTCCAACATGTTTACAGGGAGGGAAATAGGGCGGCGGACTGCATGGCTAATATTGGTGTCCTCCTTGACAATCAACAAACTTGGTTAGGAAATTTTCTGATGACCTCCTTCAAATTATTCATAATGACTGTTCTTTTTCTAGTTAATTTCTTGTGGTGGTTTTATGTTGCTCCTGATGTCAGCAGAATCAGCAATAAGGATTCCACTCCTTATGATGGCGGTGGACATAATTACCCCATTATGATGATGCGACACTCAAAGGGCCTTGGCACGTACGGCGAGAGTTATACCACTCGGGCGGATCTTGATTTAAGATGTGCCTTTTCACATCGTAATCATGACAAGGACAGGTGGACACTTGACGTGGAAGCCTCGCACAAATTAAACAAGCTATTTAAATTCAATTCAGGCATCTCACCTTTGTGTATCGCCACTGGATTATTAACATGGGTGGTCAGCTTAAAAGAATCAAACCAGTCTCTTATGTTGAATTGCAGGATGATGAAGAAGTTTGGAATATTTTAAAAGACAATGGCATCACTACTTTCTTGGAAAGAATTTTAGGTTATTTGGCTACTTGTCTCTTATGGGGTCTTGGCTACCTAGTCGAGGGGTAGGGTTCAAATTGGTAACACCTTCTTCACCATTTCTACCAATGCCATAGCCTCGGTGACTGGATTACCGGCTTCTGGGGTGGTTTACTTCAAGAGGTCTTTAAAAGTGGAGCTCCAAGACTTCATCAACAAGGGCAAAATCCGAACCAAATATCTCTCGGCTATGTGTGGGAGTCCCTACATCCCCATGGAATAGAGTGGCTGAAGTTATTATGAGATACTTTACAATCGACGGACGCTACAGCTGATTTTCGGGCCCCATCTTTTCATCCTTTCCCACCTGCATTGGGGCAAAAGAATCAATCTTTCTGCCTTTTTATACCAGTCTTTGGAACACTCTATCAATCTGGCCCAGGAGGGAGAAGGCCCCATTCTCCATCAATGCCTTCTCTATCTCCTCTTTCAATATGCCACTTCCCCTGTGGAGCTTGTTCATTTTCCTATTAAATCTAGAAAGTTCCACACTCCCACTCCTCTCCTTCCTTCCCGCTTCCATCCCCACCTCCCGTCGCCGCGTCATCTCTGCAAGTTTTATCTGATTCTGATTATGAGGTTGTCATTGTGGGTTCTTCCTTCAAAGGTGTTATTTCTACTGATGTCACCATCTCCCCACCACTTTCTCCGGTCAACCATGTCTCAACTTCCCTGTTATTGATCCTCTAGTTCTATTACCTCCCGATTTCTAGCTCGGATCTCCTTCTCTTGGAAGCTCTATTGGGGTTAGCTACATTATATCTAGACTCCCTTGATTTTGGACCTGTGAACATGGAAGAGGAGCTGCTCGTTGAGGGGAAGACTTTTAGCCAGGGATTGATGAAGTTAAAATGGTCGATAGTGAGATTATTCACCATGATATGCTAACTGAAGCTCATCCTAAAGTGGAAGATACCCAGGTTGGGAGAAACTCGAGGGATAATGATGTAATTGCTACTAATGATAATACTCAACCTGAGGATAGCCAAGTGGATCTGGTGTCTTCTATCCTGGCTAAACTCCGAGATCTTTCACTGTCCTGAAGGCTTGGGAAGCTTATACTAACAATACCAGAATGCTATTATCAAATACTACTCTGAACTAATCGCCCTTGCTGATCTATTGGCCAAAGAGTATGGTTCCATCCACGCTAAGAATATTGTTAAAGAGTTGAAGAAGCTCCTATGATCTTTTGTACTTTTGTATGCTTTTGTTTTGTTTGTTCCATTTTGTTCGGTTGTTCGGTTTTTTTTGGAATTCTCACGGGTATCACTAATGTAATTTTCATCGCTCTATTTAGCTAGTTGGGATTTTTGTAAAAGGTTGTGGGACCTTCTAAAACCCTCACTTTACCCTTATTTCGATTTTTTTTTGTCTTAAATAATATGCAAAGAGTATATTGAATGGTCTAAAATTTGTTGAGAGGGTTAACTCTTAAGTAATGTTAGTAGAAAAAAAAAAACAAATGGTTTTTGCTATAGTATTCATGGGACCATAATGTAACATAATCTTTTGTGAAATTGAGCCTTGATGTTTGTATTTATACATGATTTTTTATTAGGAAGCTATAGAAAAAGGATAGAGGAAGGATGAGCAAGCAATCATACTAACATACTCATTCCACAATAAATCAACCATCACATCCATAAAAGGGCCACTCCGATTAGTGGTGTCACCCTTATTGGCATAAGGATCATTTATATTAGAGGCTATGTGTTGTTGTCTAGTATACCTCGCAAACAAATCAAGAGGCTATGTGTTGTTGTCTAGTATACCTCGCAAACAAATCAAGTTTTCAACTAGAGGGAAAAGGTACAATCCAAGTCAAGTGTTCAAGGCTTATAGAGTTCAAACTCCAAAATGTATTATACGTTCCCAATTGATAACAAAAATTTATATGTAGTGCTCATTTGGAAACCAAGCCATTTTATTTTGTTGGATAATGGTGATGTCACACTGTAGACACAAAATCACACACTTTAAGTCATTATTTAGTCATGACATCATACCACTATTTATATGGTTCTTAAGTGAAAAGAGTAATAATTAACCCATGTCTTTGGCCATTCTCGCATTACTTTACGTAGTTATTTTAGATCTTATACCCATACTTGCCCGATCCGTATTTTCATACCGTGTTTTCCCTATTTCTCGACTGGGGCACCCTAGGCGCCCGATCCTCTTTGTACTCGCCTCTCACTTTTTGGGCACTTTTTAGCCGTTTGAGCTTCTTATATTTTTAGTGGTTGGCCTTTTCGAGGTTAATTATGAAATTAAAACAAGAGAACCATCAAAGCACACTAAACTTTACAAAGCAAATTGCATGACTAAACAAGGAAAGCTAACACCATTTTCATCCATCTAGCCAAGGTTCTAAGTCTAGGAATGTAACATTAAGATAGAAGCTTAAAAGAATGCTTAACTAGTATGAAAACAATACAAAATCTAACTAAACATGCCTACTAATATGCTTGAATTACCTAACATGGGCCTAAATAGACCTAAGAGGGCAATCAAATGGTTATGGTTGTTACTCCAAACAAGGTGAAATGGCCTCTCCAAATGACTACTTGGTCATTTTGGATATCCATCTACTAACCCCATTGAAGGCTTTAGGCAAGGATTGAACTTGGCTATAAATCATATTTATTATATGAGATGCAAATCAAAGCATGGTGTAAAATATAACGGAATGAGGTGCGCCCTTTTTATAGTTTTGCTTTTGGTAGAAACTTGTATTTTTGTGCATGTGGGACTAAAAGCCCCAAATTAGATTAGAATTATTAATCATGATTAGGTCTTGCTAATCACAATTAGTGAATTACCAAGTGATTAAGAGGTGTGGAGCCTTAATCAACCGCTTAGGGTCAACTAAGAGGCTAGAATAAGCTTTTGAAGCTTGTTAAGATGTTGTAGAGGTGAATGGGGTGATTTTGAGTGGTTGGAAGAGGGGTTTGAGTCAATACTAAGGTATATTGACCAAATCAAGGGCAAAATAGGATTACTTAGCCTATAATCGTTAGTTATCTATTTTGAAGAGGATTTTGGCTTACCATTCGCCATAAAGTGGCATCCTGAATGTGAAAGGGGTTACATAATCAACAAGCGTGTGGTGTTAATTGGCTAAATTGGCAAGAAACATTAGTTAATTAGTAAAGATCACTAATTATAATGGAATTGGGAAGAATAGGAGTGATTTGCGTGCGTTTTGGCAATAAGATTGCAAAAGCAGAATTTAGGTGTCTACATTTGCCCCTGTTTGAGGTGAAGTTAGTGACTTCACTTAAAACATAATAGAAAAGCGTAAATGCATGATTTTGAAGAAAAATTAGCAACAAATGAAGGATGCCCCTCGAGTGTCGATGGGGTGATAGAAGAAGTCAATCGACGATCGAAAATATGATTTGAAATGGATAGAAGAAAATGGGTCGAATAGACACAAAACCCTTCGGTATTGAGAAGAAATAAGGATAGGGATAAACGTGGTTGTTTATTGCCTTGGTTGATTTGGAAGAAAAATTAGTAATGGTAATAAATGATAATGGAGAAGAAATGATTAATGGAGAAATATAGGACAAGTCCAACCTTTGCATCCAACCTTTCCATAAGTAACCGATTTATATCATTTCACCCTAGATGTACATCATTGGCCTTTATTGAAAATAAACAAAAGTGTAAGATAAATTACTAATAATTGTTTACTATTAATAATACGTAACTCCATGCAACATACATTATGCAATGCAATACGAGAAAGTAAAATGATATTTAGCTCCAAGCAATATATATTATGCAATGTAATACGAGAAAGTAAGCCAACTAACCTAATAGAGTTTTGGCGAGAAAATTTGTCTTGTGGACAAATTGGTGGGTTTCAAGCCAATGCTATGGGAATCTAAGTCCCTCTACTTGAATGGTGTAGCTTTTGTATGTGCATGCATGAAAAGTGGATTTCAATGGTGGCCTTTCGACCAAAGATCCAACAGGGGCACTCCACTGACCCTGTGGCAAAGCTAGCAATTTCTCACTAGAGAAGAACTTTGTCTGAGAAGGGGAAAGGGAGTGAGAATGGAGGTAGGAGAAACTAATGTTGTGAGTAGAATATCATATGCCCACACACATTAATTAGAAATTTCATTTACATGCATTTAGAATTAGAAGAAAAACAAATCCATAGGAGAAGCTACAAGACCGAATGAAATTCATTGGTCGCAAAGTACCAATCAATCCCTCAATCAAAGAGGCAAAAATTCCTTCTTTTATTATTGAAGCTTGAGCAAAGTTTGCACATAACTTGAGAATGGAAGAAATTCGAGAGAAGAAATATGGCATTTTTTCTGTCTTTTCGAGGAATAGAGCACTCTGGTATTTTTCAAAATCAATCCCCAACCCTTTGGAATGGCTCCAAGGAGCTATTATATCCTTTGCCAAAATGGTTACAACTTTACAAATCATTTACACCTCTTCAAATTCCTTCATTGCTGAAGAAAACGCTCATGGTGGTTTAAAACCGATCTTACAAAGCAAATCACGTATATTGATTTTCCGCTTAAATATAGACCATTTGATTTGCTCCTCTAACTCAAATTGGGCCATCCACGTGGCAGGAAGGGATTGGAGTGGTTACAGGGGAAGCCTTTCGCATTTTGTGATTTTTCATGAGATTTGGCAATTTGGAACAAATTGGCTTGCAGCCCCGCTTTGACTTTTCAACTTAGACACATGTGCACGTTCTTATTGGAAATGGGATCGCGGCCCTTTTCTCAACATTTTAACCTTTTTGGAAAAGGCTCAAAAACTCAATTTCCTCCGCCGGCCCTACTCTTTCACTTTGACTTTTCAACTTGACACGTGGCACGATTCTTATGGAAATGGGATCGCGGCCCTTTTCTCAACATTTTAACCTTTTTTGGAAAAAGGCTCAAAACTTAATTTCCTCCACCGACCCGCTTTTTTTTTGACTTTTCAACTGGCGGGCCTAAGACCTTGGCGGAGCCGCGGAGCATTCTAGAACTTTTACCTTGCTTTTGGAAATTTGGTTAAATTTCCAAAAGTGCCCTCATGGCCCACTCATTTGCTTTGACTTTTCTGGCGGGCTTCACCTTTGACTTTTTCCCAGGGCTCAAGCTTTGATTTTTTCCCCCACTAGGGCTCAAGACTTGACTTTTCCCCGATAGCTTGATTGGGGCTGCGGGTTACTTTTTAACTTTTTTCCTTTATTACAAAGAGGCTCAAAATCTCAAATCCCCCCGATGGCCCACTCGTCTGCTTTGACTTTTCAACGGTGGGCTTTGCCTCTCCAATGACTCCGACCACATGGAAATCTAGCCCTGTGGAAATGGCCCTTTCTACCCCACCTTTGAAATTACGCTGTTGTGACACATGGAGCCGTCCACTGAGTCTTCTATACTTAGCCGATTTTACCTTCATTTTATACCTGGGACACGTGGAAAGCCCGCACTTAATTGAAGACTGCCCCTTGGAGTTGCGCTTTGGTCAAGTGACCAAAAGTTTTGAAGTATGACCAAACCGCATCCAATCAAAGAGACCCATGTATCACTTGGGGATGCTAAGGTAAAATTTTATGGGGAAGGAAATGCCCATCGTTCCCGACTATGGGAAAAATACATAGAGGAAGAGAACTTCATCATTTTGAGTCCAATTTTTGAATTTCCTTCACGAACCAGAGGCATGGAGGCAAAAAATGATTTGACAACCCAAGCCATAGAACAAGTGAACAATTTCGATCAAAAATGGAGGTTGTAAAGAGGATATTACGTGCACAGACCGAGAAATGGAGGATTTCTAAAAACAAGCAAAACAGAGGTTTAAACAACTCTAGGGCATGAATTTTTCTAATTTCTTGAATCTCTAACTTGGCTTAAACACCAACGAAGGGCATGAGCTCAAAAAAATTGAATTTGGCTATGAAAACGCACAAGTAGTTTTCAGGAGACAACAATGGCTCTAGCTTGGGACATGGCGTGTACTGGGCATGGCTAGGGCATGACATGAGAATCCAGAATCTCAAGTTTCAAAACATATTACGTTGACCAATGCCTTATCCATTAGGCCTTGTAGAGTCATGTAAAATTATGAGAAATAATGAAAGAAGGAGGAAACACACAAGCCAAACCACACAAAAAAAACCAAACAAGACTAAACCAAACCACACAACAGAAAAGGGAAAAACATACCTACGAAATCACCTATGGTACAAGGCGGGGGACAACCCGCTTTCACTGATGAAATAGTTTCAAGTATTGCCCACTTAGAGGTAATCCCAATGGAGTTCCATCCAAGTATGAGAGGAAAAAAACATTCTCACCACAAGCTCCATGAATTTGGAATGATCTAAGCCATAATGAATCAAAATTTCCATGGCTACCTTTTGGTTCTCTTCTCTTGTCCCATAGCAAGACAAAGTCTCCAACCTTGAATTCTCTTGCCTTTGCCCTCTTGTCAAAGATCTTATTCACTTTCAATTGGTGTTCTTTAATTCTATCCACCACTTGGCATCTACTTTCTTCCAGCTTCTCTAGGAAGAGGATCCTCTTATTAATGGAGTCTTTCTATTGACCATCTTCTATTTCTTGCAACTAGCCGACATCTCAATTGTAAATCTCTCCCTCCATACAACATTGATATAGACAAATTGTATTCTTAGAGAATATAGAAATCAAAGAAGCTTTTGTGCCAATCCTTTGACATTTAAAGGGCGCATGAAAAGGAATGTCGACATGTAACTCACTTGCGGATGTTCCCTATGGGCAAGTAAGTGGCAATGACAAGGAATGTCGACATGACAAAAGTTGCCTTAAAACGCACCAAATGGCACACGACATATAGTGTCGACACAGAGAAAGTTGCGCCTTGGCGCACAAAAGTGGCGCACGGCACAGAGTGTCGACACAGAGAAAGTTGTGCCTTGGCGCACAGAAGTGGCGCATGGCACAAAGTGTTGACACAGAGAAAGTTGTGCCTTGCGCATTAGTGGCACACGACATCTAGAGTGTCGACATAGAGAATTTTCAAACTTGGCGCACAAAAGGGTGCACGAAAATGAAAGTTTCGACACTAGAATTCGCGATACACTGTGGTGCAAGAAGTGGCGCCACGACACAAAGTGTCGACATGATGCAAAGTGCCTTGGCACACATAAGGGTATGTCGACATAGATACGGATGCGCCTATGCATGCACAAAAATTCGGGAGGCGCAACATTAATGAGCACTCGATAAGATAGCAATAGACACAACATTCTTGTAGATATTCGAGGCCATAACTTTTGAAAACACATGGGAGCTCGATTCATCCACAAACTTAGACTTTTCGTAAAGCTTACGAGGTCCTCTGTCTAACTACGAATAGATATCTTTAATTAGGTGGGAACGAGTTCTTAAAATGCAAAATACGGTTCGCCATATTTTGAGTTTGTTGGGGTTCTCACCTACCACCATAATGAGATAAATTAAATGCAATCTAGAGGTGGTTGGGGTAGATTTTGAATTCCTCTCTTCTCCCTCTCTCATTCTTCCTATAAATTGTAAGGAGGGGGCTTCTTTCAGGGTTGATCTTTTCAGCTCTGCCCTCCCTTCTTTTCTTCTCCAGGGTTGAAAATGGAGTTCGAACCTCCTCCCCTAAGTGAAAATCCTCTATAATGGCATTTTTAAAAATTTTTCTCACTATTGAAATGATGTTCTGTGCATGTGAATTTCGAGCAAAAAAACATGTTTTGTGATGCATATGTCCATCCCTACTCATTCTTTTGCTTGTTCTCTTCTTTGCCTCTCTTCATTACGAGCTGTATTTTGCATGTTCTAAATGTTCATTACAAGATCTTTGGAGCCGTGTTCATGGAGTTTTGGGACATTTTCTCAGTGTGAAATCTATCCTTGGGTTTGTGATGCATCCGTCCCATCCTTCCCATTGCTCACCTCTCCTTGTTCCATGGCAGCTTTTCATAGATGTTCAACATTCTCCTTCTCTCGTGTATCACCATTCTAGTGTAGGATTTTTGTTTTTTTCTCTTCTCTCTCTCTCCCTTTAGTCTCCTTGGTGGTTAGATTAGGATTAGATTAGCTTGCCTTTCGCCCGGAATAGCTTGTGGCGTGTAGTTTAGGGGTAGGAACCATATTTTCTTGGATATTCCTTTCTCATATTTGCAAGTCCCACACTTGGAGAGAGGATTCAATGTTGTGCAATCACACTTTGGATGCTTCAATGATCAAACTAGAAATCGATCAAGATCCACCGGCGATTTTGCATCAACAACAACTTGAGAGCGCATCTCAATTGTGAGGGGAATCTCTACCTCAACTCCATACAACATTTGGAAAGGTGATATACCTATTTTCTTAGGAGTGATCCTATCGGCCCATAATGCATCATATAACTTCTTGTGCTTGTTCCTTTAATTCTCATCTACCCTTTGCTTAACAATGGTCACAATGTTCTTGCTGCTTGACTCAGCTTGCCCATTTCCTTTGTGGGTAGTAGTTAAAGAGTGGGAGAGGAGATTCCAAAGACATAAAAAAACTCGTGAGCTCCTTGAAGAGAAATAGGTGGCATTGTCTACAACAATTTTCTGTGGTATTCCAAAACAAACAATGATGTTATCCTTAATGAAGTTGCATATTGTTTGAGAGCTAGCTTGCTTGGTCACGATGGCTTCCACTCATTTAGTGAAGTAATCAGTTGCAGTGAGTACATAAGTATGCCTAGCACTAGAATGAGGATTCGAACACCAATGAAATCCAACCCCCATTGCTGAAATGGTTCTTCAATCACCACAGGCCTGAGTGGCAATGTAGCTAGTTGTGGCTTTCCAACAAATTGTTGGCATGCTTTGCATTTGGAAACCCAATCCTAAGTGTCTACAAAGATGGAGGGCCAATAATATCTCCCTCTGAGGATCTTATGTGCGGTGACCATTGCTGAGAAATGTCCACCACAAGCTTGATCATGATATGCCATGAGAAACTTTTCTTGCTGCTACTTATCTACACACCTGAGGAAACAACCATTTAGGCCTCTCTTGTAAAGTGCATGATTCCAAATCATAAACTTGGCTGCCTTTAGTTTGAGTGTCCTTCTTTATTTGTAATCAAGATGAGGAGGGCATTCTCCATAAGTGAGGTAATAAGCAATGTTAGCATACCACTTATCAGTAGTGGTGACAAAGAGCACCTGTGGACTATCTCCTGAATAGGTCGAGCAAACACCATATTTTTCTCCCTACTGAGCTTTGAGAGCTTCATCTTTAGCAATCAACTTGCACAAAAACCATTTCCTCTTACCAGATTAGAGGGTATAATCTCCAAGTCATACTCTTGGGTCTTTGCAATCCAACTTCCTCTCTTAGCCCTAGGATCTTGTTGAGTCAAAATGGACTTGATTGTACTTCCATGGACCATCACCATTGTATGGGAATTGAGAATGTAGAATAAAAACTTTTAACAACTTTGACCACTACATAGGCATGTTTCTCCAATTGGTTGTACTTTAGCTCATGATTTTTCAAAGGACAACTCATGAAAGCAATGGGTGCTTCCAAACCTTCATCATTTTTTTGGACAAGGACAACAAAGAGTGTATGTTCTGATGCATAGCAATACATGATGAACTCCTTGTTGAAATCTGAGATACAAGAGTTGGAGATTTGGCAATGGCTTTCTTAATCTCCTCAAATGATGTTTTTCCTTCCTTATTCCACTTGAAACTTGCTTGAGGCTTCATCATGGAAGTTATATGCTTAGTCAGTTTAGAAAACTCAGGCACAAAATGACGAAGGAAGTTTACCTTTCCAAAGAATGAATGAACTCCCTTCTTGTTGGTTGGTAAGGCTAGTGCTTGATAGCTTAGACCCTCTCAGGATCAATGTGTGCTCCATGTTTGTTCACAATGTGTCCCAACAACTTACATTATATGACCCCAAAAATGCACTTCTTTGGATTTAGAGAAATGCCATGTTTCCTACACCTTGTAAGGACTTGCTCCAAATGACTGATATGATCTCCCCTCCTCTTTGAAAAAACCGTGAGGTCATAAAGGTAAATGACAATGTAATGTTTCAAATATTTGAAGGCCAAGTCCATTACTCTCTGGAAAGTGGCTTTAACATTGATCAAGCCAAAAGGCATTTTGTTGTAGGCAAAAGTGCCCTAAGATGTTGTGAAGGTTGTTTTATTGCAATCTTCTTCTGCCACCTTGATTTGGTTGTACCTTAAGAATCCATCAAGCAAAGAGAGCATTTTAGATCCAATGACTACTTGCAAAATATGATCCATGATTAGAAGAGGGTAGTAGTCCTTGAGAGGTTCCTGATTCAGATTTCGAAAGTCTACACAAATCCTTATTTCCCCATTCTTCTTCCTTACTGGCACAATGTTAGCCACCCATGTTGAATGGTGGATGGGGAAGATGATTCTAGCATTGAGCATCTTTGTCACCTCTTCTTTGATAACATCGAAAATATTTGGATTGTAGGGCCTTTATTTTTTCCTGAAGGGCTTAGCTCCTTGCTTCAAAGGAATGGAGTGATGCATTTCCTTTGGCTGAAAATATTTGAGTTCATCATAGGAATAGGCCAGGACATCTGAGTACTTTTTAGCAGAGCAACAAACTTTCTCTTCTCTTCTGGTGAGTAGCATTTACCAATGTTGATCATCCTTGGATCTTCGAAGTACCAATGTTTTCTTGATCAAAATCAGATGGACACCGAGAGGACTATTTTTTTTTCTCTGGATGAACCTGTCATGTTTGTCAAAGAGGTCTTCCAAAGAAACTAGGCCTTTGGGGATTTTGTTTCCTTTCAGTTTGATTACTCCCTCTTCATCAATTCCCTCAATTCCTTCCTTCTCTTCTTTGGGGACTAATTCACGGTGTGGGTTTTCACTTCCTTCAAAGAAAAGATTATTGAATTTATCCCTTTGTTCTAAGAAGGTTAGGATCTGATTGGCATCATTGAAGACTTGCCAATAATTTGCATTTGCATTGTCTGGTATGCTAGGTCTGAACACCATCTCAATGGTCACTTTATCCTTGCCAAAAGAAGGATGAGGTGTCACTAAGGAAGCTGACACTACTAGAGAATCAGCCTTTTCATTCTGCTCCCTAGGGATAGCTTCAATGGAGAATGCATCAAAGGATTTAATGTAGTCCCACACTCTATTTCTATAGTGCCCGAGTCTGGGGTTTTTCACCTGATATTGCTGGTAGACCTGCTTCACCACAATCTCTATATCACCTTTACATCTCAGCTTCTGGATTCCCATGTCATTTTCTCAGTATTCATGCCTAAGAGTAATGCTTCATACTCGCTTGTATATTATTTGTATTGTGGAATTGCAACTTGTAGGAAAAAGGATATACCTCATTGAGGGAGAGTATAATACTACACTAGCTCCCGAACCTGCTATGGAATGACTGCCATCAAACTCCATTGTCAAGATTCGGTCTTCTTCTTCCTCCATGAGAAGTGGAGAGTTCTCCTCTTTTTCTGATGTGAGGAAGTAGTTTCCTAGCCCACAATCTTGAAAAAGGATATCAGCTCTTGGATCATCATTCTTCCTTACTATGAACTTCATTTTTCTGACTGGCAACAGCTTCTTCATTTCTCCTTTCACTGGGATAGTTGCAGATGACCAATCCATTTTTATTTCTCCACCTAGATCTCTACAAAAACTTCTACTCAACAACATACCAAAAGATGCTAGGATGTCTGCCACCAAAATGGTCAAGAGTATCTTCTTATCGTGGTGGTAATCACTAGTGCAACTCGAGCATCTTTAATCCTTCCTACCAATGGAACTTGTTTGGATTCCATTGAGTATCATGTGCCATTTACCCGAGTCAAAGTGAGGCCAAGAGCATTTGCAACTTTTACTAGCATCACATTATCTGAGGCTCCAAAATCTATAATGCAATTGTTCAGTTGGAAACTTTTAATGGGAAGTGACAGGTAAAAAGGCTCAACTATGTTGGTGGTGGAGGCACTGAGGGCTAGCATGTTTTGAGAAAATGGTGTGGATGGTGTGGGAAGTAAGCCTTTAGAATTAGAATTAGAGATTAGGGATGTAGAGTTACACCCTAGACTACCTTGATGAATCTATCAAATTGTACATGATGTGTTTGTAGGTATTCAATTTCGAGAGCTGACTTTGGGTTTTCTACCATGCTCTACAAAGTCAAATGAAGTTATGGTAGATGAGGAAGAGGTTCCATTACTTTAAATGGTGTTGGGTTCTCCTTTTCAAATGTAGCAACTGGCTTAGAAGGAGGTGGGGTGTAGCCTTTGATTGAAATTTAGATGTTCTTACAGTAACCAACATTTAGAAGAGAGTTGCTCTTAACAAATTTTGAGTTGGGAGAGGAATCCGATAACTTACTTGGCACAATAGTGTGATCCTTGACAACTGGTGAATCTGGTTTCTCTCTAACCTGATTCTACATGAAGGTGGTAATGGTGATCCCTTGCTTGATGATCTTGTTTAGTGGAGGCTTTGAAGAGCTATCTTCTTTGTTCTTTACTCCCAGAACTGAATCGCCGAGGTGAAACACCATTCTTGGATTGTGCACGAGTGAAAATAGCACATGAAAAACTTGGATCTTCTTCATCACCCTCCTCCTCATCATCAATGTATTCAATTAGGCCATTGTGCATGCCAACCTCTTCAATTTCAAGATAGTTTTCATAGTCATCCATGCTTTCTTCTTTAGTTTCCTCAATGTTTGTTCCTTCTTCTGATTCCCTAGTGTCATAGATGGCATTAACTGGTGGTGCTTCAAGATCAAGCCTATGAGGAGGTGGAACAATTCTTGGTCTATTAGGAGGATTTGGTCTCCTTGGAGCATTCCTCATTTTGATTTGTGACAACTGCTTCTTCAAAGCAACTAGGTCATTTGCCATTTTTTGGAACACTGGATCAATGGTGACTGAATTTGAACCCTGACCTTTTTGCTTCCCATTTGGTCCTTTCACTTTGCCAGAAAGAATTTAATCATCATCAGTCTCGACTGCAAAGTCTTGAACTTCCCTCAATGTTCTTGGTTGGGCTCTTATGAGGAAGAAACCAAATTTTGATGGCAAAGCACTGACGAAGAACCTTTTCAAGTTGTTTTCGGTGGGACAACATCTTCTCGGGATCCTTCACAACCTAGTATACCTTCTACAAAATCTCTCATTGATTTAGAGGTCTCCTTCTTCATTTGAACCAATTGGTCCAACAGATCCTGACAATCTTCTGTGCTCTTGAACCTATGTTCAAATGCACTTCTTATATCTTCCCAGCATGTGACAGATCTTGGGGGTAATATGTAGAACCATTCATAAGCTCTTTGTTGGAGTGACTCCACAAAGAGCCTATCTGAAACATCTTCATCTTCAACTCCCAACACTCCACAAGCAATGATGAATGCTGCTACATGTTCTTCGGGAGTTGAGAACCATCCCCTTTGAATTTTGGGAAGTTCTTTCTTGAGCCTCTTGGGAGCTCATGAAGTGGTTGTGGAAGAGCAAGTGGACCAATATTTCTTCCACATGGTACGTTAGGCTTGCGTTTCTCATGCTCATTATCACCCTTTCTATTCTTGTTTCTATCCTCCAGTCTTGTTAAGGTTGCTTCTGCTGCTGCTCTTTTCTTCTACTTTGATTTGGAGTCTTTCTATTTCTTCAAGTTCAACCCTTATCTCTTCTTCAACAACTGCCTTTCTTTCAAGCTCTTCAAATGTGGGATCAATTTGTCCTCCTTGCCTCAGTTGCCGGGTGTATCTTCTATCAGCCAACTTGAAAGTTTATGCTCTTCTCTGGGGTGCTGGAATTTGTCTCTACCTTTCCAATTCAACAACACATTCCTCTTCCAGGTCCAAAATCCTTATGGCAATGAAGTATCGATCGACACTTTGTCTATTATGCCAAATAGCTTCTCTCAGATAAGAAATAATATCTTCTTGGATGTGAAAGAGTAAATTAGGTCTCCCAATAAGAGGATTTCCTAGAATAGCCATGATTTACATCCATGTAGTTTGTGTGATTATTCAATCTCCAGAAACTTTTCTTCTAGAATATTTTTTTTTTGTATTTTATGACCTTGAGGTCATTTTTAGGTGCAGATGCTACAAAATCTACCCCACGATGGGCGCCAAAAATTGTTGGCAAGAAAATTTGTCTTGTGGACAAATTGGTGGGTTTCAAGCCAACATTATGGGAATCTAAGTCCCTCTACTTGAACAGTGCATCTTCCATATGTGCATGTGTGAAAAGGGGATTTTAATGGTGGCCTTTCAACTAGAGATCCAATAGGGGCACTCCACTGACCCTGTGGTAAAGCTAGCAATTTCTCACTAGAGAAGAACTTTGTTTGAGAAGGGGAAAGGGAGTGAGAATGGAGGTAGGAGAAACTAATGTTGTGAGTAGAATATCAGATGCCCACACACATTAATTAGAAATTTCATTCACATGCATTTAGAATTAGAAGAAAAACAAATCCGAAGGAGAAGCTATAAGACCGAATGAAATTCATTGGTCGTAAAGTACCAATCAATCCCTCAATCAAAGAGGCAAAAATTCCTTCTTTTATTATTGAAGCTCGAGCAGAGTTTGTACATAGCTTGAGAATGGAAGAAATTCAAGAGAGAAAGAAGATAGAAGAAATATGGCATTTTTCTGTCTTTTCCAGGTACAGAGCACTCTGGTCTTTTTCAAAATCAACTACCAACCCTTTGGAATGGCTCCGAGGAGCCATTATATCCTTTGCCAAAATGGTTATAACTTTATAAATCATTTATGCCTCTTCAAATTCCTTCATTGCGAAGAAAACGCTCATGGCGGTTAAAAACTAGATCTTGCAAAGCAACCATTACATTCGATTTGCCAATTTAAATATAGACCATTTGATTTGCTCCTCTAACTCTGAAATTGGGCCATCCACGTGGCAGGAAGGGATTGGAGCAGTTACGGGGAAGCCTTTCGCATTTTGTGATTTTTCGTGAGATTTGGCAATTTGGAACAAATTGGCCCATAGCCCCGCTTTGACTTTTCAACTTAGACACGTGGCACATTCTTATTGGAAATGGGATCACGACCCTTTTCTCAACATTTTAACCTTTTTTTGGAAAAAGGCTCAAAACTCAATTTCCTCCGCCGACCCTCTCTTTCGCTTTGACTTTTCAACTTAGACACGTGGCATGTTCTTATTGGAAATGGGATCATGGCCCTTTTCTCAACATTTTAACCTTTTTTGGAAAAAGGCTCAAAAACTCAATTTCCTCCGCCAGCCCGCTCTTCCACTTTGACTTTTCAACGGCGGGCCCAAGACCTTAGCGGAGCATTCTAGAACTTTTACTTCGCTTTTGGAAATTTGGTTAAATTTCCAAAAGTGCCCCGATGGCCCGCTCGTCCACTTTGACTTTTTCACTGGCGGGCTTCACCTTTGACTTTTCCTCGGGCTCAAGCTTTGACTTTTTCCTTGCGGGCTCAAGATTTGACTTTTTCCCTGATAGCCTGATCGGGGCTGCGGGTTACTTTTTAACTTTTTGCCTTTTTTACAAAGAGGCTCAAAATCTCAAATCCCCCCGATGGCCCGCTCGTCCGCTTTGACTTTTCAATGGCGGGCTTTGCCTCTCAATGACTCCGACCATGTGGTGATCTGGTGTTGATTGGAAATGGCACTTTCTACCCCACCTTCAAAATTGTGTCACTGTGACATGTGGAGCCGTCCACTGAGCCTTCCATAATTAGTCAATTTTACCTTCATTTTGTACCTGGGACACGTGGAAAGCTCGCGCTTAATTGACTCGCCCTCGACCCGCCCTGGAGTTGCGTCATTGTGACAAGTGGTTACTTTACTGGATTTTGAAGTATGACCAAACCGCATCTAATCAGAGAGACCCACGTATCACTCAAGGATGCTGAGGCAAAATTTGACGGGGAAAGAAACACCCATCGCTCCCGATTGTGGGAAAAATACACAAAGGAAGAGAACTTTGTCATTTTGAGTCCAATTTTTGAATTTCCTTCGCGAACTAGAGGCATGGAGGCAAAACAATGATTTGACGACCTAGGCCATAGAACAAGTGAACAATTTCGATCAAAAATGGAGGTTGCAGAAAAGGATATTTCATGCATGAGACCAAAAATGGAGGATTTATAAAAATGAGCAAAACAGAGGTTTAAATAGTTTTAGGGCACAACTTTTGCTAATTTCTTGAATATCTAACTTGTCTTAAACACCAACGAAGGGCATGAGCTCAAAAATTTGAATTTGGCTATGAAAATGTAGAGCAGTTTTTAGGAGACAACAATTAGCTCTAGCTTGAGACATGGCGTGAACCGGGTATGGCTAGGGCACGACATGAGAATCCAAAATCTCAAGTTTCAAAACATATTACATTGACTTGTGCCTTATCCACTGGGCCTTGCAGAGTCATGTACAATTCTGAGAAAGAATGGAAGAAGGAGGAAACACACAAACCAAAGCACACACAACAAAACCAAACAAAACAAAACCAAAACCACACAATATAAAAGGGAAAACACACCTACGAAATCACCTATGGTACAAGGTGGGGGACAACCTGATTTCACTGATGATATAGTTTCAAGTATTTCCCACTTTGAGGCAATTCCAATGGCATTCCATCCAAGTATGAGAGGAGAAAAACATTCTCACCACAAGCTCCATGAATTTGGAATGGGTTAAGCCATAATGAATCAAACTTTCCATGGTTGCCTTTTGGTTCTCTTCTCTTGTCCCACAGCAGGACAAAGTCTCCAACCTTGAATTCTCTTGCCTTTGCCCTCTTGTCAAAGATCTTATTCACTTTTAATTGGTGTTATTTAATTCTATCCACCACTTGGCATCTGCTTTCTTCTAGCTTCTCCAGGAAGAGGATCCTCTTGTCAATGGAGTCTTTGTATTGACCATCTTCTATTTCTTGTAGCAACTTGAGAGCTGACATCTCAATTATGAGGGGAATCTCTACCTCAACTCCATACAACATTTGGAAAGGAGAAATACCTATTGATTTCATAGGAGTGATCCTATCGGTCTACAATACATCATATAACTTCTTGTGCAAGTTCCTTTGATTCTCATCTACCAGCTTGCGAACAATGGTCACAATGTTCTTGTTGCTTAACTCAACTTGCCCATTTCCCTATGGGTAGTAGTCAGAAGAGTGGGATAGGGAGATTCCAAAGCCATAAAAAAACTCTGTGAGCTCCTTGGAAGAGAAATAGGTGGCATTGTCTACAACAATTTTTTGTGGTATTCTAAAACAAACAATGATGTTTTCCTTGATGAAGTTGCAGACTGTTTCAGAGCTGGCTTGCTTGGTCGGGATGGCTTCCACCCATTTAGTGAAGTAATCAGTTGCAGTGAGTACATAAGTATGCCCTACACTAGAATGAGGATTCCGAACACCAATGAAATCTAGCCCCCGTTGCTGAAATGGTTCTTCAATCACCACAAGCCTGAGTGGTAATGCAACTAGTTATGGATTTCCAAAAAATTGTTGGCATGCTTTGCATTTGGAAACCCAATCTTGAGTGTCTGCAAAGATGGAGGGCCAATAATATCTCCCTCTGAGGATCTTATGTGCGGTGACCATTGTTGAGAAATGTCCACCACAAGCTTGATCACGATATGCCCTGAGCAACTTTTCTTCGCTATGACTTAGCTTGCCCATTTCCTTATGGGTAGTAGTCGAAGAGTGGGACACGGAGTGGGACAAGGAGATTCCAAAGACATAACAAAACTCTATGAGATCCTTGGAAGATAAATAGGTGGCATTGTCTACAATAATTTTCTCGTGGTATTCCAAAATGAACAATGATGTTCTCCTTAATGAAGTTACTGATTGTTTGAGAGTGGCTTGCTTGGTCACGATGGCTTCCACCCATTTAGTGAAGTAATCAGTTGTAGTGAGTACATAAGTATGCCTTGTACTAGAATGAGGATTCAGAACACCAATGAAATCCAACCCCCATTGCTGAAATGGTTCTTCAACCACCACAGGCCTTGAGTGGCAATGCAACTAGTTGTGGCTTTCCAACAAATTGTTGGCATGCTTTGCATTTGGAAACCCAATCCTGAGTGTCTGCAAAGATGGAGGGCCAATAATATCTCCCTCTGAGGATCTTATGTGCGGTGACCATTGCTAAGAAATGTCCACCACAAGCTTGATCATGATATGCCCTGAGCAACTTTTCTTCTTGCTCCTTATCTACACACATGAGGAAACAACCATCTAGGCCTCTCTTGTAAAGTGCATGCTTCCTAATGGAGATGATATTCGTAGCCATGGGGGGGGACACAAGGTATTTTTGGCAAGAAATCAATGAGCTACAACCCCACATGATCACTTGGTGACCATACATGCTATATCAGTGGCCACATGATGTAGAAAAGTTGGGGATGGTTACAGTAGATCACTTTATTATTGGGAGTAGGAGCCATGTCTTAGAGTGGTACAAGGTGGACTGAGTTCAACATCAGCTTGGTCTTATCCAGGGGATTCCTAGTGATGAGATGTGGTATGCGTGTCACTACAGAGAGATTTTTGATATGGGACCACATATTAGGTTGGATGAGCCCTTATGAGCTTTTCAAAGGTAGTCTCACAACCTTGGGTACAACGGGTGCAGATAGTAGATCTAGGTACTACACTAGACTATGCAACATGGTATGTGTTAGTGCTTCCATGTCGATTATCTATTCCTTAGGAGATATTGATCACAGTGGAGCATGATGAGAAGGCTCCAAATCCACCGGTAGAGGCACATGCACAGAGACATGTAGTACCATATATGGGGGTACTAGTGTAGGGACCTTTATCATCCCCTTGTGTGAGTCCACGATATAATCCACTAGGGGGTGGAGGAGGGGACTGACATGATGAGGATATGGAGGAGGACCTTCTAGATATTCATGATACACATGATGCGTAGACTATGCCTGATATAGCAGATATGTAGGATACACATGATATACTTATACACATAGGTTATGCCGGATACATAGGTTCTTGCCTTACAACAACAACTTTAGCAGTAACAATGTGACTTTGCAGCTTCATATGGTAGTTGAGAGGGATTAGGCTATTGTTGAGAGAGATTGGGCCTTTGCAGATGGGGACCAACTTGTGACAGAGCTAGACCAGGCCAAGACTGAGCGAGATCAGGCCTTTTTAGAGTGAGATCAAGTGATGGTAGATAGCCTACTGATCACGGGAGAGAGAGATTAGGCTAGAGTAGAGCGAGATCGGCTACATGTAGAGCAAGATCAGGCTACGGTAGAGAGCGAGATCAACTATAGGAAGAGTGAGATCAGCTACAGACAGAGTGGGACCGAGTGATAACAGATAGCCTACAACTACAGGTAGAGCGAGATCATATTATGGCAGAACGGTCACAATTGCGGATAGAGCTAGCTAGCATGAGGGCAGAGCATGATACACTGCAGCAGGTAGATACGTCCTCAGGGATGCAGTTGACAATTGGTCATAATGCTACTATAGCAGGTGAGGCCACTTACTATAGGATGCAGTACTACGTAGTTGTTCCGGCTGATCGGAGAGTTCCTAAGTATAGTCATATAGTAGGCAATAGGTCTCGATCCAGATCCCATAGACCATCCCGACCAGTGCGATTCGTAGAGTGTCCTTCAAGACAGGTGACCTCATACAAGAACATGGGTCACCCAACCTAGGTTAGCTCAACTTGATGCAATTCAGCTTGTTGCAGCTCCTTCTACTCACTCAGCACCTCGGATGCCCCCACCTAGCTTGAGCCTTCTTGGACTAAGCGGTCTAGTGTGGGTGAGAGTCATGGTTGACTTTCTTATTGACATCTTAGATATATTACTTTCTTTTTGGTGTACTTTGCCTCGTGATGAAGACATACTTTTATACTACTGTATGTATATTATTTTTATCATGCCTCGTGATGAAGGCACTTTTTTTATAGATTCCCATGATGACTTGTTATATCAGATGTACATGGACATTTAGATTTTTGATGATATATATGATAGATGGATTACCGATGTATCACATGTTGTATGAGATATCATGCTTAATCTGTTTCTTTATGTTTGTATCACATGTTAGATTATGAGATAGCCTTAGCTGATATCATATTGTATATTAATGAGATAATTTGAGTAAAACATGTTTATATTTTTGATATTGGTGTGGGGGGATAGATTTGTGATCATGCGCAACCCCTCTTGCCCCATTGGTGATACAATATTTGATGATTAGCTTTTAGTATACATGCATGATGTAGACTTAGCATTTTTGATATATGATGTATAGATGTGATGGATATATGTGACATGATGATGAAATGATAACACTAGAGTACAAGTAAAAATATTGACAAGCACAAGTTTAAACAAATCTAATCCAAGCAACACATTTATTTACAAGCATGCAATACAAAATGGACTAAATGAAATACACTACAGACTAAAGTGGCCTTCAATCTAAATAAGAAAGCAAATCCAATTTAAAGCATAGAATACGAAAAAAAAACAATGCAACTAAAACCATTCAAACTAACAACTAAAAGTAAGCAAACCACTACTTTGTTTTTGTGGGACAATTTTGGGATGTTTTCCGTTGTTTTTAGTCTTTATTTCTAAGACAATTTTCTATTGTTTTGGATTTTTCTATGAGATGTATTTGAATGTTTTGATTTTTCCAAGGGACATATCTATATGTTTTGGGATTTTCAAAAGTTATATGAATGTTTTTGACATTTTCTCAACAATTTTCCGAAGCAAACGTGCAAGGAAATGAAGAAATGTGGATGCCCCAACGTTAGATGGGATGTACAAGGGCAGAATGCCATGTGGTATATGCCAAAAGTGGGGTTGTGAATTTCCCCAGCGTGAGGTCAACTCATTCAAATGTTAAATTCTCCGCATTCAAAAGGTTAGATTAGCCTGGATCGGGGAAAAGAAGGATAGGTTCATAAGGGACTCAGACGAAGGTAAAGATCAACTTAGGACAAAGTTGTCGTACTCCTTAAACTCTGAACTATTTGTGAACAACGAGACCTCCTTGCACCTAAGTTGGTTTCACTAAAGGACGTGTCCAAAGTACCACTATTGCATGGTTTTCACTATTAGATGTACCTATTTATTTATCTTTATCTTTATCTTTTGTTATACCTTTTGGTTGTACTTTTCTTGGTATTCTACAGAGGCCCCATACTTAAGCATAGAAGTGCTTAAGATGCATCGCACTCATGGGTTCTCAAAGCTCTTGGCCATCTGAATAAGCGAACTTATATGCACCTAAACCAAACTTGGTAACCACAATGTATGGTCCTAGCCAATTGGGCTCAAATTTCCCTTTCTTTTCTCGATCTTTATTGGTGTTCTTCTGATTTTCTTTTAACACCATGTCTCCTACCTCGAACTGACGAGGTATGACCTTCTTGTTGTAGCTCCGCCATACTCGATTGTGATACACTTTTAGGTGATTGAGGGTGCGAAGGTGTTTCTCATCCAATATATCCAACTTTCCCAATCAAGCTACTCTATAGTCCTCCTCTTCATTCAGGTAATGCCTTAGCTCGATACACAAAGAAGGGATCTCGATCTCTAAAGGAAAGACAGCTTCAGAACCGAATACTAAAGAATATGGAGTTGCACCTTGTAGGGGTGTGGATAAAATTTCTGAATGCCCAAAGGGCGGGGTGGATTTATAGATGCCGCTATGGCCTGTGGTATTCACCATTTTCTCCATCATGTGAATTAAGGTTTTGTTGGAAGCTTCGCCTACTACCCATTACCTTGAGGGTAATAAGGGATTAAAAACTTAAGGAAAATCAAAGTGTTTGCAGAGTGATTTCACATTTTTATTTTTGAATGACTTACCATTATCAGTGATAATGGAAGAAGGGATACCATATTTGTAGATGATATGATTCATTATAAACTTTGAAATTTGGGGACCTTCTGTATAAGTAAGATGAACCACCTCTACCCATTTTGTAAAGTACTCAGTGGCCATTATAATGAACTTGTGGCCATCTAAGGAGACATGATTAAGTTTCCCTATTAGATTGAGACCCCACTTTGAGAATGGTTAGGGTATTATTAGAATGAACTTAGGGTTGTAAGGATTGTGCCGACACATGTATCAAATTGCTGTACTTTTGACAATCCACACACTTCTTTACATGTTGACAACAATCATGCTCCATGGTAGGCCAATAGTAACCTACTTTGAGTATCTTCTTTGCAAGGATGATCCCATTAGTATGAGCCCCACATATGCCCTCGTGCACCTCCTTGATTACTTGGATAGATTTTTCAGAATTTAAACAACATAAAATTCTGTCGTAGCCTCGATGGAAGAGGGTACCCCCAAGGAGGGTATAGCGGGCTATATGCTGGATGAGGTTTTGCTTTTCAACATGGGAAATGTTCATAGGGAAGGTTCCATTATGTAGATAATTAAATATTTCAGAGTACCATGATGAAAAGGGACCAATAACTTCACATACTAAACAAGAGTCTAGTATGTCATATGTCGTTGTTCTTAAATTTTCAACAAAGAATGGCATATCGTTGTTCTCTGGGAAGAATTCTTAACATAGATCATACTTGTAGCCATGGTGTCTTCCAATCTATTTTGGGCTCTTGGTATTTGCTCAAATGTTATCTTCTCGAAGAATTCTTTCAAGGAATCGACCATTCTTTTATATGGAAGTAAATTTTCATCTTTAACTTTATATTCATCTCATGACTGTTTGATAATAAGCATTAAATCACCAATGCATTTTTCTTGTCGATATTCTATTTGATGGCTAACTTCATTCTTGCAATAAGAGCCTCATATTTTGCTATATTGTTCATGCAAGGAAATCCAAGCCGAAATGCCTACGGAATCAAGTCTCCCATGGGAGTGATTAGCATAACTCTGACACTGCCGCACCGTGAAAGGCAAAAGAGCCGTCAAACTACATTTGCCAAATTGTAAATTCTTCAAAGTATGTAATGGATGCATCCAAAGAGTTCTAGATTAAAGGGCTTAATACCTGGTAGTGGATCTTTTTGTTGATCTGCTAACACCGTCCTTTTACTTGACTTTTGATGAACGTATTCAATGTCAAACTCACTCAATAAGATGATCCAATTAGCCATCTTTTTGGTTAATGTTGGTTTGGACAATAAATATTTTAGAGGGTCGACCTTTGAAATGAGCTTGATTTTATTACTAAGCATATAATGGCGTAGCTTTTAGAAAGCAAAAACCACGGCTAGGTAGGCCTTCTCGATTTGGGGATAACTTATCTCATATGCTACCAATGTCCCGCTTAAATAATAAATAGCCTTTTTTCCTCTTTTCTTTGTCATCTTGGGCCAACATTGCTCCAATTGTAAAATCAGTGCCAGAGATATAAATGAATAAGGGTTCTCCTACCGTGGGTGGCATTATAACAGGGGGCTTGGCCAAGTATTCTTTTAGCAAAGCAAACGCTTGATGTTGTTCTAGTCCCAGCTTTAAATTAACATCCTTCTTCGAGAAGATGTGTAAATGTATCTCACTTGTCTACTAGCTGTGAAATAAACCTTTTGATGGCTTGAATTTTCCCTTGTAAGCTATGTAGTTGTTTGATATTCTTAGGGGGAGGCATTTATGTGATAGCCATGACCTTTGTAGGGTCCACTTCTATTCCTCTCCATGACACAATGAATCCTAGTAATTTCCCAAATAGCACACTAAAGACACACTTCTTTGGGTCAAATCGACTTTGTAATCCCTTAGGCATTTGAAAGATACGCCGCAAAATTTCTAAGTGTTCCTCATGGGTTTTAGATTTAGCCAGTATAT
Organism: Taxus wallichiana var. yunnanensis; assembly: GCA_018340775.1. Classification (NCBI taxonomy): domain Eukaryota; kingdom Viridiplantae; phylum Streptophyta; class Pinopsida; order Cupressales; family Taxaceae; genus Taxus; species Taxus wallichiana. The sequence continues at coordinate 866,537,433 of CM031238.1, forward strand.
CATTGACCTAATCTTTCATGATGTCACTTATCATATCGTGAAAGATTACAGTCATCACCTTTTGATATGTAACACCTGCATTTTTAAGGCCGAAAGACATGACTTGGTAATAGAACATCCCCATGGGGTTGTGAAAGTCATCTTGTGTTGATCTTCTTCTGCGATCTTTATCTGATTATAACATGTGAAACCATCCATGAGTGAAAGCATCTTGTAACCTGTTGTAGAATCAACAATCATGTCAATGTTTGGAAGAGGAAAATCATCCTTAGGACAAGCTTCGTTTATATCCCTGAAATCAGTACACACTCTAATACCAATTGGCTTCTTTTGAACGGGGACCACATTAGAGATCCACTCTGAGTAGTTGATAGGCTTGATGAAGCCTACTTCTAGTAAACTTTCTAGCTCTACATTTACCAGTAGGGTGACGTGAGGATGCATCTTTCAGAGATTTTGTTTGATGGGCTTGGCATCTGGGTGTACCAAAAGATTGTGTACCACTAGTGCAGGATCAAGTCCTAACATGTCAGTGTAAGACCAAGCGAAGATTGTTGCATACTCTCTTAAGAGTCATGTGAATGTTTTTGTTCTTTGGCTGAGAGGGAAGCTCCCAACTTAACTATCCGTGGTAGTTCCTCTGTGTTGATATTAATATCTATTGTATCTTCCACTAATAACTTTGATTCATCCCCCATGCGTATAGGATCAAGAGGAAGATTGAGATCCTCCTCTATCAGAGGTAGTTCAAGGATCTCTTCATCTTGAAGCGGGTGCATTATCTTTTCCATAGGTTGTTTTGCTTGTTTTTCCACAAGCGCCTTAAAGAGGTTTTCGCTATAGGACTTCCTCTTTTTATTTCCATAAGGATTTTCTTTGGAACTTTTTCCCTTGCTCACTTTTTTACTTAAATGCCCACACAACTCTACCTCCTCTCCAAAGTACGTGCACACATTAAGCTAAACGTATAACCCCTTCTTGTGATCATTTCTTGGAATGTTGTCTCGATTCCTAAGAACTCACTAATGGCCTCGTCATTCTGAAACAGGTCAATAGGTACATGTTTGTTGTTGATCCCAAGTCATGAGTGATGGGTAGGTGAGGGTTAATGGTTGAGTTATAGGAGATATGGTGGGTATAAAAGGGGTTATAGTAAGGATAACCATATTGGTGAATAAGTTCGTAGAGGCAAGGTCTTCGTAAATACTACATCGAATCTATTTCACTTTCATTTCCGAACAAACTATCCTCACTCTCGGAAGAGGCATACACATCATCTCAAGAGTGAGACTCGTATAAATGGATGCCTATACCTAAACTTTACAAAGTAAATTACATGACTAAACAAGGAAAGCTAACACCATTTCCATCCATCTAGCCAAGGTTCTAAGTCTAGGAATGTAACATTAAGATAGAAGCTTAAAAGAATGCTTAACTAGTATAAAAACAATACAAAATCTAACTAAACATGCCTACTAATATGCTTGAATTACCTAACATGGGCCTAAATAGACCTAAGAGGGCAATCAAATGGTTATGGTTGCTACTCCAAACAAGGTGAAATGGCCTCTCCAAATGACTACTTGGTCATTTTGGATATCCATCTACTAACCCCATTGAAAGCTTTAGGCAAGGATTGAACTTGGCTATAAATCATATTTATTATATGAGATGCAAATGAAAGCTTGTGTAAAGTATAAGGAATGAGGTGCACCCTTTTATAGTTTTCCTTTTGGTAGAAACTTGTATTTTGGTGCATGTGGGAATAAAAGCCTCGAATTAGATTAGAATTACTAATCATGATTAGGCCTTGTTAATCACAATTAGTGAATTACCAAGTGATTAAGAGGTGTGGAGCCTTAATCAACCGCTCAGGGTCAAGTAGAGGCTAGGATAAGATTTTGAAGCTTGTTGAGACGTTGTAGAGATGAATGGGGTGATTTTGAGTGGTTGGAAGAGGGGTTTGAGTCAATACTAGGGTATATTGACCAAATCAAGGGCAAAATAGGCTTAATTAGCCTATAATCGCTAATTGTCTGTTTTGAAGAGGATTTTGGCTTACGATTCACCGTAAAGTGGCATCTTGAATGCAAAGGGGTTACACAATCAACAACGTGGTGTTAATTGGATAAATTGGCAAGAAACGTTAGTTAATTAGCAAAGAGCACTAATTATAACGGAATTGGGAAGAATAGGAGTGATTTGCGTGCGTTTTGGCAATAAGATTGCAAAAATGGAATTTAGGTGTCTACAACCATATAAATATAAAGTTATTTGACCATAATAAGGGACCAAATACTAAGCACTTACTATCACCACCCATGGTTACATCCATCAAAGGCATCTATAGCTACATTTGCATCTATCTAGCTCCATCATAAGGCACACAAGGCTGGTTCATCTGCATCACACTTCACAGGAGGGGAGTCTATTGTTTCCATGCACACATTTACTACATTCTACATCTAGTTATTTGCTCACTACTTCAAAAAGTGTGACTAATACAAAAGCACCTAGGGCACAATTGCACACACACACACCTAGAACTACATTGGGTCTGAGATGTAATGCAACACTTAGTGATAAGTCCATCAATTTGGTAGCTGAGGATAGTCTGACCCCTTCATATGCATCTTTATTTTTTAGGGTTTTGATGTTTTATCAGGGGTTTTGTAGGTGATTCTTCATTATAGGTTTACAATGACATTTGACGATCAGTGTAAAACATTCATGCGACATGAAGCGAACACAGGAAAACACTCAAAGGACACCTCAAAGGAGGTTTTCTCGGTCATATCTAAAACCAGGGGCACCCACGGTGCCCTTATCCCTCTCCGGATGCCCCAGCCTATCCAGATAGTCAAAATATACACTTTTCTAGGCTCATGTATGAAGGTTTTCTCCTCTGTTCATTTGGTCTACACGACACACGTCCTCGCAACATCATCAAATCAACCAAGGCTTTTTCAACCCTCTTTGCACATTAGGGTTTCACATTTCATTGCTTAGATTACTTGGGTATTATTTAAGTATTTTATTATTTCATTTATTTAGTTATTTTATTACTCCTATAACATTAGATTACACTAGAATAAATTCTATTTTAGTTAATCATTTTGGTGAACCCATACTCGATCTTCACGCTTTTAGGATCCTCATCCTTTGTTTGTCATCCTAGAGTATAATCATCATGAGTATCTCAATCAATGATTATTTGCTTGCAAATCTTGATTTAAGGCATAGAGTCCAACATCTTCTTGCTATTAATCGCATTCATACTGATATGCATCCCGACTCAGTATATAACACATTCGTTGATGCATTTTCTCAACATATTGCTTTCCCATCTAATCCTCATGTTGATCTTAATACCTTTAAAATGACCCACCCTTGCATATCATGATTCACATTTACAATGTGGGTATCAAGCATACTTTAATTGATAATGGATCTGAACTCAACTTATGTCCCATGTCATTCATTGAGAGGCTAGGTATTTCCACTTGTGATGTTAATCCATCTTGTCTTTCACTATGTGCATATGATGGTTTTGTTCATCCATGCGTTGGTCACATTACATTACCTATCACCGTAGGGCCAAAAATTGTTAACACTATGTTCTTTTTCATTGACTTTCCAGTCTCCTATAATTGTTTGCTTGGTAGACCATGGCTCCATGCCATGCAATTCGTTGTTTCTACTATGCATCATTATGTCAAATTTATACATGAAGGTATTGATATACTGTACTTCACGATTGTGATGCCTACAAATATTGTGACCAAGATCCTAATACTACTCTTCCTATTCCACGTATTCATATTAAAGATGACTCTCAAACAATGGATGAACCACATTATTTGCCACCGCTTGAAGGTGTTATTTGTGTGATAGATGCAGTTTCTTCTACCCCATCACCTCCACCTATTACTACTACTACTATGATTATTTATAGGGGGCTGTCCAACATACAGACGTTGATCTATCCCCTACACCTTCATCATGCACCTCCTTCATTAGCACGCCCACCATTTACATGTATGCTTTTCATGAATGATTCATATTGGGAGCACATTCCATTCAACCCTACTTGTGATGACACTATATGTACACATGAGGGCTTGACTCATCTAGGATTTGCTTTTGAGGATCTTTACCCTCCACCACATGCTCCTCACCTTTATTATGGGTTTGTTCACATCACTTCCATCTATGGCCTATGTGTTTTTCACCTCACAGTATTTTTTTGCACGTGATCCTCGCTCCTCACCACTTACTCTAGGAAAATCATGGCTTGATTATATTGGGGTAATTTAGACCCTGATCACATGGATATCTCATTTCCTATGCCTTTTGGTCATGTATTCATTTGTAATAGCTCCTTTCTTGGCTATACAAAAATTCACTCGTTGGTATGCACATGGATGTCCATTACCACCCTTCACTGATGAGGAGTATGCCATGGGTATGTACAACTTATGCCTTAATGGATCATTACATGATCAACTAGAAACTATTGCTTACCAAGTCTCTAATGCTTATCCATTTGACTTTGACCCTGATGCCAATGACATTTTAGATGACATTACATGATTGTATTCTTAATCATATGCACACTTGGGGGCATGACATCTATACTCCCCCCAAACATCACGTGACATCTCATTCTCTCATCACTTTTTCCCACATACTTACACATACATCTTAGCATACACATCTACATCATCATTACCTCGATATGACACACTCTTGTGATTTGGTTCACACTTGACTGTTGAGGGCATTCTCTACACATGAACCCCACACACTACACAATAGTCACTACACCTTAGGCACCACATATCATCACATGATCCTACATCATCTACACATTACACACTACATTACAAGTTATAGAAATTACATGTCTTCATACATTATACACTTTACATCCTACATCTTGTCATATATATACATCATACACATTCTACTCATGCCTCACATGTTACACCATAGTCACTACATATTGCACATTTTCACACATCATACATGTCATCTTACATTTTACATACTACACCTTACATATTACATCTTACATCTTACATCTACTATGCATCTACACATCTTAGGTCATCTACACATCTTGCATTACATACCATACACCCTACTACACACATTACACATTTTACACATTCTCTTCTACACACTGCACTCATTACTCGATGATGCACTCTAGTCTCATGGTCCATACTTGGACTATTGAGGGTATACATAAAAAATGGACCTCATCACCCTTACATGTTCATCATTCAATCTTTTCTCATGCGACATACCTAGATTAAGTGATATACACTTTAGGCTATAAGGTCACTTCTTCTAGCATCATCTCATCATAGGCTACATCATCACTTTTGCTTGCATCATTTAGTGGTATACGCTTTAGGCTACATCACCACTCTTTTCTATTCATCTTGTCATGATATGTGTTTAAGCTACAGAGTCACGCATACTTCATCTTTACATATCATACCATCACTATACACTCATCACAATGTGCTACACACAACATATAGTTCGACCACATCCCGATGACGTACTCTCGTTTATGGTTCATCCTTGCTTGTTGAGGGGGCATACTAAATGAACCTCACTACATACAATTCCATTCACTCGGGGGCACATGACTCCTATCATTCACTCTGCATTCCATTCCATCCATCCAAAACATACTACATTTTATGGTTGCATTTACTCTTGCTTGCATTTACTTGTACATGTTCACTTTATTACACATGCTAGATAGATATCTTGTATGTCATTATAATTATCATACACACATGCACGTTCACTTTCTTTCTAGTTGTGATCACAAAGTTATACAAAGGATACTACATGCAACATGGATGCTTGACTACCTTTCCGATAGCAGCTCCTGGGGGTAACCACATTCGTACGCTACAGGTGCTTTATTTCATTTTTTTCATAGCACAATACTTTGGTTTATACAAGCTTTGACATATATTTTATCTTTCTAACATGCTAATAGGTGCTTCATGTGCAACATTTGTTTTGCAGGGGTACTTGTTTTTGTTATATTGTTTTCTATTGTTTGTTCTTATTTTATTTTTGTAGATTTTCCCTTTGTCTTGTGTGTACACTTGTTTATTTGCAGCCACTACGGCCTTGAGTGTCTTACAACACTATGAGTGTGTCCCATGTTTGCAACCCACTTTGTGTACGGCCTACATTATCTTCTTGGGTGTTTACATTATCTACTTATGTTTTATCTTACACATTCTCTATTTGGCTTACACTTGTTTTCTACATGCATGTTCATACTAACACTTGTTTTCTAGATACCTTGTTTGTTTGTGCCTTGGTTTCTACCAAGCACATCCCCTCCCCTACAGCAGGGAACAATTTCAATATCCACGGTTGGTCCTCTTTTTGGGTCGTATTATCCTATCCACAATGTTGTATGCGCCCCCAAAGAGGGGGCATCATTTGGTTTACACACAATACCAATATAGTTCAATTTTCTATTTTTGTCCATGACATAGTGGGTTATACAATGAGTGGGTTCAGACTCAGTCTATGAACTCCATACACAACGGATTTTACAGGATAAGGTGTCCTTAGCACATTTGGGAGTAGTTAAAGGATAGAGGATAAACTAGACCTTCCTCTCTACATTGTCATGGCATCAGATCACCCAAAAAACGTACAAAGATCTCTTCACTCTTAGGAAGTAGTTACAAGTTGGAGGATAAATCAAACTTTCCTCCCTACACTTCTTGACCAATGGCGTGAGATCACCCAAAAATATCACACGACATCAATAGGATCCTTTCTACACCTTTTTCTCATCACGGATCAGGTGCACATGTTCCTTTTTCATTTTCATATTTTCTTTACATGCTTTTTACATATATACATGCGTTTTACACATTACACATATACATGTGTATTTGACTACTTGATCATCTTCTCTTTTGCAGGTCCATCCATATGGGAAGCAAGTAGTCAACAACACACACATGGCGGGTACATCACACACATGATACTAACCATGTAGGTACACTACACATATTGGCATCTACACATGCGCTTTTGCCCTAGGTTCACTTTCATCACTTTTTACACTTTTATCTTTAGTCTCCACGCTCCATGTTTTTTATCACTCCATGCTTTGTCTAGTCCTTTGGCACGTATTCTACATCAATCTACATAGATTATAAGGTACACATCACTATTTATTTTATGTTACCGAGCCTTCTGCTCACCAAATAAAGTGGGGGCAAATGTAGACACAAAATCATGCACTTTGAGTCATTATTTAGTCCCGACCTTATCCTACTATTCATATGGTTCTTACGTGAAAAGAGTAATAATTAACCCATGTCTTTGGACATTTTACATTGCTTTCTATTGTTATTTTAGATCTTACACCTGTACTTTCCCAGTCTATATTTTCATATTGTGTTTTCCCTATTTCTGATTGGGGTGCCCAACTAGGACTAGGGTGCCCTTTGGCACTGTGATCCTCTTTGTACTTTCCTCTCACGTTTTGGGTGCTTTCTAGCCATTTTAGCTTCTTATATTTTTGGTGGTCATCCTTTTGGGGTTGATTACGAAATTAAAGAAAGAGAACCATATAAATATAAAGTTATGTGACCATAATGAGGGACCAAACACTAAGCACTTACTATCACCACCTAAGGTTGCATCCATCAAAGGCATCTATAGCTACATTTGCATCCATCTAGCTCCATCACAAGGCACACAAGGCTAGTTCATTTGCATCACACTTCATAGGAGGGGAGTCTATTATTTCCATGCACACATTTACTACATTCTACATCTATTTATTTGCTCACTACTTCACAAAGTGTGATGACACAAGAGCACATAGGGCACAATTACACACACACACACACCTAGAACTACATTGGGTCTGAGATGTAGTGTAGTGCTCAGTGATAAGTCCATCAATTTGGTAGCTGAGGACAGTCCAACCCTTCATATGCATATTTCTTTTTTAGGGTTTTGATGCTTTGTCGGGGTTTTGTAGGTGATTCTTCATTGTAGGTTTATAATGACATCTCAAAAAGTGCAACGACATTCACGCGACAGAAAGGAGGTGAACACAAGAAAACACTTAAATGACACCTCATAGGAGGTTTTCTGGTCATTTCCATAGACCATGGCACCCATGAGTGCCCCGATCCCTCGAGGTGCCCTAGTCTATCTAGATAGTCCCAGATATATGCACTTTTCCAGGCTCTGTATGAAGGTTTTCTCCTCCTGTTCATCCAGTCTACACTGCGACACATTCCTATGACATCATCAAATCAACCAAGGCTTTTTTAACCCTCTTTGCACATTAGGGTTTCACATTTCATTCCTTAGATTTCTTGGGTATTATTTAAGTATTTTATTATTTCATTTATTCGATTACTTTAGTGCTCTATAATATTAGATTACACTATAATAAATTCTATTTTAGTTAATCATCAATATAAAACAAAAAGTGAAAATGCAACCATCTTAGCTAGATGCGAGGAAGTAAAATTGTTAAAACTAAAGAATGAGTCATTAGCTTGAAGGAATTTTTCACATCTTGTTGAAGAAGGAATATCTATAAGTATGTTTTGGCATACAATATTTGAGCATACTCACTATCACAACATTTATGTAATGCAAAAGCATAATGTTGTTGGTTTACCTACCTTTCCCATAAAATTTCAAGAACAATTTGAAGCTTGCATGTTGAGAAAACAAGTAAGGTAACCATTTCAAAAGTCATAGTGGAAAAATGACAAAAAGTTGATGTTGCTTCACACAGAGATGTGATCTCTTCCAATTCTCTCGGTTGCAATCGCAAGTACTTCATGTCATTCATTGATCACTACAAATTTTTTTTATGGATATATTTCTTGAAGAAAAAATCAAAAGTATTTAAAACTGTTGAACCATGATTGAAAATGAAGCTCCTACCCATATTGAGAAAATCAAGACTATTATTATGGTGAATATATTTCAAAGGCTTTTAAATCCTATCTCCAAAAGATTGGTTCAAACATCATCTCACAGTCCCTCAAACTTTGTAGAATGAATGGAGTTATAAAAAGATGAACAAGACAATGATGAACATAATTTGTGTAATGTTATACTTCTAAGCAATAAATTTTCACTATTAGGCCAAAGTAAGTAAAGCAACAATGTAGCTTTGCAACATATCACCATTAAGAACACTTTAATCGAAGACTTTGTATAATATATGGTGTGGTCATTCTTCTTCATGTGTGACATATTCAAGTTTTCGATCCACTTGTTACTCTTTTATTTTGAAAAGATAAAAGGAATAACATAGATCATAGGAGTCAAAAATGCATCTACTTGGGATATTTTGAATCTTCCAAGGCATAAATGCTTTCTAATGAGAAATGAAGCTTTATATCATAAAGGATGTTGTCCTTTTATGCAACTTTAAAGGACAAAGATAACATCGTTGATTGAAAATTGCATCAACTTGATGAATATGTAAATTTTAATGTCTATAAGGAGAGTTACTTGTTTTCATGCAATGTGCAACAGGGAAGTTGGCAATTTTCTAGCATGACAACGATACCCATGTACCAAAATTTTCATGTTATATCCTTTTGAGATACCCAGAGTTTGCCAGTCGGTAGGTCCAATAACCTCTCAATTGATGTTAAATCATTCCCTATTTGATTTAATAAATTCAAGTCAAAACCCTAGGTGATTTTAGGATTTCATTGAAAAATGCAAACTTCGGGTGGTTATGGGAAGGGTTATCATCAAGGGTCAAGCAACCCCATGGAGCGGAATATAAAAATCCAAACCAGAACAAAGGTGAATAAAATTCCTAGAACATCATGGAATTGATTTAGGAATATTCAGGAAGGATCCAAAGAAGTTGGGATAGTTTCACTAAAATCAGGGTTACAGGCCTAGGCAGTGCACAAGCCAAAATAACTGCTGAGCTTCCAAAGGTGATTCTGGGAGTTTTATATGGAGTTATGAGAAAAAAAAACATATTTAGAAAGGTAATTACAAGACCTACAATATGGTGAAATTATTTTTTTCACAAAACTTTGGAGAAATGGTTTTGCAAGCAATTTTTCTCATGCATAAAAGGAGTACCAGATAAAAATCTAATTTTTAGGGATAAAATGGAGGAATAAATACCTAATACCATTAGCATTGGATGTATAATGCCATTTATAGTAAATATAATATAAAATTTCATCAAAAAAGTCCATTGGGAGCTCAAGTTATCATCGTTTCAAGTTGCCCTCTTGGAGCAAGTTTGGGAGTTAGTCAAATTTTGATGAGGACACGTGTCAGCTCCAGGATCCTGGTGTAATTTTGTTTCCCTTACATCCCTCAAGGTCAGGTAAATCAAGGTCAAGAAAATTCACCTATCCCCCATAATCCCTCTGGACCCTCATGCAACCTCTAGGATCACTAGTTCAGCCCAAGGTGCTTGCGGGAGCTCAAAGCCTTCACTATTGGATCACTGCCACATGTCATCACCTAGCGCACCATGAAAACTGATGTCCCTCATGTCCCTTTGAGGTGAGGGAAATAAAGGATGAAAAAATTCACCCAACCCTCATGATGCCTCAAGGTTCCTCATGCTGACCACTTCTCAACCCTTCCAGTGCTTTAAAGTTGCCTTTTTAGCTTTAATCCCCTATCGTTGGATCTCCGCCACATGTCAAGATGAGGCACACTATGCAAATTGATGTCCCTCACATTACCTTTGAGGTGAGGGATGTCAGGGACATGAAAATTTTCCTCTCTCCATGCCTTTGAAAATTTTCAAATTTTAAAAATCCCTCCTGCTTCTAACATCTAACATCTAACCTTCCCATGCACAACTTGCTCTGCAAACTCCTCTGCAACTTCCTATCACCCCTCCACCATTGTTGAACCTTGAACCAGATCCATCACAACAAATTATCCTCCACTCCATGATGGCATATAGGTCTCAGAAGAATATTTCATCAAACTAAGAAGAAAAGATGAAGAACAAAGAAGAAGAAAGCCTGAAAATTCCATTGACAAAAACGAAGAATCAAAGAGATCTTGCAAACCACTACACAGAACAATGAACCATATTTTTCTATTCATTCCTCTATAAAAAAACATTAAAAATCACCTTCAAACCTCCCATTCATAGTAAGGAATGCTCACAACAAAGAAATTTCACTTCCAGCTCCACGATAAACAAAGCTCAATTTCTTGTCAAACTAACAACCGGATCGAAGAGAAATTTCACCAATGAGACAAGAAGCAAAAACCTATCACAATGGAGATGATTTTGTCATGAACAGAGACAAAAAACAGACCTAAAAATTCCAAGCTCCATTAATTTTTGCCATAACATGACACAAGAGGGAAAAAATCAGCGAGTTACCTCTCCACTTCTCAAGGTTCCAGTAGGTGAAATCAGGGTTCGTGTGAAAATTGGAGGGAATGATCGTTGAAAAATCTAGTTTCGTGTGAACTAGTTTTTGTGCCATGAAGTCCCTATTTTTAGGGATATGGAGGACTAATTTTTCATCATAGTTCTTCCTTGTCACATGAAGAACATATGTGAAAAAGGTAGTGAGCTACCTCTTCACTTCTCAAGGTTCCAATGGGTAAAATCGCATGAAAATTGGAGGGAATGATCATTGAAAAATATAGTTTCACGTAAACTAGTTTTCATGCCATGAAGTCCCTATTTTTAGGGATATGGAGGGCTGTGTTTTTTTCAAGTATTCTACCCATGCCGATGAAAATATCATTTTCCCACTTGTTCAGATGAAGGAATTACTCAAAATGCGGAGTGTGGAACCTTGGAATAAAACCCAGAGTTTCAAGACCTGTTTTGTTACAATTTGACATCCATGGTGCACTTACTAAAAATAACATGCCTTCCTACATAGGGGTTTGTTACTTTGGGTAAGCCACCATTTGAAGAGGCTACAAAGAAGCGGTGAACACAAAGGGAGTATCATAAGAGGCAAAGTCATAAAAAGGTCATCTCGGCTCACAATTGACACTTACTAAAAATAGTAAGTGGTTCCACAAGCCCCTACTATAAATAACTAGTTGGTCCAAAAGGCGAGAGGAACACAATAAGAAGAAATAATTCAAGCTACCATATCTGGTTGAGGTTGGGAAAAGCTAACTACGACACTTACTAAAAATAGTAAGTTACCCCATGTGTACTTACTAAAAATAATAAGTTGTTCTCAAAGGGAAGTTTGGCACAACAAGACATTGAGGGATAATCATTCAGTTGATATCACCATTTGGGGTCCAAAAGGAAAACTCCAACACTTACTAAAGATAGTAAGTTGTCCCTTCCAAATATAGTAAGTGTCAAGGAAACATGAATTTCAAGTGCACAGTTGGTCTAGTTTCTTAGGTGTAATCAATCATGAAGAGATGGCGGTTTTTCATGGTTTGGAATGATCATATCATATTACAAAGCAGGGCATCGCAAGGCACATCATGTGAATTCATCTTCATCACTTAAGGAGTCGGGTGATTCAAAGAGAGTTGATCAAAATGATTTCAATGAGTCAAGGAGTTCATCAACCAAGTTTCAAGGAGGGTCATCATGGGCATTATATGTGTTCATCTCGAGCTTGTAGAGCGGTAAACCTCATAACAGTGTTTCTAAACACTCATTCTACGGTCCAGGAGTTTTCATGGTCATCACTAGATTGGGAAAATGATTCAAAGTTATTCAAGGGAGAAATCTTCATTAGTGTAGAAGATCACCAATGGCAGAAATCTTTGCTCAAAGTTCATGACTTGCATCAAGGCATTCAAAGCATTTCATCACGAGGAGTGTTTTCCCTTCATTCCTTCCTTCTTCCTCTCTTTCCCTCTCTTCTTTCTCTCTCCATTCTAATTCTTCATTATGCATCATTATTGTATTTTGTCTTATTCACTTAAGTGACCTATTTTAAATTTGTAAAAAGTATTTTCTCAAAATTATAAGAGAAATACTTAATTCATGGAAAACGAAAGGTCACAAGTGGAATATGGAAACAAAGAGTCATGTGAGGGAGGTGAAAGGACAATTCAGATTGCTATAAATTGGGATGGCCTCTCCATTCCAAGGGATTTAGATTTTGAAGAAATCTTACTATGTAGCATTGTGATAGCTTGGTTGAAGCTTTGTATTCATCACTACACATGGAATAAAAGCTACACTTCTTCTATTTCCCTTTCTTGTTTTTCCTCTATTTCTCTCTTTCATGCACTTTGCAAGCATAGTTGATCCTGTATGGAATTGGAGAGGAACTTGGTGTCCTCGATAGATGAATTTAAAAACTTGGTGTTTTAATTCATTGGTCCCGCTAGCTTCATTGTTCTTTCCTCTATATTAAAGGTTGAACTACTCCGATTATTGGGTGTGAGCTCTGCAATCTACTCACGGAAGTAATATTCCTTGCATAATTTTCCCTTTTTCCCTTCATTGTTGTAATTTCTTCCCTTGTACCCTCATATAAGCACTTTTCCATAGGTTCAAGGAGTGTCCCCTGTGTGATCCTTGACCAATTTGGCCACCCACAACATTTAGATAGGATTAGGATTAATTTACTTTCAATAATGGGAGTTGTACCATTTAATGTAGAGGGCGTAGCCTCGTGAGCATTGGTGGAGACACCTAATTTGTCCACCTGACAAATTTTCTCACCAACATAACTAAAAAATTATAGAAAATAAGGGCGGGGGACATGCGATAGGGAATTAAATGGTTCTTAATAATATCTCATAATTGAGAATGAAACTCCTCTTAAGGAGAAATTGCAAGTTCAACATACAATGAATAAGGGCTATGAGAAAATATGGAAAAAGGTGACGAAGATTTAGATGATGAAAATGAGGTACATAGCCACAAAAGATGCCTAAGTGGGATAATTAGACATTGAAATATGTCAATCTAGACGAACTTGGGAAAATAGGAGCAAGAAGTATAAATGCAACTAGATCTCAATCACACAGTTTTTTGATGATTTTCAAGATAAGATCAACCTTCTTACCTTGGATGATCCTCTAAAGAGGAACTTAATGTTTCCTTTGACATGGAAATGTTATGTACCTTTGGATATGTTATTATAATGTATATGGGTTGATGGAGATCTTGACATGATATGTCTATAATACATGGGGTCACATAGGAATTTGTTATAGTGCGTAATGATTCGACCTACATTGGGATTAGGGGTTAACCATACATTAAGAGTAGTGTATATCTATAAAAAGGATGTGAGTATCATTATGAGGGTCATGGATGTATGAGTTGAGTTTTCTACTTGGTGGAGGTTTATTAGAGGTGTCCCCCTCAAAGTGGATTCCCATCTTGGGAGATTGTGGAGTTACTCATTCCTTAAGGAGCATTGTATGGTGTTGCCCTACCTTAAGGGTATTATTCTACATATATTGAATATTTGGGCATATTGGCCCACAAATATATCTTGTGTTTTGTTATCTTCTACATATTATTCATTTATTATATGCAAAGATCTTATCAAGTGGTATCAAAGTGTCGATCCGAGCAATTTGTGGGATGAAACCCTAATGTTGGTGATTCACTTATATCTAGAGATCAACTTGGAATTTTTAGATTTTTTTGAAGTTGTGAAATCATTAAAGGGAGCTTCCTCTCAAATTTTAGAGTTTTGGACTTGTTTTGTGAAAGATATGTCCATTTTAGGGTTGAAACCCTAATTTTAAGGTTTCATCTATATATTTTGAATAATGATGAATTAGTTCTTAAAGTTTTTGGGTTAATGTGAATACATTTCACAGTGATATCCCTAAAATTTCAGAAAATTTGGATATGTTTTGAGATAGTTATTGCAGTTTTATGGTTTTTCAAAATTTGCTCCACAGGCCACAATATTAGGAATTTTTTTGATTTTTTTACATTTTCGGAAATATCTCAAAAATATAATTGGGGTTTGTGTTTTGTGTTTTTTTTTTTTTTCCAACCTCTAGCCAAAAGGGTTAGAACAAGTTTTGATCAAAAGGGTCTATTCTTAAAACCCTAGTTTTTTGCAGATCATGGGGATGACAACTTTTTATGGAGATGGAAAGATTGATGCTAGAGAATGGTGGAATAAATTTATGGAGAGTTTTTCTACATCATTAGATATTTGGATTTTCAAATTTTGGATTGGTGGCCCTGTACTGATTTGGTTTTTGAGTTAGAAAAGGAAAGGTCTAATTGGTCTTGGGAAGAACTAGAACAAGTCTTCATGGATAAATGGGTAAAAAAGAATAAGAGCGGGGAGAAGAAGAATGTACAGATAATAATGAGGAATATGAAAAATCGGAAGCGAAGAAAATGTTGATGTTGAAGCTACTACACATGATTTAGAAGGAGAGATAGTGGATCAAGATACGAGTTTAAATAGTGCATCTCCCAGGAAGGAAGCTTCAATATTTCAATTTAAAGGGTGCATTCAAAGGAAAAAGGTAATTATTTCCATAGACCCTGGCAACAAACATAACTTCATTAATATGGATATAGCTCAACATCTACATGTTCAAGCAAAGCATATCGATGAATCTCAAGTAGATGGTAAACATATTCAAGTTTTTGAAGATTTAAAGCTCTCATGTATAAATATGTTTTACATTTAGATTTGTATGATTTATACACAAATGATATGAATATTGTTCTTGGATGTCCTTGGTTAGACACTTTGGGAACAATAAAAATTAATGTATAAAATAACTTCATAAAATTATGGCACAAGAGAGAAAATTACATTGCGTGATATCACACTTAGTAAGGAAAAAATTAATGTCAAGATTAAGCCTAAAGATGAAATTGAAGATGGTGAAGAAGGGAATAAGTATGATTCGAAGGAGAGGCTAAAGAACACATCTAATCACGCATGAAAAAGAAATAAAAAACAAGGTGGAAGAGGAAACGAAAGTTGAGGAAAAGGTTGATAAGGTTGAGGATACTAAGGTTGTACCATATAAACACCCACATCATCATGAGAGGAAACAATCATGGAGACATGTTAGGACACATGAGGGAAACAATCTATATGGATATACAGGGAATTGGAGGAGCAATAATTATGGCTATACATGGAATCAATGGAGAAACAATTATATGACATGGAATCACATGAATAATTATTATAGATATGCATGGATGTTGAGGAGGAACACATATGGACATGGATGGAATCAAAGGAGTACAATAGAATATGGAATCAGGTTTGGAGAAGCATCACCCATTAAGATATCATATGGGTGGTTGGAGGATCGAGCATAGCAACAAGTGTGCAATGATTTAAAACAAACTCATTATATCGCTTCTTCTTATGTTTCGGGGATGAAACATGTCAAGGAGGGAGGGAATGTTATGTACCTTGGGATATGATATTATAATGTATATGGGTTGATGGAGATGCCTACATGTGGCACACATCCCCTTATTTATTATATGTTTATAATATATGGGGTCACATAGGAATTTGTTATATTGGGTAATGAGTCGACCTACGATGGGATTATGTGTTACCCATCCATTAAGAGTAATGTATGTCTATATAAAGGGTGTGGGTATCATTATGAGGGTCATGTATGTATGAGTTGAGTCTTTTACTTGGTGGAGGCTTGTTAGAGATGTCTTACTCAAAGTGGATTCCCATCTTGGGAGATTATGGAGTTACTCCTTCCTTAAGGAGCATTGCGTGGTGTTACCCATTTGTAAGGATGTAATTCTGCATATACTTTGAATATTTGTGAATCTTGGCCCATAAATATATCTTGTGTTGTGTTATCTTCGCATATTATTCATTTATTATATGCAAATATCTTATCAAGTAAGATTCCCAAATATTCAATATATGTAGAATCACGCACTTAATGTAGGGCAACACCATACAATGATCCTTAAGGAATGAGTAACTCCACAATCTCCCAATATGGGAATCCACTTCGAGGGGGACACCTCAAATAAAGCTCCACCAAGTAGAAGACTCAACTCATACATCCATTAACCTCATAATGATACTCACATACTTTATATAGACATACATTACTCTCAATGGATGGGTAATACCTAATCCCAATGTAGGCCGACTCATTACACAATATAACAAATTCCTATGTGACCCCATATATTATAAACATACTAAGGGGATGTGATGCATGAGCATCAAATGTATTTCTCAAATTTTGGCTTGACTAGTGTTCTAGGGTGTCTTATGATGTTTTGAGGTCCTACTTAGCCTATGTGGACCTTCATGTTGTAATAAGTGGCATTTTGGAGGTTTCCCTCCAAAATCCACATTTGAAAATTCAAATATTAGCCTAGTAAGAAATCTAGCCTAGGTGTTAGTGAACTAGGCCTAGGAGTTAGTGTGATAGACTCTTAAGTGTTATAATAAGCCTACAATAAGTGAAATAATGTGTTCATGTTGTAAACTCTCCTACTCAAGCCCGACCATGGCGAGAACTCACTTAAGTTGACTTAATCATGGTGTTGGTTAAGATGGATGAAACCTAACTACCTTCACATCCATCAAAAAGGAGTGTATTTAAATGAAGAGAGATTATTGAGGTTTGGAAAAGTGTGTATAAGGAAAAGATTATTGTAACATAGCCTTCATGACTCAAGTAAGCTTGTATAGTTCAAGATTCATCTAATAGAAAGCTTATTATTACAAGAATCATGATATGTACAGATAAATGAATGAATTTGAATGTATATTGATTGCATTTCTTAACCTATGGATTTGTTTCGGTATTGCGGGGTTTGTGCAATCTCATGAAGCTATGGAAGATCTATAGGAGAGGTTTTGAGGTTAATAAATCTTAAGGAAGGAGGAAATTGTAGGTTTGAGGTAAGAAAAATGTGTACACAAATCAAGCCTATTTGTGAAGATTTTGATATGAAGTTGTGAATGTATGTATGGTCAAAAGATATTAGGAAGGTTTTAAGAATATCTCGTAGGTCGGAAGGAATATGTTTATTAAAGAATGAGAAGTAATAATCTAACATGTATTAGTCATTCTCGAGTTATTTTCTCGATCCCCTAGATTGTCTTGAGTCGAGTCGTAATGGTATATTAGTTCCTTTTCATTTGTCTAAATGATTTAGAGAAGGGTTTGAAAGCTTTAAGTAAGGTGTGTGTATGAATTTCAAGATAAAAAGGGGTTAGATCAGGAGAAAGTTTCATTATACAGTGAAGTAACTTGACACAGACAAAGTCTTCTCTGTTCTAAGGACTTAGTAAATAAATTCTTATTTGAAAATCAAAAGGAACTCTTAAACTTAGTCTTGGAAGAGTAATAAGATGATAAATGGGTTACTTGGGGTAAAGGTTAGGTCATGATACATTTGAAAGGTGCCCCTTCATACAAAAATTTGAGGACTATGCACATAGTGAAGGTTAAGTGAAAGTAAAACTAGTGAAAGAAGCTTAATCCATGTTTGAGAAGCCATGAAATCTCATAACAAGTTGACTAGTGATTATCAAATGGTCAAGAGTCCATAAACCTCATTCAAATTAGGAACAAAGTTAAGAGGAAATAAGGATATGCATGCCTAGATTTTAGGCCATTAAGAAGCATTTTTAGTGTACAAGCCTCAATCTCGGTTTATAGGGTTGATTAAGATTTTGGAAAGGTTTGATAAAAATAACCAAGCATCTAACATTAAGTGCATGAGGTCATAAAAGTTATCATGAAGGGGAGAAGGTAAGAATTCTTGGTCTAAAATGAGAACACTCGGTTTGACAGTGTCACGCCTAAGTTGAGGCTTTGAGAAGAAACTGTGAATACAAACCTAATCTATATGACCTTACACTTATATACAATCTCAGTCATTTGTGAAGAATAGGTCTAAATGTGGTAATGAAGTTGATGAAGCTTTGAACTGATAAGAATAAATGGCAATAACTCAAAAGGATTGAATGATACAATTTTAGATAAGTAGATTGTCATAGATCAGCCTAAGGTGGAAACATAGATGAAAATAACTCGGTGTGCATAAGGAAGAGAAAGTTGTTAGGAAGAATTTAAATTTAGTACATGATTTTAGTGCCTTAAAGATTAGAAGAAGAGCAAGTACTTGATATGCGATCCACAATTTCGATGAGAAATGCGAGAGGGTTTTTAGATAAGTGATAAGGGTCTCAGGGCCATTCATATATAAGACAATGCACTGATATCGAAAGAGTTGTTAGTGCTTAGAATAATCATGAGTAAAGTGTGGTAAGAGGTTCCATGTGTCGAGATGTTGTCAAAGTAGAGGAGTTATGAAAAACCCTAGAGAAGTGTTTAAAACCCTAGTTTAGGTAAGAAAGAGCAAAACTTGCAAGATAACACTATTGAATCTAATGAATGTATTGGGCATTAAAATCATCATGAACACGTTATATTGAAGCAATGAAGAATTATTGTGAAGTTAAACAAATGGAGAAAGGTCGGAAATCAGGAATTTGCCATGAAACCCTAGCTAAAGCCTAAAAATGAGGGTTTGATGATTAAGAGAGATAGAAGATGAATTGAGAAAAATCCCATGGTGAAAAGCAAGAATGAGATAAAGGGTATCTAAAAATGTAATCCTTTTTTATTGGTTGTTTGCAGGTGGTTCTAAATTTGGAGGTTTACAGTGTAGGAGGGCTAATTGCCTAGAAAGACAAAATTGCAAAAAGTGGCATAACTTTTCACTGGAAGAGAGTTAGGACTTGAAATTTGAAATGCACCTTAATGAGGATAATGGGTTCCTAAAAAGCTTACCAGTCAGGTATGAAAGCTTGTGGTTTGCAAAATTTGTCATAATTTTTCTTTTTAGGGCTACAAGGACTAGTGAAGGTCTAAAAAGGAAAGTGGTGAAAAATGATGCTCAAACTGATATGATGGTTGGAGCGGTGTAAATAGGAATATTAAGCATGTTTAAAGAGTTTTTCAATCATGGTACAATGGTTTTATGTATTTTGGCATATTGAACTAGTATTTGCAAAGTGTGAACTATTGAAAAGTGAATGTTAAGGTTGTCTTTGTCACTTCTAAGAAAAAAATTTGGATGGATTAAGCTTGTATGTAGGGTGACTACATCAGGATGTGTGCCACATGTTGGCATATCCATCAATCCATATAAATTATAATATCATATCCCAAGTACATAGTAGGAACCAACCTCTTTCAAACAAGTTGATAAGCTTGAATCTTAGAGAAAAGTAATGAAAGTTGAGCATAATTCATTGGTCAAAAATAAAACATAGAAATTGGTTGATCCTCCTTTTGGCCACAATTCAAGAACCAAAATACATCTACACCACTAAAAAGGAATATATTATTGAAATTATGAGAAGATTTGGAATGAAATATTATAAACCTCTTAGTATGATGGTGGACAAAATCTAAAATTAACATTAGAAGATACCATAAATTGAGTCGACACCACTAAATATAGACAACTCATTGGAGGTATGATAAATGTGATCACAACTAGACCAAATACATCCTTTGTTGTTAATGTTATTTCAATAGTTCAACAATGTATATCATCCTCAAATAGATGGGCAAACAAAAGTTGTGAATAAGAGCTTAGGAATTTTTTTGAGGTGTATTGTTGGTGAGAAACCCAAACAATGGGACTTGGCATTACTACAAACATTTTTTCCTATAATAGTTCAATGAATAGATCAATGGGTAAGCCACCATTTTAATTGTTTATGGAAGAATTCCTAATGGAATTATGGATTTGGTACTACCTATTTCAGAAAGAGTGAGTGATGATGCAATTTTTTTGTAGAGCATATTCAATAATTGCGGAAAATGTAAGGAAGAAGTTACATGACAATAATGAAAAATATAATATGGAAATAGATATCACTAGAAGATAGAAGCTATTTAAAGGAGAAATGGTGATGGTTTATTCGATGGAGGATATATTTTCAAAAGGAACATATAACAAACTTAAGTACAAGTAGATTGGCCATTTTAATATTGTGAAGAAGATAAATGACAATGCATATGAGCCACACAATATTGATATTTCTCAAGTATCCAATGTTTTAGATCTGTATGCATTCCATGGGGAGGAGGATATAGGGGAAGACAATGAAGGAGTGGATTGCAAAAAATAAATTCCAAAGAAGAAGAACAATAAGGCGTCACATGTTTTTAATAAAAAAAAACTAACACAATGCCATTTTGTTTCAACAAATATTTGAGACAATGCGAAGGTTTAGAGCATGAGGACAATACATGGGTTTTAAAATGGGAGCTGAAGAAAATTGATATACACAAGATACATAAATTTAATCACAAGAACTCGTAAGAGTTGAGTTCTATTAACCAAAGGAGACTAATGCAAATTTGGTGGCTTGCCTTGCAAAGGCCATAACTTTTGATCCGGGAACCAAAACCACTCCATTTTTAGTGGAAATATCTCAAAAATATCTACGTTGTGATAAGAGTGATAGTAGCTTACAACAAGCTTCAATAATTTTGAGAGGCCAAAAACATCCATCTAAGGCTGAAATTTATGTTTGAAGTTTTTTTAGGTTTTAAAAAAATTTCAAAATAAGGCATCTTTGTATTCGTGCGTCAAATTGAGTTGAGACTCAATAAATAAATAAATTTAGGCCCCGTGTATAATGCATACAAATTCATAGTATCTAAAAACTAAATTTAAAACTTAATAAAAATGAATATAAGTTACAAAACTACATCGAGACCTATTCAATATAATCCATAAAATTAGGGATTGAAAATAGGTTAGTGATAAGGAACTTGGGGTTTTTATTTTATTTTTTCATCGATTGATAGAGTTATCAATGTTTGACATGGGGTTTTCGGTGCCAGTAGTCCCTTAAAAGTAGTACTACCGGAGTAGCATTACTTTTATTTGGGTGGATAGAAATTGATGTGAATGGTGATAAGAAGTGTATGGATGGCTCACCAATCACAGGTAAGAGTTAAGGTTGGAGACTTTTAATACATTGTGGTGAAATATATTTTAGTTGAAGAAAAATATTGAAGGATGAGTTTTTTTCACTCTGCTTTAGGGTTTAGGCTCAACGAGTTATTTTCGCAGTGAATGCTCGGCCTTGCCGTACGCTACCATCGCGTCACACCGCCAATCTACAGATCCAGGCGGGATTATCTGCATTAATTTTGTATTGATCATCAATCCCGCCTTGGGTGGTGGCTTATAAAATGACCACCTCCTCGGGCCATGCATCTATTGATGCTAGTCTTATCGCAGGAGCTCTGGACAATGGCACCGAAACGAGCGAGGAAGTTCATCCCAAAGGTATTCGACAAGGTAAGGATACTAATACTCCTTCCTCGGATATTGTTCTTGATTTACCAGATTTTGACAAAGCTTGCAACTAGTTTGAATATTTTTCTCTTATTGCTTATTTTGTGGGCCGAGTTCCCCCTGAAGGTATCCTTCGCCAATGGATTCATAATCATTGGAAACCTCATGGAGTCAAGGTAGAGGGAGTCCAAAACATGACCAAGGGTTTCTTTCTGTTTCACTTTACCAATGCTGAACATTGCAAAGCCATTGTTAACCACGGTCCTTGGTTTATTCGCAATACCCTTGTGGTTTTCTCCCACTGGACTCGAGATTTTCAAGTCTCTAAGCAAGCCAAACTCAAAATTCCTATCTGGGTCGAATTTCCAGGCCTCCCTTTACCTCTGTGGGGATTTGTTGATCAACTTATCAAACCCTTGGGTCACCTCATCATCACGAGCAAAGTAAGTTCTACTCGGCTCGACCCCAAAAACAGGTCTATGTAGAAATTGATCTCTCAAAAGACCTCAAAGATACCCTCGATATCTAGGTTGGAGACACGCACTTTGCGCAGAAAGTTCTATACATCAATCTACCCAACACTTGTTTTCGGTGCCAATCTACTGACCATATGATCAAGGATTATCCTCTCATGACTCCAAACCCACCGCCGGTTTTAGAGAAAACCTCGATAGACCCTAAATCCAACACTCCCTCCTCTGATGGATGGACTACTATCAATGGCAGAAAACCTTCGCCTCGACCCAAAATAAGCACCAATAGGCTACTTACAAACTAATGGTTACCTCTGCTTCTTGCTCCTTTGAAGCTATCTGCTACGACCCCTCCCAATCCCGTGCCCACCATCTCTCGGTCTCCGCAAGCTATAATTGTCATCAACCCTCACCCCTCAGCTCCTGCTCTTTCACACCCCTCATTTCCCGAGACCTCAAGCTTTTTGGATCTCACGGCCGGTGGTTCGGCTACTCAGACAGATAGAAAGGCTGCCTTACGCCGTTCCCAAAGTCCTTCCCCTCCTTTTGAGGAATATTTCTCGCAGAGACCCCGCCGGTAGTTCAATCTCAACAATTTTATTCATGAGAATGCACAACAAGTCGATTTCTCTAACCACTTTGGAGCGTTAGCTAACCTCGAGGAGGAAAACATGCACCTTGATAGTTCTCCATATTATTTTACTCATGGAATGTCAGGGGGCTTACTGATCTGACTCGCAGATATCTTGTCGAGACACGATTCTGCAAGCATTTTGCAAAGTTTTAGGTGTTGTGTTTATAGGAAGTGAAAATATTTGGCTTCCATCTTTCTGCTTATGCATACCATCTGGCCTGGTTCTCTCTGCCAGATGTCAGCTCATGATAATGGTCGAGGTGGTGTTGTCACTCTTTTAAGCCCTGACCTCAGCTCCAATATCATATCTTGGGGTTCTGACCCCACTCATCGGGTGGTGTGGACCCTTTTTGATTTTGACGGCCACATTCTTGGGTTGGCCAATATTTATGCTTCCAACGATGCCTCTGAATGTTCTTCTTTTTGGTGGTGGTTGGCTGATCATCTGCCCTCTACTACCTAGCTTTTTTGCGGTGATTTCAACATGGTTGAATCCTCGAAGACAAATTGGGTCGGCTTCCTATGCGTTGGTGTACTGGTGAACGTGAAGCCTAGTTTTATTTGTGTAATAAACTTTATCTTTTTGATCCCAACCACCGCAAGCACTCTTCTACTACCACTCCTTGGTTCACTTGGTCTAATTTTAGAGCTGGCGATGACAGAGTTTATAAGTGTCTTAACAGAGCTCTACTTTCAGAGCAGCAATGGTTTTCCTTTGACTCTTCATACAACCTCCCGGTCTCGGTGGTGGACAATGCTTTGGTTTCTGACCATAAGCCTATTTTCTTTGGGATTCAATGGAACTTTTAGTGCCCCAAGCCCAAGTCCACCTGTTATTTAAATATGTCCCACCTTTCTCATCCCAAGACTTTGGATTATATAAGATGTATTTGGAATCTTGACCCGAGACCTGTTGATGGGATTGGCTGGATTGACTGGTGGTCTCATGCCATCACTCGTACCACTTCTTTCCTTCGGCTCTATGGGAAACAAGCTGCTCTTTTTCGCAAGAATGCTCATGAAGCCTCTCATGTTGAATATTCGAGGGCTATTCAAGAGCTTAATATTTCTCCTTTCAACACCCACTGCAAGTGCAAGCTACTCACTTGGAAACATAAGCTTCAAATTAAGGAGCACTATAAGGCTAGAGGAGCCCAAGTTTGAGCCCGTATGCACTGGCTTTGCATTGGTGACAGAGTTACTAAGGAGTTTTTTCTTCCCTTAAATCTAATCAAACTCTCACCAAAATCAAAGCAATCAAGGATGGCAATCAAAGGCTTACTCTCTTACCTGACATTCTGCAAGATTTTGTGCATCACTATCATGTTGTTTTTATTGCTCAACCTGCTACTCCGGCTCGTGATGCTGCTCTCCTCCAATGCATTGAAGTTGTTCCTTACAAGCTCTCTGAAAGTTAGTGCATCGCTTGTGATAGACCTCTCACTCTTGATGACTTGAAGGAAGTTGTTATGCAGATGGCCTCTGATAAAGCCCCGGTGTTGATGGTTTTCCCTGTGAGTTTTACTAGTCTCTATGGATGATTGTTGGTCCGGATCTACATCAGGTCTATCTGGAAGCTATGTCCTCCAACACTGTAGGCAAATCTGATCAACCAAGGCAACATCAAATTCATTCCCAAGTTTGGGGATCCCGAGCTTATCACTAGTTGGCGGCCAATAATTGCTCAATGTCTCGTACAAAATTATTGCCAAAGCCCTTGCTATCAGGCTCACTAATTTACTACCCCTGATCATCAAGAGTGAGAAAACCGGCTTTATCAAGAACAAATATATTTTGGACAACATTATTGCAGTTTGGGAGGGCATGGAATATGCCCGTCAGACTTCTCAACCGACTCTGTTTGTTAAAATTGATTTTGAAAAAGCCTATGACAGAGTTGAGTGGCCTTTCATTCTGGCTATGCTTTGCAGGCTATTGGTTTTAGACCCAGATTCATCCACTCTATCAATATGCTCTTTCAAAATGTGGGTGCCTATATTACTATCAATGGTCAGCAGTATGAGAGATTCTCTCTTCATCGTTCCATCCGGCAAGGTTTCCCTCTTGCTCCTTCTCTTTATGTCATTGTTGTTGAAGGTCTGAGCTACTTGCTTGCTAATGCTTGCCAATGCTAGTTTAGTTAAAGGTATTCAACTACCTTCCTCTCCTAAGTAGTTGATTAATGGTCACTTTGTAGATGACTCTTTTCTCACTCTGGCTGAAACTGAGGCCTCTGTCACTAATGCCATGAAATGCCTTGATATTTTTGTCTTGCTTCTAGTTCTGCTATCCAATGGAAGAAAACCCAATGTTACAGATAGGCGGTGGGTCCCAAACCTCCTTGGCTAGAGGGATTCCAATGGCTTTGGATTGAACCTGGTGTTCAATTCAAATTTTTAGGCATTCCTTTTGCCTTTATGGCATCCCCTACTGACCTTTGGAACTATGTGATTCAACGAGTTGAGCAAAAAATCTCTTTTTGGATTACCAAGCATCTGTCTCTTGTTGGAAAATTCCAAGTTTGCTCCAAGGTTCAGTTGCCACTCATGTCTATTACTCATCATGTTGGGCACCCTCTAAAGCCGCTTACCATAGGCTAGAGAAAATTATGCATGATTTCCTATGGGCCAACTCCGAAGGGAACCATGGTTTTCACAGAGTTGCTTGGGACATATGCTTTATACGCCCAAGGAAATTGGTGGTCTTGGCCTAATCAACATTCATATGCAGGGTTTTCTCTCACTGCCAAATGGATTATTCATAGCCTTGAAGGTGAGGAATCTTGGAAAATTCTTCTCAGAAATTGTATATCTCAAGGGTCTCCGCTTAATCGAAAGGCATGACAGGGTTTGAACTACTACTCCTTACTTCTATGCCCTGCTACTGTTAAAATAGGTGGCTCTTTTGTGGCAAAAAGCATATGGAAAGCTTGGGAACTTCTCAAACCCCATCTACTCTGGCAGGGTGATGGTTTCCGAATGGGCTCTCTCTTAACTCTCTTAGTTTGTGGTGGAATCTGGTGCTTCAATTTCATGACAAACCCCTTGCTCTTTCCTTGCAGCTCAAGGGTTTGCGTCTTTTCAAAAAAGGGATTCAATATATTCAGGACCTTTTTTGTCCCATCACCAGGGATTGGCTTCCATGGGATAGCCTAAAAGCTAATTTTTCTCTAAATGACAATGACAAACAATCCATATCTATCATTCAAGATCTCATACCTAGCAATTGTTTGCATAAAATTGGTGTTACTACGCAACACCCGTGGTGGTTTGATTGGCATTGGCCCTCTGCCACCCCCTTTAGAAACTATCAACCTTGGTTGGGCTACAAGCTTCTCACCCAGAAGCAGCTTCCTCTCAAAAGTTAAATGCTCAATGGAGCCTACATTCCACTCATTTTGGGTGGAAGTAGCGCTTCAATGTTGTTTGGGCCATTCCTATAGAGCCCAAAGTTGTGCACTTTCTTTGGAGCATTCTTCATCAAGGGCTTCTTGTGGGAAAGTGCCTTGTTCTTCTGGGAGCTCCCCGCCACGTTGCCCTTTCTACAACCACATTGAGACTCTTCTTCATCTCTTTTGGTTCTGCCCTCATGCTCAGTCTGCCTGGCGCTGGATTCATACCCTTTTCCAACCTTTTTGCCCACCTTCTTCACGTGGAAAATGGTTCTTCTGGGGGATCCGACCTTTATTCCTACAAAATTTTACAACATTTGGCATTCTTTCAAAGTGGCTATTTTATATCACATTTGGAAATCTAGAAATGCTTGCTATTTTTAATAAAGAGACAATGGATAGAATTTTTGCTATTTCTAACAAGCTTGTTGTCATCTCCAATGTTTTGCTTCAGATCCAGTGCAGTAGAGAAAGTTTGCATAGAAGTTGAGCACTTGCAAACTCTTTTGGACCATTAGGGGAGTGCCCCTTGTGCTTGTTAGTCACATCCCACTGATTCCCCTCACCGCCGCTCCCACTCACAAGGTCGCCGCTCATCCCATGGGCAGCACAACTTCAACTAGGGTCCGGCTCATGGGCAACGTAACACCTCTCCTCACCGGTGGGTCTCTCCGCCTCTATCTTGGACTTCGCACTTCTAAGGTTTTGGTCGGTTGGGATCTGGAAATGGTGGCTCTGGGGTTAGGTGCCCAACCACCAAAGTTCCCACGGCTATCTTTAGCTATATCACCCTCCCGGTGGGGAAATGAGGAAGAGCAGCAGCAGACTGATGGTTGGGAGTAGCCTGATGACGCCCTCGATACTACTCTTGGTGGTTGGGGTGACCGTCCAAAGATCCCTCCACCACCGCCACCTTCCTCCATGTTTGTAGCGCTGCTACCTCCATGTTTGGAGTTTCTATGTTCTCTGCTTTTCTGTTTTAATCTTTTTGATTGAAAATGATTCTGTTGACATGACACTTTGCTACTCGTAGCCTTTATGGCTACTTTGATCCTGCTTATGGGGTGTGATATTTTCCACCTGATTTTGTATGATTAGCATTGTACTTCATCTTTAATATATGGTTATGCTTTTCAATAAAAAAATATTTTAGTTTATTAGAGAGAATGTTGTGTCTATTGAAATCGCAATTCACATATCTATAGAAGATTTGATAGTTTCATCATTAAATGGGAAAGTAGCGGGATGGGAAACTCACTTTAGAGGGGAATAAGTCTTGTGTTTGAAGCCTACACATACACACATTTCATCAAACATTACCCTAGAATTTATTTTTACCATAATGTATCCCAATGGGATTGGGAAATGCTAGAGAAAAATGTTGATGAGCTCTTAAATAATTTGATGGACATGTAAGATATCTATGTTGGAAGATATTTTTATGCAATCCTAACAAAGCTAGCAAATATAATCATTACATATGCACAGTAAAAATTATAAAGCTCTTTCATTATTTGATAGATCATTAAGAATTATCTACAAGCCCTAATTTTAGGGAATATGGCTATTATATTATTAAAACAAACGGTGTAGAAAATGAAAAAGGTTTTAAGTGCTTAAAAGGAGGGAAATTACATCAAGTACATTTTTGGATATGATGATAAAGTGCATCTTTAAAAAATAATTGAAACAAATTCTTCACAACTCTTATTGCAATTGTTGATAACATTTATTCATAATATACCAAAAATTCTACTTTGAATAATTTTTATGTTGTGAAAAGCATTTACAATGTTGTTGTTGTAGTATTAGTTTAATTCTTATGTTATTTATACATTAATATAGATTTAATAAGTTAATTGTTAGTATTAGTTATTAATGTCTAAGTTTTAAAGTTATTAAATAATGTTAACATAAATATAAGTGCTTAGAATGGCCAATTGGAACATAAGTCAATTGGAATGGAAATGTTAAAAGGGAAATAAATAAACAAGGTTTTAATAATATTACAATCTAAATGTGAATTTTATAATCTTAAAATTTAGATGTGATTTTTTTCAAAATTCAAGCAATATAAATTTGCAGGTAACCCCAAGTTTTAGGATATCATACGAGAGGTAACCATAAACTATACATAGGATTGCAAAATTTGAACTTATTGGGAGTGCCTTAGTGTAGACACAAAATCACGCACTTGGGTACATTTCTAGGTCCTAAAAACATGCTAGCATTTACATGATTCCTAAGCAAGAAAACTAGTAATTGACAACTCTCCTTAGCCTTTTTCTTTTTCTTTTGCACTTTTATTGGCTTCATACATTTGTTACTCTTTCCGACATTTGACTGTTTTACCTTTTTATGGCTTCGAGACACTAGCACCCAGTTCAGACAGTAGTGTCGACACTCTTGTCCCTCTTTATCTTTTTTCCTACCCTTTTTGGGCCCCTTTTGCTTCTTAATTGCATTTTATTACCTTGGGTCGGCCTTTTAGTTGTCAATTATGAAATTTAAATAAGGGAATCATATAAATACATAGTTATGTTTTCAAAATGAAGGACCAAACACTAAACATTACTATCATCACCTAAGCTTACATTCCAAAGGCACCATGTAGCATCCATGCAGGGACAAGGGATGTATTACTTCTGCATACACTGTATAGGAAGGGGAAGTTCATTCTATTCCATCCACACATATTATTACATTGCTACATTATAGCTACAACTCACTATCATTTGTGCAAATTGCACAAGGGCATCCTAGGGCATCATTTCTACACACACACACAAGAACTACATGGGGTTTGAGATGTAGTGTAGCATTTAATAGTAAGCTCACCCTTCGGTGTGACCGCCATGGTCAGTCCAACTCTACATTCTACATTTTTTTATTATATTTTATGTGGTTTTGGACATGTGTGGGTAATTACTTTGTTTTGCTTTGGTTACAGTGCCCTTGTAATCATAGTGTGAACTTCAAGCGATAGGAAAGAGCCAACAACGAAACCCTAGCAACACAAAAGAAAGTAGATTTTGAGCACTTGCACGACCACCAACTCCAGTTCTAGTCGCCAACGCCCAAGCGCCTTTGACCTCTTGTGGGCGCCCGCCTCTAATCTATTCATGAGTTTCAAATTTTACAGTGACTAGTGACGACCCTATTTATAGTCTATTCAAAGACCCACACCTTCCCAGATCACCTACTGTTCATTTGGAAATCAACTAAGTCCTCTTACCTCTTCATCTTGCTTAGGGTTACATATTTTACATGTTTATTTTCTTACGGCTTACTCTATATTTAGCATTTGTATATCATACATTACAATAGTTACTTTGCAATCAAATTTAATTAATTTCAAATTAAATTAAATCATTTGGTAAACCCCACTCGTGATTGGAAATTCAGATCCCTATTTCTATTGGCTTCTCTTTCATGGCTCCTAAGGTTCTTCAAGTCTCCTTGTATGACTTGCTTCAAATGCACCCGCCTTGCAAAGATGTTCTCCAAAAAGCCCTAGTTACTATGTACCTCCCTCGCAATACACCACCTACACAAGTAAGTACCATTTACAATCGTCTCTTTAATGACACTAGCCTTAGTGATACCACACCCAATCAATCCATTTGCAAGTCAATTCAAGCCTTACATTGCTTATTTCAAGACAAATTTCAAGCTATGGAAATCTTGATTACATCCCTCAAAGCTGAAATCCAACATCTTAAGGATGTTTCTCAATCCCATGCTAGTTCTTCTTCTTTTACACCTCATTCTAATCCTATGTCCGCTACATGTGCTCATATCAATGAACCTCAAGTCTTACTATTACCAACACCTCTCAAGTTTAATCTAAATACTAAGTAACATGATATTCTTCCTGATCTCCTCAATCACCAATTGATCAACTTTCCAACTACTCATTGCTACCCTCCTTATCGGCTTGTCAAATACATAGGTCTTCCATTTTGCAATTATCATATAATTAATGGACATAATGAAAATGATTACTATGCTTTGCGACAAATAATTAAGCACCTTGAGCATCAGGTTTTTATTTCATTCACTATGTGAACATTCTACTACATTCTCATCTCTAATTGCTAAACCTCAATGGGCTCCCAAATCTCCTCCCTCTATGTCTAATGAGCATCATTCCATAATCACCAATGTTCCTTATTCATTTCATCTAGATCCACTTATCCAACCCATTCTAACTACGCAACCTCCTCTCAAAATTCATTTTCCGTCTCCTCCTATCAATTCTTCTACAACATTACCAATTTTGACAAAGAAAATTCATCTCAAAATCCGTCCTCCATCCCCTCCTCATGTCAATAGTTCTGCAACATTACCAATTCTAAATAATCAAGACCAACTAACTCTAGATGACCTCTTTAGGCTTCCTCCTTTCAACCCAAAATCTAACCTTGGTCTTACTCTTGTTCCCACTTATCATTGTAACGACCATATGATTTTTATCACCCATGGCAAACTCATTCGCACCCCCTCACATAGATCCCCATCACTCACACACTTGGGGGAATCATGCTCTCTTCCACCCCTTCTAGCACTATCAATTGTCTCTAGTGTTTACTCTTACACTTCATGCTTTGCGCTCCATGTCTATATTTTCTAGCACACTCTAACCCCTTTGATACACACATTGTATCGTCATTACCCTACGACATACTCTAGTTCTATGGTTCATACTCAACTACTGAGGGTCTAATTCTGAAATGAATCTCACATCATCTACATTTTACGCTCTGTGCTTCATGGTACATATTTATAGCTTCTATTCACACAACACACTCATTTCCTGATGACACACTCTTGTTATATGGCTCATTATTGAATGTTGATGGATATTTTATAAATACACGTCATCTCATGCATATCCACTTTGGGGCACATTGATCCTACCATCTTCACACGTTGCATTCCATACCATCACACTCATACATTGTATTTACATATCTTGGTTACATCTACTTTTGTAGCTTATTCTATTTACATGTTATACTTTGTTTTCCATGCTAGATGGATTATTAGTATGTCATCATATTTCTATATATACACATGCATGTTCACTTGGTCTTTTGAGGTGAATGCAAATCTCTTACAGGTTCTTACATGTTGCAATGATGCTTGGAATTGTACCTTTTACCAGTCCCATTGAGGCTCCTGGGGGCATCTACTTTCTCTACTATCACATACTACACATGTTCTATTGTTACATCTCATTACAAGTACTTTACTTTTCACTGCTATATACACACTCTTGACATACTATTTATCTTTATAACATGCTAACGGGTGCTTCATGTGTAACATTTGCCTTACAGGACTATATACAACCATGGCTATATGTCACTACTTGTTTTCCATTTCTTTCTTTATTATATGCTATTGTTTACGGGCTATGCCTTATGTCTTGTGTGATCATTGTATGCTTTTGGCCACTTTGGACCTGATTGTCTTGTGACATTGTGAGTGATGTCCCATGTTTGAAACCCACTTTTCACGGTCCATATTACTTGCACACTTTCTTGTTACATTGTTTTCTATTTGCATGATTGCTACATTTACTACTAACACATGTTACTAGCCTACTTTGTTTGCATGTGCCTTGGTTTCTACCATGCACATCCCCTACCCCCTGTAGGTATCCACTTCATATCAACATTAGGTCCTCTCCTTTGGGCCACATTCTCCTACTATCATCACATGCACCCCAAATGAGGGGGCATACATTGGGTGAAAAAATCACCCCTAAAGAAACTTATAGCTATAGTTTAGATCAATATAGTACAACATTAGCATAAATTACAGTCATAAAAAATGGATCATAATCAAACTTGAGTTAGAATCACATAACAGACACCAACGCTCAAAATCGACAACAACACTTGAGCGCTTATGTCCTCCCCAGGCACTAATGTCCTGGGGGTAGATATAGGTAATTTCTCAGACAATATAGTCTACATCAGTTTGTATAGAAATTCTATAGCTACAAGCACAAACTTTCAATTATAGAACACATGTTATCTCCTAAAATTAGTAACAATTAGTACAATCAGAACTAATCGGTGACAAAAGGAATAAATCAAGACACACCATCTACAATGGTGCTTATTGGGAAGAGTCATGGAATGAGAGTAACACTAGACCTCTCTCCCAAACACTTTCTCTTTAGTGTGAGATTGCCCAATAAACTTGTCTTTGGCGCAAGATCGCCCAAAAAAATCATTCTTGGTGTGATATCACCCAAAAACTTTCTCTTGGCGTGAGATCTCCCAAAAACATCACCTTTAACATTTAGATCAACATCTTCAAAACAAAAAGACACTTTTCTACTTTTTTACTCTTTCACATATCAGGTGCACACTTTCCTTTTTACACACTTTACATACTTTTACACATATTACTCAAATTTATCATATACAAAGCTTTGACTACTTTCTTTCTCTTCTTTTACAGGTATTTCCATACAAGAAGCAATTAAATCACAAGCCATAGTAGCACAACACAACACATACATATCACCCTAGGGTCAAACTCCCTTTTCGTAGTCTCCACGCTTCATCTTGCAATCACTTCACACTTCACTTGTCCACTCGACACACTATTCACCACACACCTGATCTATAGGATCATAAGATATGCATCTTCTATTTACTTTATGTTATCAAGTATTCACTCAAGAACATAAAGTGGGGGAAAATATATACACAAAATCACACACTTGGGTACATTTCTAGGTCTAAAAACATGCTAGCATTTACATGATTCATAAGCAAGAAAACTAGTAATTGACAGTTGTCCTTAGCCTTTTTCTTTGTCTTCTGCACTTTTATTGGTTTCATACATTTGTTACTCTTGCGAAATTTGACTATTTTACTTTTCTATGGCTTAAAAAAATAACACCCTATTCGAGACAGTAACAGCATCAAGCACTCCTATCCTCCCGGGCGCTTCTTGCTCTTTATCTTTTTCCTACCCCTTTTAAGCCCCTTTTGCTTCTTAATTACATTTTATTACCTTGGGATGACCTTTCAGTTGTCAATTACCAAATTAAAACAAGGGAATCATATAGATACATAGTTATGTTTTCACAATGAAGGACCAAGTACTAAGCATTACTATCATCACCTAAGATTATATTCCAAAGGCACTAAAGTACTCCAAAGGCATCCATCTAGTGTCCATACAAGGGAAAGGGGCCGCATCACTTCTGCATACATTGCAGAGGAGGGGGAAGTTCATTTTATTCCATCCACACATACTATTACATTACTACATTCTAGCTACAACCCTCTCTCATTTGTGTAACTTGCACAAGCGCATCCTAGGGCATCATTTCTACACACACACACACACAAGAACTACATGACATCTTATATGTAGTGTAGTGCTTGACAAGAAGCTCACCCCTTTGGCTGACCATTGGGGTTAGTCCAACTCCACATTCTACATATTTTTTGTTAGATTGGATGCGGTTTGTGGACATGTGCGGTAGTTACTCTATTTTACAGGTTATAGGTACCTTCGGCGATCATAGTGCAAACATCAAGTGATAGATAGAGCCAACAAAAAACCCTAATGGTATAGAAGAAAGAATATTCTAAACACTTTCATGGCCACTAGTGCCCAGACACCTCTAACCTCCCGGGGCCACTCCTATCCAACTTTGTTCGTGAGTTTTATATTTTATAGTGACCAAAGGACGACCACCATTTACAATCTGCTCAACACTCACACCTGCCCATATCACCTCATGTTCATTCAAAAATCAGCTAAGTCCTCTTATCTCTTCATCTTTCTTAGGGTTACATATTTTACATTCTTATTTTCTTGCATCTTACTGTATATTTAGCATTTTTATATCATACATTACAATAGTTACTCTGCAATCAGATTTAATTAATTTCAAATTAAATTAAATCACTTAGAAAGTGAAATTCCATTCAGTTGGCAATATGGAGCAAGATCTTGTGTACTGGATGTTTCTTTGAACTATTTTTAGGTATAATAGCTTTGCATCCCTCAAAGGTCTAATTCTAGTCTCTTTTAGCTCTTAAAAAGTTGCGGGATGTGATTAATGCTTTTTCTAGTATGAGAAAAAGTTCAATGAAATTACTTTCTAATAAAATTTGAATGAATTTACATATAATTCGTTATATATTGAACATGTGTTTGGAGGTGGGAGGTGATCTAACCTTTGATGGAATTGACCTTGTGTAACTTGAAGTGAATGACGATCTGGAGTATGTTCTTTGAGAGGGATGACATGTTGGATTACAGGATGTTGGTGCTGTGTATTTAATTTCGTCATTTGATGCAAGCTATATGGCAGTGATGTTTTTTGGGTTGTTTATTTTCTTGTATAATTCAAACGAGCCATTGTATTTTTTACAAGACACTCCGGTTACGTGTGGAATGAGGACAAGTGGAAACAATAATTAGGTATAGAAGAAAGTGAATAAATGTAAACAATATAGGTACTTATGTGTGTATTACGTGAAGTGCAACAATGTATATGAATACTGCATAATGTGGTTTAATAAGTTTGATAGAGCTTGCATTCCTTTAATAAGGTGACATTATTTTTTGCTTGCAAGACATTTGGAACCAAAAAAATGCGTGTGAAACAAATGTAAGAAAAATTGCTAATGCAAACACCTATATGTGGAGTAGGTGATACAATAAATATATATTGAGAAATACATAACAATGTGTGTGTAAAGTATAATATGTCTTCTTTGGGTAAATAGAGATATTGTGGTGGTGTGAAGTTTATTTTGAAGTGGTGTAGGGTTATTTTCAAGAATACATAGTTACAAGGATGTAAGGAATGCATCTAATGGGAATTCATTCACGTTAAAGGTGACATCCTTAACTGTAGCGAAAATAGTACATAGGGATTTCTATTGTGAGTTGTAGACCTCTAGCTTCGTGGATATTTTCAAAATGTAGCGGTGGAAGAGAATTGGCCTAACGATGGGCCAAAACATGTCGGGTGTTGGTGCAAGAAGTTGTAGCTCCTGTGCTAGATACACACATTATTGATGAAGAAACTTCATCAAAAATAGTTACCCATGTTGTTGTTGTGGCATCCTCAATGATGAAGTGTAATGCATATTTGTATTCACAACTGGAGACACCATGGTTGCATTTTCGGCAATACCAAGAGGATTCTACATTTAGTTCAAGTTTTTTCTTACAATGGTTATTGTTAACAATTGATGTGCAAGTTGGATAACAAAATGAGGACATATTCAGGTGGATGATTGTCGCCATAGTGGAGAAAATGATTGCTTTACCTGATTGGGAGGAGGATTTTATGCCTGCAATATCTTTTTCTTCAATGTTGTCAATACTCACTGATGGGTATGCATGGGTTGAGCCCAGGGAAGTAAACCATGCATGCATTACATGAGCCTCACCTATATCAGGATCAATGAAGATTTGTGTATTAGGGCTCGTGCCTAATGTTGTTCCTTTGAAAGATGTAATTTTTGCTCTCTTTATTGCGAGAATTGGTCTTACTGTTGTGTGTAATGCACACAATTCACTTACAAGTTTTCCCTCATTGTCACAGAAAGCACCCCATAGGGTTGCCTCAATATAAAGTGTGGAGTTATCACTAAGCAGAATTGTGTGTTTGTGGTTGTAAGTACTATCACTTTTCCTAATAATAGAGAGGAAGTAATGGATAATGTAATGCTAAGGAGGCGATTCGGTGGATTTGGCGGTAAGGAGTCAATTTCTACTATTATTTTGAAATGGAAAAGGTATTGAGGAATGTCAAGCACTCTGATTTATACTGATATTTACAAAGGATTCCAAGTCTAGGATGATGTCCCAAGGAGTTGTGGAATCATTGTAATATTTGTTTACATTCGCAATGTGCCTCCTTTGATTGTGTATGTCTTGCCTAGTTGTATTTGGTTGTAGTAAAAATCCACAACTTGGTCAAAAGAAGTCACCACTATATCTGCACTAGTTTTGTCGATGATGTCAAAGCTAAAAACTTTCCCTATGCATTTGGCGGTCTTGTATTTGTGTAGGTAGCATTTTCTCGATGACTTTGCCTTCGATAGACCAAAGGATTTTGTAGGGATTTAATGACTAATTTATTAGTGTGAGTAGTGTGTATTCTTCATGGCGTGTGTCATGAGTAGTTGGTGAAAAGAGTATCACTGTATGAAGTTGGCATGTTGGTGGCCATTTGGGAGGAACAACATCGAGGGCAGTGGAGGGTGTGATGTTGTTGGTTCCTAAACAATGAAAGATAAAGTAAATGAATTAGCAAAGGAGATGGCTTAAAGTAGCTTTATGTTGTAATATAGTACATTGAGGGTATGACAGTTTAAGGTTCTATTAATTGTTATTTTGTATTCTAAGGATACGAGGGGGTGCATGTTAAACAAACAAGTGGGTTAAAGACATAGAGAAGGGAAAAACAATACACACATTCACGAAAGTATAGTAAAAAACATAGGAAAGGAAAATATATTTTATACACCTGGAATGATATTATGTATGTCATGTTTTGTATGTTAAGGAGTAGAGGGGTTGCGGGGTACATAAACATAGTGGGACAAATGCCATAGTAAGGAAAAATCAATCCATACATTCAAAAAGTGGGTTTTGTAAAAATGAAATGTCTTTGATACAATGTTGCATTTTTTAGGACATCATCATGTAAACATAGGTACAATGTGGAAGTTGTTCTTAAAACTTAGAACTTTTCTTGTTTATTGAAAGTAAAGTAAGAAACGTAGGTAAGGAAAATACAATGTATACTTCGAGAAAGTCAGTTTACAAAACAACTTTAGGGGGTTATAAAACGGAGCAAGAACTACAACATATTTATATAAGCATAGGATTTTCGAGTCAGTTCTTCAAACATAACACTATGTACATGTGCTGAAAGTATAACCCGTGTGTGTGTGGGTAGGGTAGGTAAGGGGTATCTTTGGGTCAACAAAAAGAGGTTGGTGCAAGTATGAGCATTGCAAATTTGTAGTAGGGGTGAGGTGGGTGGTAAAATTACAGGGATGCAAGGTAAGCGTTGAATGTGTCTCTAATGTATTGGTCGTTGCCACCAACATAGTATTGGTCATATCCCAATGCATAAAGGAAATTGTACAAGGCTTTGAGATGAAGGTATGTGTCATCTACCTTTTGCATGAGGTCCAACACAATGTTCAAATCACTATCTACAATCATGGCTAATGGGAATAGAGATTTTTATGTCCTACCATAAATGTTAGCGCATGTAGTTGCAATAGTAGTAGCCAATAAATGAATGGAAGTTGTAAACATTGGTTGAACACTATACACGAACTCGATCTGTTGCCACAGTTAAGAAAGAAGCGGGGACCTGTTTGAAGCTATTAAATTGTTATGAGGGATAGACATCAAAGGTGTCATCGATATCTTGACAATGGTTGGGCTTCCATTTAAAGGTTCCATAGTACTTGAAAATAGTGATGAATTTGTTAAATATAAAACATTTTGTAATGGCAATTACAATTTAAATCAATGGATTTAACAATAAATACATATACATATAATGTTATAAATTTCAATAATTCCCAGTATTAGAGGTGAAAATAAGAGTTATTGAAGAATAATATTTTGAAAGAGACGAAAAAGTATTAGAGGTAACAAGTAAAGGAAATAGTTTCTCTTTTCTCTTTATAACAACAATTTCTGAATATCCTATATATAAATAAACTACTGCAAAATACAAAGCTGCAAAATAGGGCCAAAAGGGACAAACTCCCTGGGATAGGATTGAGGTGACTTGTAATGTCCCTTTTCCCTTGCCCATGGCCTAAGGGCCAATGCGTGTCCTAACCCTAGTCATGCCCAAGGGGTTACGGACACTATGAGCTATTGGGTATGGGTATCTAGTCCAGTTATTATTATTTCCATCGACAGGGTTATAAAGAGCTTTTAAAAGGACTAGATGTTATATTTCTTCATTGGGGCCACTTAAAGTACCTTTTTGGTGACTTGAGGGATATGTATTGCATTTAATGTTATATTTCTTTGTTGGGGGCGCCTTTTTGGGCCAAGGCGCCTAGGGGGGAAAAAGTAACTTTAAAATATTTATTAAATGGGCCCTCTCCATGGGAAAGTGCGACTTGGGGGTTTTAGGGTTCCTTGACATGAAAAAGGTTATAAAAGGAGAAGAGGAGTGAAGGGAGGAATTCATTCATACACTCATTTTCTTTTCATGTGCAACTGTTGTTTGCAACTATTTAGCTTGTGGAGTAAGATCCCACGGGAACACTAGCTTCGGTGGTGAAAGATCCATCTCTAGCTAGCGGGGCATTCTTTAGTAGTGAAAGATCTACCCTAGCTTGTCATTTGGAGTGGATTTCGGGCTGTTTTTATAGAAGTATTTTCAGGAATTTCGAAATAGGGTTTGAGGGTTTTGAGAGTTTTTGTGGAGATTTTCAGCTGGTTTTGGATCAGACCTACGGCAGCCATAGAGGAAGGGTTTGACATCATCTATGAAGGATTTCACAAGGGTTTGGCCATCTACCAAGGGGGAAAATTGTTTGGGAGATTGCAGCCCTAATTTCTAGGGTTTTCAAATGGTCATTTTTTCGATCCGAAGGTTGGAAAGTCATCTTCCATATTTATATATGTTATTTCCCAAGTTTCATCATTTTTGCACTTGTATTTTGAAAGATATTAATTTTCGAGGTTTTCCAAATATTTTAGGCACGCTGTAAATTTTTGGCAACGTTATATTGACCGAAAATTCCAAAAATATTTCCCTTGTGTTCTTTATATTATTATCTAGTTCCATTTAAAATTTCAAGTGATTTGAACGGTTATTTTGGGAGTTATCCATATTTTTCTTCACTGCCCTAGCTATAATTTTCTACATAAAATCTGCAAAAATCAGATTCGATTTGCTACAAATTTACGTGTTTTGTCTATTTTGTTGTAAGATCCCAACAAGGTATATTTTAGTAAAACTCATATTTCAATATTACAGGGGATAATACATGGACCAAGTTTATCTAATATTGTTTCATATAAGAACATAGTTTGAATATCCATGGTGTCAAAGATAATGCACAACAACAATAAAGTAATATAAAACAAACATATAACAATAACCATGCAAACCTCTCTTATATTTCTGAGTTGTGGTGTCTATGAGGAGAACTAGGTGTTGTAGGTGCTGAATAAACCAACCGGGTGGAGGTGTTGCAGGATAGAAATATGAATATGTTGTGGTGTATTTATAGGCAGAGACATATATTTTAAGCATTTATGAGGCCACCGTTACAACTACTAATAGTTAAGGCAAAACAATTCCGAGTCAATGAGTGGAAACTAGCTTACTTAGTTATGGCACCGACTATATGTCCCCTAAAAATGTTGCACGAAATAACCACGTATGGTGTAATGTATTTATGCATTGGTTGTCACCTATGAATTATAGTCGACATAATAGATGGGACTATGGGGTGGTGGGTTGAGAGGCTAGATGGATTTGCTGTAGTTGCCATGAAAATGCAACCGTGTGAGAGGAGGATAATAATGGAAAATTTGTTTTTTTTGCACGAATGAGATAATCAATAGTCATGAGACAGTTTCGATTGAGCCATCTGCTGCAATTTATATGCTCCAAATATTGAAATCCTCCATCTCCTAATCTGACAGCAATGGCAGAGTAGTCAACAAATGATGTAGTGGGGACGTCACTCTCCTGTAATTAAAAGAGCAGTCATGAAAGTAGTGAAACTGGAAAAGGGTAGTCAAGAAAAGCTACTGGAATTTTCCACATTCTAGCAAAGTGCATCCTCAAAGGTGGATGGATCCGGTGAATGAGTGTTGTATTGATATTTGTATGGGATAAAAATTTTACAACCATAAGAGGTGGAGAAGTGAGGGTGGATGGAAAATTCTAATTATCTTATAAAATTAATTTGTAAATAACTAGCTATCGCATGTGAAGTGCACGATGGAAATACCGAAGGGAATGCATTGAAGAAATTAAATTTGAGGGACTGAAACATCATATCATTTCCTCGATGTGTTCCATGCACAATTATCGATACTTGTATTTGGAAACACTTATTATCATAATCAATTTTTGAGGCATTGGAAAAAGAGAAAAATTATTTGTTGCATGTGTATCTCAAATCCTCCTTTGATCCTCTAGCTCATCCAAGGTTATAAAAAGGCAATGTCCCAAAATTAAGATTATAATTCTATTGAGCAATTAGAAGATTGTAATTTGGTTGATATATGTGAAGATTGTAAATTGGTTGATCGGTGTGAAGATTATAATATATTGATAAACCAACAAATCTAAATGCATAAATGTCGGTCAAAGGAAATTGGAAGAGATGCCAACCCATATATCGAGGTACGGGGACATGTGTAGCTTAAGAATAACGATGTATTGTGCCTTTTTATCCATGTGAAGGGGTCACTCACCAACACTTTGTTAGCTTCTTCAATAGTTTTATGACACCAACAATTGGGCCATACATAATGCGAAAGAAATGCTTTTTTTGAGAAAATATGGGGAAATGGGCTTTGGTATTTTTGTTATCTTAATTTTTAATGGTGTCAAGGTTTTCCATTGACGATGTTTAATATGTTAGATAAGATGAATACATGAATGGAAAGTTGGAAATAAAAAGGTGGGAATTAAATACCTTCATGTCCCGCACTTGTTCCATAACTCAAAATTTTCCTACCCAAATAATATCTGATATATGTGCTCCACTTTATCATCTCACTCTCACTCGCATTATTCACGTGAGTACATTTTGTGTTTAAAATAGTATCAAGTTTAAGAATAATGTTGTACTACATCATTTTTATCCATATAAAAGGGGACACTTAATCAACATTGTTAATTTTTTTGTCGCTTTACAACACTAACAACTAGGCCTTATACAACTAAAAGAACCAATTTTTTTGAGAAAATATGGGGAAAATAGGCTTTGTTATTATTTATTTTATTTTTAATGATGTCAAGGTTTTTAATTGGATGGTGTTTAATTTGTTAGATAAGACGAAGACATGAATGGAAAGTTTGAAAGAAAAAGGTGGGAATTAAATACCTACATGTCCCACACCTATTCCACGGTTTAGATTGTTCCCACCCAAACAATATTTGTTATTTATGCTCCACTTTATCATCTCTATAGTGTCAACATCTTCGATTGGATGACATTTAATTTGTTAGATAAGGTGAAGACATGAATGGAAAGTTGGAAAGATAAATGTGGGAATTAAATACCTAAATGTCCCACACCTATGTTAGAGCTAGATTGTTAGTGCCCAAATAATATCTACTATATGTGCTCCACTTTATCATCTTGATCTCGCTTGCATTATTTACATGATTGAAATATGCACTTAAAGAGGCCAAAATAAAAAATGGTGAGAATATAATAGGTTTGTTTGCAACCCAACCAAAATGTTGGCTTCTTGTAGCAATTTTTAGCCCCTTTTCAGTTTTAAGTTCAATTAATTGTAGGAGAGTAGGGGATGCACAAATAATCAACAATAATTGAGCCCCTCTAACAGTTGGTCACATGAGTGATAGGTATATTTTATCTTCCAATCAAAATTTTTAGACGAGATTCCATATGATGTCTTACGTTCTTGAGTGCAAATTTCTCTATGATTAACAAGAAGAGATTTTTACTAATAAAAACATCAAAGTGTATCATGTCATGTCCATGTGTGAATGAGATACCTTTATTAATAATTTAAGATCTGATGTACGTACTCTAGGTTGAAGCGTCTTATTTCTCGCCAATTCCATCCTTAGAATTCATGAAGAAAAAAATCAATACCCACATATAAATCCAAAAGTCACTCGGGTTGGATCTACATGTGTGGCGCAAAGAGAGATAATATAAAAAACAACCACCAGAAGAAGACAAAAATAATGATATTAGAAAGCACACTAGGACTTTAGAGGCTCTTGAAATGCTAGACCAACAACCGCCTACATGTGTGATGCCACTTTATAGCCTCAAAGCAAGGGATGGGTGAACAATCTATGATAATTGAGCCCCTCCAACAGTTGTTCATATGAGCGGTAAGTAGATTTTCTCTGGGGATCGAAAGTTTTAGACTCAAACTCCATATGATTTCTTATGTTGTTGAGTGCAAATTTCTCTAGGATTTACAAGGGATTTTTACTAATAAAACAACTTAAATGTATCATGTAATGTCCAGGTGTGAAATATTTTCATTGTTTTCTTAATTTAAGATTTGATGTAAGTTTACTCTAGGTTAAAGAAACAAACATTTTGCTAATTATAGCCATGGAAATCATGAAGAAAATATCATTGATAGCCATATATAAATCCAAAATATTTAAACTTCAAGCATGTTGGATCTACATGCGATTGTAGATAGAGCTAACATAGAGAAAAATGACGGCCAAATATAAATGTTTGCTTCTTACATCATCATTCATCATCATTCTTGTTTATGGAAATGTATTTACAAGGATCACCCAAGATCATATGTCATCCCTAAGAAGCCTAAGCTCTCCTTCTCTTGAAAATTTCCTTTACCGGGTGACTCCATTTTGTAATCATGGTGAAGGGAAACAATTGTTGTATCTCGATTTATGATAGTTTGTGGCACCTATATTTTGTCAAAAATGTGACCTTGGTGCGAATAAATTACCCTAGTGGACGGTAAGCCAACCGCCCATGTTTAACATAACTTAATTTTGAACACATGTTAGG
Source organism: Taxus wallichiana var. yunnanensis (assembly GCA_018340775.1). Lineage (NCBI taxonomy): Eukaryota > Viridiplantae > Streptophyta > Pinopsida > Cupressales > Taxaceae > Taxus > Taxus wallichiana. Next base: position 866,581,009 of record CM031238.1, read on the forward strand.
TGTAATTATTCGATAACCTTGTTATCATTACATTTATGAGCGGAAGGAGAGAATACTAAAAAAATCACAACCAATGTTAGGATAATTGCCCCCGCTCGGTATCACCATTTTTCAAGGATTTGTTATCTTCAAAATGAGTAGCGGGGGAATCGAACCACAAACTCTTAGGAAGAAGAAACAAGGTTGATGGATCTCCCTCCAGAGGTATTGTTGTGTATTACGGGGTAGGTGAATGACGTGGTGGATTTGGGAGACATGGTGTGTACGTGCCACCAATTTTGAACCCTAGCTAGGATATCACCCTTCACTTTCAAACTAATCCATTCTAGGTATTTTCCTTCATTTAGTATTTTGAAAAGGGTCGTGCTTAATAACATAAGGTCTTATATGTCCTCAACCATGGTTTTGGACTTAGTCAAGACCTAGATTGTCGATGATGAGATGACATCTATGTTAGCATATTTAAAGATCTTGGACCATCTTATTTTAGACACCTTCCATAATTGTAAAAACTATGACAATAATGAAAAAACAATATGTCATTGACATGGTCTTTGGCACATTTTTGAGAACTAGAAAGTTTAGTCCTACAAGTTCAATCGTAATGAGGAGAACGATGTCTTGGGTGAGATAATTGACTATAAATATTTAAAAAAATCAAGGATGTCTAACATAGAGTTGGTGGAGCCATTATGATCTCCTCAATTAACTTGAATTGAACCGGTACATTGGTATCGGTTGAGATTATTTTGCACTTAGTTTGACAAATGATGTCAATGATAGGGTAAATAATAATTTTGCATTATTAATTAGGAATATAAGTTTATTTGTTATATGGTTATGTTTTAATAACCATATTATTTTTGTATGGGTTTATTGTTACAACAACATATTTTTTATTCTTCTTTCTTGGAAATACTTTTGGAAGCTTATGTAAATAAGTTTATTGTTGCCCTATGCAACATATTTTTGTGTTTGTATTCAGTTGTTCAATTCCTATAAGAATTGCAGCACATTCTCTGTAATGTTGATTTGATTGATTATCAATAAATTAACGAGGCTTCGTCCTTCTAAAATTACATTTGATACCGAGAGAAGGTTGGAGCCCCCGTGTGCGAGAGAAGGTGTGCGAGAGCATGTAGAAGAGATAAAGGAGATTGGAAAAGCATTTGCAGCAATTGGAGAGCATGTGTAACCTCCTACAACTTCCTAGCCCCATCCCTGCATCCCCACAACCTCTTATTTAGTTCCGTGTTTGGAACACAATTTTTTTGCACTAGTTCCTCCCGCACTAGGGAAAAATTTGTTGCGAGAAAAGAAAAGAAATATTCAAAATTTTCCACATTAGGGGTTTTGTCACTAAAATTTAGTGACAATGTTAGCCACAACTAATACTAGCAGTGCACCAAATGCTGAGGTATCTCATGCCATATTAGCATAGCTCGCACGGAGCTCCCGATCAAGCGATATTCATCCCGACCAAGTTGCATTTGTTGACGACCGAGTTGGTTCTTGATTGGGTCGAGCTAGCACCCCTATCTTCCATATTTGGTAACACCACATTGGCGAGTTATTAGCCCCCCTCAAGCTTTTTTACCGACCTCAATTGAGCCACCGAGCGGGTTGTTTATTAGCGGTCAAGCTCGCATTATTAAACAATCGTGACCACATTGCATTTGATTAGGATATACTAGGAAAGGTTGGGTGTTTTGAAAATACTTGAGCCATTACTATGCCCATGGCGAGAACCCCTACATCCGATCGACCGAGTCCATAACATCGGTATTGGGTTTTTTTGTAGTCATCGATCGAGGAAAAGGGTACACCTCCATTGGTGAGCCTTGGTATCCATCAACGCCAAGCTAGAACCTACGAAGCAAAACAAAACACAACGAAAGCGGTGGTCAATTCAATTTAAATACAAACTGCTACATTTTATGATTCAAACGCATATAGTGCTTTGTTGGATAGTGGAAAGGCTTTGGGGAAGCTAGGTGTTGCGTTTGACCCACACAAAAACACTTTGTTTTTTTAAAACATTGGATTTAGCGGTGAATTTAGTGCCTACCATCAAACATAGCGGATAAACCTTCACTAGAACCCTTAGTAATAACTAAACAAGCCATTAAATTTAGTGAGAAAACCCCTAATTAGGGCCAATTTGTTTTTTCTCCTAATTGGCTTATTTTTTGATTCCAAGCATTTTTTCCAAAGGGGGATATATGAAAACTACTTTTAAAGCTGATTTTTAGCGTTTTCATACAAAGAAGCCGTATTGAGCTCCATAGGCCACGAGGGCCTCGAAAAACAAATTGTTTTTGCCACCCATTCAATTTTTTTCTTCAGAATTTTGAATGTAATTGCATATTTCAATGTATTGTACTAATTTGTAGGTTGCCATAGTCAATCGCAAACCATTATAATCTGTAAAAAAGCGGCAGAGATTTGTACTCAATTTTTGTTTTTGTTTTGTATCACTCATGAGATCTTCGGATCTCATTCGCAACGTTCGGTATAAACAGTGCCTCTGGGAAGTGCTTACGGGTAAAGTCCGTCGCGACTACTACTACACTTAACACCTAATATAGTTGCAACAACGTCATCTGGGCATCAACCCTTTAAATCGATGGGGAGTAATAAGGACACAATGCACACACTTTGAGCCCTCCCATTCGTGAATGATTGCATGACTTAAATCCGAACTGAGAAATTATCTGAGTATATAGCGAAGTTACGCACACGTATGAGGATATTTCTTTGAGTCGGTGTTAATAATCACACATACCCCTTTCAGTACTATCTTGGTACCATGTATCGAATTCTTTCACGTACATTAATGCCTCTTTCACGTATTGCCGAGTATATAGAAAGGGCGAGCTTCTTCCACGTACTGATGGGTATATCGAAAGGGCGTGTATATGGAAAGGTTCGGCATATTGCAGACCGATGATATATAGATTGGAAGACCGATATCTTGTGAATGATAAGAGTGTTACACTTTATCAATCGATTATACAAAATGGGCACAAAACCCCCAAGTTCTTTCTTCCATTCACAACTTCTCGGAGGAAATAACTTGTTCGTGTGAGTTATCCTATGTGTCCTCCTCACATATTGGAGGGTCATCTCACATGGGTTAGGTTTAGGGTTTGCTATTGAGTCATGCACTAGGGTTACTCAACACCATATATATACCCTTTTACTATTCATTTATGAGAATGCCAAGACACTCCACTATCTTTTTCTTATGAGCAAGCTTTATTCTGTTATGTAAGTTATTCAGTTATTGATCAATTCTTCCTTGTGATTACGTTGGAGCCATTGCGATTCAACTTGAGCGCAACTTCATTGTGATGCACAGTTTTCGATACGATTCATCAACTCTTTCATGGTATCAGAGCCGAGATCGGGTAAACGTGCACTCATTTTTTGAGTTGCGATTACTCTTGTTTTCATTTGTTTTAAACTCCTCGTGTAAGTTTTCAATCATTATATTTTAATTTTTTTGCTAACGCTCTTAACAAGTTGTTCTTGGAAAGTTTTTAGTTTTGCTTGTTCTTCATGCATGTGCAAGTCTCCTTGATTTTTTCAGGGGTTTTTACAGCTACATTTAGCTAGCTGTAGCTAAATCTAACAGATCAGCCAAAACTTAGAGTATTTTCTAGTTTTTTTATTAAACTAGAAAATTCTTAAGATCTATGTTTTTTGGCTTTTCTCTTTTGCTACTTTGCTTGCAGATTCTAGTTCAAAACTACAGACTGGTTTGTTACAACGTGTTTTAGGTTTCAAAGCTTTTGTGATTTACGTTTTTAGCGAGTTCATTCTCGCCCGAGCTTCGCAAACTCCTCCCGGTAGTCATTTTTGGTGGCAAGTCATTTTTTGTCTCGCCTGCGTGGCGTTCACCTCACAACGGTGTTGCTCCCTCCGTTCGACCGAGATACGGTTTACCTGTTGTTGGCCGCTACCTCCCAACTGTGCTGCGTGATTTCTCCCTCCCTTCGTCCTCCACAACCGCTCCAAAATACTCCAATCATTTTCCTTTCTTCGCCACAAAAACAAACCAAAACCCGTAATTTTTCACGCAAAGCAAAATAATAAATTAAAAAAACAACTTCCATATTGGTACATTTTTTTAATTACATTTAATCAATCTTCTTTCTTTTTTATTTCATATGCTTTTTCACCTTTTTAAAAAAATGTGCAAGTTTTTTTAGTAAAGTTTTAAACATAAAAATAAAATTCTTTCTATAAAGAAACTTTTAAATTTTGTAATTTAGATTTATTTAATTTAAATTAGATTTATTTAATTTAAAAAAAAGGGGGAAAGTTTTTTAATTTAGGATTTAATTTTTTTATTAGATCTTAATTAGTTGAAATTAATTAGATTTAATTTAAATCTAGTTTTATTAATTTCATGTTTAATCTCATTTCCGGTTAGTAATTTTTTTAACAAAAATCGTCTCTTATTAAATGTTTTTTTATCATTTTTTAAAACTCCCATTAGCTTTAAATTAGCTAAATTGGACGTTTCCACACGATAATTTTTTTAGGCGTTTAATTGTCATTTTTTTACTAATCGTGAGCTCAAGTGTGCAGTGACACTTTGACTTTTTTTCCCTTTCGAGCGTTTCTTTGACGTTCTGAAGACCTCTGAACTCCTTTGAGTTCATTTAAAATAATTGTATTTTACCCTTATTATTGCTTGTGAATAGTAGCGCATTCGCCACGATCTCACGGATAAGGGGGTTTCATTTGCGATGTGAGACGTTTTTTCTCACAACCAGGATTGGCTTTCACCTCCTTCTTTTTGCTTGTGCTTGTTTACGGTGTCCTATTTGCTTTGCGCTCCACGAAACACTGTTGTGGTCTCCTCTCTTGTGTGTTATTACGCTGATTGCAAGATGAGTTACCAAGTGTTTCAAACCGCACGCACGGACCCGATTGTAATCAACGCACTAAACTATAAAGTGCCAAAAGTAGGGGTTGTTATATTGTCCTGGGTGGTTGTGTTTCTTTTCTGCATTTCTTTCTCTCTCTCTTCACTATGGATGCACTTTCAATTCCTTTGCTTACACTGTTCAACTTCTTCGAATGGAGATCGAAAATGATTATGAAACTAAGGGGTAAAGGGTTATATCGCATCACCATGGGAACTGAGACTGAACCAGATGATGATCCTGAAAAATCTAAGTGGTTAAACCATAGTGATGAAGCTTTAGGTCTTCTTTGCATGTTTGTTTCTCCTGACTTGCTCTTCCACATTGAGGCATCCGAAACACCTAAATCTGTGTGGAAAATGCTGGATGCGATGTTTGGACAACTAGATGACATGAGAGCGCATGAGTTGGAAAATCGAACTACTAGGGTTAAATCCTAGTGACTTTGAAAACCTACAAGCTTTCTTCTCAAAATTTGTCCACATTAGATTGTTGTTAAAGGGATGTCAAGTAGAGAAGAAATATTCTCAACTGATCTTGTTGATTCTCTCTAAGCTAGGTCTCGAATATTCTGTCTTCGTGTCAACTTTCTACGCTACAAAAGCTGTTATGGGCGATGTTTGGACTATGCCCTCCTTTCACTAGTTTTTGTCCCAACTCATTCGAGAACATGCCAAACTCATTCAAATGGGGTCTCTCAAGTTCAAGTCACATGCCCTTGTAGTAAGTACTAGCAAGGGAGAGAAGACTCAAAAGAAGAAAGAAGGATCAACCTAAGAAAGAAACCGAGACCAAACCTAAAAATGACACAAACACTTCGACTTCTGAGCCTAAGGCACAAAAAACAAGTTTTTGTGTTCCTATTACAAGAAGTCTGGTCACGACGAGCACCACTGTTTTTAGAAATAGATTAATCACTTATCTCATTTACTTGAGAAGAATAAAATAAGTGTTCCTGAATCCATAAAACAAAGTGCTCTGAAGGTCGAGTCTTCTACTGCAAAAGGTTCTAAAAATGATAAGAAGAAAGGAAAGGCCCTTGTAGCCAGAGTTGCTCCTTTATTGACGTAGATTATAGATTTCGGTGCCTCGCACCACATGGGTTCTTCACATGTTGAGTTTTCCAACATCGAACCTTGTGGAATGTCCCAAATCACGATGGGTAATGACACGACAGTGTCGGTTTATGATAGTGGATCAGTAGAGATGGATGGGGGAACATTTAACCAAGTGTTGAGTGTTCCTGATCTCTCTACCAATCTCCTATCGGTTTACCAAATTACTCACCTTGGTGAAGGAATGCGAGTGGAATTTGGTCTTAACTCGGTAATTATTCGTGAGCTTAACAATGACACTACAGTGGCTGAGGGAAATGCTGATCACCATTCATGATTATACACCTTTTCCCACTTTACTTTTGATTCTACACCCACTGCCTTGCTCACTCGTGTAAATGAGGTTAGTAAGCTATGACATGAGCGTTTCAAACATCTAAATTATCTCTACCTTGAACAATTGAGCTAAAACGAAATGATTAATGGGTTACCCCACATCAAGTTTTCTAAGGGTCTTTATGAGGGTTGTGCCCTTGGAAAGCATCTTGAAAAGAACTTTGACAAAGGAAAAGCCTGGAGAGCTACTCATCCCTTGGATCTTGTTCACAGTGATATTTCTTGTCCATTTCCTTCTCATTCGTTTACTAGAGCTCGTATGTGCTAACCTTCATTGATGAATTTTTGTGATATACTTGGGTATATTTTCTTAAGCTTAAGTCTGAAGTCTTTAAATATTTTTAGGACTTTAAGGCTTTTGGCCGAGAAATAGGTGGAACGGTCTATCAAGGTTCTTCGAGCCGACAATGGAGGTGAATATGTGTTGGTCCGAAAATCATCACTTGGGCGGACCTATGGATAAACGAGCCAGCGAGTGTACGGGGCATGGCCCCTCTTTGAGTCAACAAAGCGAAACCGGTTTATTGCTATTCTACCAACAGGAATCTATACAAGTCTCATAGATTCTGCCTTGGGGTTTGGGATCTCATCCCGGTAGGGGGTATTTCCATTGCAAAAGAAAGGAAAGGAAGAGGGGATGAAGAAAGAGTAGGTCCGAAGGAAGAAAAAGAAAAGAATTCCAAAGCGAAAAGGTCGGAAGGTTTATGTTTTGGGATTGGTAGTAAAACAGAGCCAAACCTACTTGCATAAACGAGCAAAGCAATACTGATGATAAATAAATGACAATAAAACAGAAGTAGATCCAATAGAATAGACACACAAATCTAACGTAAGAAAGATCTAATGCACATAACACATGTATTCAACGCACAAAGTCTAAATATTGTATTAATATTTTTCTTCTGTTACAAAAAGCTCAAAGTCTTTTTTCTTCACTTCTATTTTTCATCTGAAAAATATTCATCCATCCCACAATACAACAAGTATTGGGGTATTTATAGAAGAAGAAGAGAAAAGAAGGCAAAAAGGAGCCAACAACTATTTACAAAGATATTTACAAAATATCTAAAAGTCATGTTGACTTTTTACAACTTGATGGATGACATCATCCCATGATGCAACATGGATGATGTCACCATTTGTATCAACATACTCCAGATATTCTCGAAGAGAAAGCCGAAGAAGAGAGAGAGAAGAAGAAGAAGAAGAAGAAAGAAGAAGCTACTCGTCGTCGTCATCCTGCGGCCGAAAGGGGGTGGACTACTTTTGTTGTTGCTCAGGTGACGAGATATGGAATTGAGAGCGGTATTCCATAAACTTGTTGATCATTGGCCCTAGCTGATCCTGGGAAGGATCCTTGTGCCTATCACTTATCGCCTCACAAGTTTCCCGCTCATCTGTGAGTTTCTCGGGGAGCTTGGAATAGTCTTTTTCCACCTCAATGAGTAGCCCAATGAAGTCTCGGCAGGCCAGCAGGTTGTTGATAGACTCTGCGTCAAAAGTGACCTCTGGCCCTATGCCTTGAGAAATGATCTCTTTGAAGATCTGAATGGTCTCCTCAGCTTTTCTTAAAGTAAAGGAAGGAGTAAGTAACCCTGGCGACATGTTAAGAACGATTCGTTCCATTTGGTGCATCGCGTCCAGGGCTTCTTCCTTTACTTTGTCAATCTTTTCCAAGACAAATTCTAGCTGATCCACCCGGTAGTCCAGAGTGGACATGATTTTGTTAAGGGCCCTGGGATGGCCGAAGACGCCGAACTTAACCAGATCTTCGACTGAACAGTCGAACATTTGTTGGAAGGTCTCGTGCTGCAGTCTAGCATGTTCCAGCTCTTCTGATATGGGCCCCGCCAATGCTTGGAGCTCTTTATTCGCCTTATTGATGTTCAAATACAAGTTAGAGAACTCGGCGATTACTTTTTCACTGTCTTTGATGATTTGGCTCCTCCAAGCGGAAACGGCCATACCCTGCTCGCCGATTTTTGCGTACTCATTAATTTTCTCCTGGCTGAGAAGCTCAGAAGTCTCGGCGGCAGTTGTGGGAGGCGCACTACCCATCTTCTGTAAGGCTTGGAGCAGATATTTGTTTTGCTCCTTCAATTGCCTTTTCTCTTCTTTTGTCTTTTGAAGCTTCTTGCAGAGGGCGTCAACTGCAGAAAGGGCTTCCCCCTGAAGGCTTTCAGAAGATGTCCCCATTGTGACTTGGGTCACAGTAAAATCTGTCGGAGACAGATCCTTTTTCTCCTTGAGGGGATTGGGGTACGCGATCTCCATAACCCTCTCTCCTGCAGCACTTTGAGAGAAGCGCGTAACGGGCTTCTGCTTCTTTGCTCCCTTAGATGGGATTACAGAAAAGTCCATCGGAGCGATGGGAACTTTCCTCTTTTGCTGACTTAGCTGCTGGGAGATCCAGGCTGGACCTATGGGAGAAGGGCCGGAAATGGAAAAGGGGGCAGCTATAGTAGTGGAGGGGAAAACGTGGAGACACGTGGGGGCGGCATGGAGAGAATAGCCGAAGAAGTGTCCACGGGAGGAAGGGAAACTGCAGCTGCGGAAGACATAGGAAGGGAAGGGAGCTCAGAGATGAGGGAAGAAATAGAGGAGGAAAGATCCACAAGGGAAGAGAAGATAGACGAAGAAGCGGGGGGAGGAGTAGAAGAAGGGGGAGAGGACACGACCAAAGGAATGGCCGCCTGAGTCACTCGAGGAGGGGAAGGAAGAGAAGAAGAAGGGATAGAAGGGACCTCGGTTGTTGTAGCAATGCCGACATCCTGAGTGGATGGGCCTATTGGAACATCCTCTTCTACTTCTTTCTCTGGCGAAGCCAGAGTTATAACCTGTTCGGGTGCCGTGGAAGGAGGACTTGCTGGAGCTTCTTCCTGAGTGGTGCTGGGTTCACCCTCTATGCCTTTGCCCTTGCCTTTAGGCTACTGTTTGGATCGAGGAGGTGCGTTACCCAGTGGGGAGGTTGTGAAATCAACCCCAAGGTAGATTAACCCATTCATCCGGCACCAATGCTCTGTTCTACGCAGAGTCTCCTTAACCCTCTCCTCAATCGTCTGAGGTGCCTTAGTTCTATCAATAGCTGGAAAAGGCCAATTGTCCCCATCCGTGTTAGTATATACTTGATCGACTTCATCCTCAGTAGTCTGGAAGCCTTTGGGGACAATTGCTACCCCATATTGGATGATCTCTGCCAAGGCTAAGCGAGAGTGATCTTTTCTCCTGAGCTCAACCTCATGGATGACGTCGATGTAAATGTCCTCGATCTGAGGGACATGGATTGGATCAAGCTTTGCCCTTGGTAGACAATTCCTTGGGTCGAAGGTAGGCCTGGCCGGGAAATCATGTCTTAAATTGAGCAGCTCCAGCTCTGCGAACATGTCCTTTGCCTTGTGGTGGGTAGTGCATGTATATCGGCCCACTGTGAGGGGGAAAGGAGTCCCACCCTTCTTTCTTTTCAGGCATTTCTCATGATAGGTGATCAGCTGCCTTGACAGCTCCAGCAGAATCAGTTTGGGTCCAGCATACCTTGGTAGCCTGGTTGGCTCTCCCAAAAAGTTGGCAGCCCTTAGATAGGTGAACGTGGGAAACTGGGTGAACAGGGCCCCCCATTTCTCAGTGGCTGCTACTATGCTTTTGGTCGTGCGACCATAAGTCATATTTGGCCTCAACAGGCAGATGATGTGATAGAAAAACACATCGTTAATTTTTGTGAATTGGGAGATACTATTCTCCAGCCTCAATTCTGGGTAGTACTCATATATTTTGACCTGTGGCCAAACTCCACTTCGCATCAGGCCTGGGTAGTCTCTCTCTGATGCTGCAGCGTAGACAACATAGGAGTTCATGTAGAAACATCCCGTTGTAAGAAATTGTTGAAGCTGTTCGGAGATTGTGCTGCTTATTATTTCTCCCCAGCAAAAGCGCTGATCGGGCACGTTCTTGTTCATGGTCTCCAAGTACCGCAACATCCATTTATGGAAAAAGTGGGCGTCAGGAAGCCCAAACACTCTGCTCAGGAATGTGATAGTGTCACTGAGCTCCTCTGAGAAGTCGCTGCGGTGGATGGTTTGAGGCCATCGGGTCACCACCTTTTTATTCTTCAAGTAGACCTCGTTCATCAGCTGCATACACTGATCTTCGTTATCATCCCAGGCCTTAATACAATCTTCTCGGCTGACGGCCACAAAGTGCCTGTGATGAGGGATGCCGAGTATTATTTCGAAATGGCGGGTAGTGAGGTTAATGACTACCTCGCCCTTGTCATTTACGACACACCTTGTGTCCTTGTTATAGCACCGGGCGACCACCATCATGAATTCGTTGTTGACGGTGCTGACTGGGATACCTCCAGCAAAATGTAGGGCGCTGCCCATTAGTTTGTCCATCCACGGACTCCTTGTGACTTTCTCGAGTTCGGCCCCTGAAATTCCTCCATATCAATGTGACCCACCCCGAGTCTCGATGTCTAGGTCGCATTCGGCCTGGGAGTCAGGCATTCTGACTCTCTGATACTTGTATTTCATCTCTTCTTCTGTAAGTTTGGCCTTGCCTTTGGACTTGGTAGGTCTCCTGCTTGATGTAGACATGTATTCTTTCGAGCTTAGTTGCGATCTGCATGAAGAAGAAGCGAGACCCAATCCAAAAAGGTCAGTATTAGCCATTTGATCTTCCATTGAAGTGATATCGAAAGAAAGAGTTAGTGATTTGAGGCTCGGGGCACGGGCGCGAAAGCTGCAGCTTACAGGGCTAAATAGGTAAGGCGCACAGAAAAGAGGTTTTGCAAAGGTTAAATTAGCGCCAAAGGTGCATGGCACATAGAGACTGTAGGGTATATTTTGCAAAGGGCGCATGAAGATTTGGTGCTACAAAGAGATAGGATGCGCCAAAGGCGCATAGATTGTTCATGTTGCATGGGAAATGGGTGCGCCAAAGGTGCATGTATCTTTTGTGTAACATGAACTTTTCGTGCGCCAAAGGCAACTTGGCGCGACGCATGGAGGGTTTACATGACATGATATTTTTGTGACGAGGAAAGCGCTGCGCCTTTATAACTCGCACAGATTAAGCCGGTGTTGCAACGCGAGATGTGGGGTGCGCCAATAGGGCACATGAATATGTGATGTAACACGGAAGGTTGGTGCGCCAAAGAGGGCGCAAGGTTAGCGCTTGCAGCATGTGAAGGAAGCGCGCCTTGAGGGCGCAAAGGTTCTTGATGCAACAGGCATGTTGGGTGTGCCATCGGCGCGGATTATGATCATGTTGTAAGCGGGACAGATGCGCCAAAGGGCGCAACTGTTTTTAATGTAACAGGACTCATCGATGCGCCAAAGAGAAAAACAGATTTTCACATGGTTTTAGCCTCTTTTATCTTTTCTTTTCCAAGATCATTTGGGTAATAAAATGGTTTCAACCAAAAGGGGTTTAAATCATGCTTATTAGAACAACTTCCTCTACCAGCAGATCTGGATAGAGGGGGAGGGATATGGATAGACAACAAAAGGGGGAGGCTAGATCAACATTTCCATATTTCCAAACTACAACCAGACCACCACCAAGCACATAGAGAACCAAAAACGTAAAACGCACGAAAGAGATAAGAACCTCTTACTTGGATAAATAGTAAAAACTTGCACACAGGTCCACAACGCATTGACAACGACAGGCGGTGTGCTTGACGAGGATCGAGAAACAAAAATCACATGTTTTGCGTCTGGAGATAATGACATTTGTGGGTGCGCAAATACATATATATATATATGAATCAGCAATAAATGCGCCACCAACTTTGTAAAGGGCGCACCAAAGTCGCTGTCGACATAGAAAGCATGCGCCCTTTGGCGCGCAACAAAGTGTATGACAACACAAAGTGTTATACGCACCCTTTGCGCACCGGAAGAGGTGTCGACACATGATTATGCACGCCTTTGGCGCACCGAAAAGAGGCGCAACAAATGAGTTGCTGACAAGAAGGCGCATGCGCCACGGCGCACGCAGGGAAGACTCAACATATCAAGGCGCACCAAAAGGAGTGTTGACACAATAAAATACGCGCCAAAGGTTTTAAGGGGGCGCACCAAAAAGTGATGTTACATAGCAATTCCATGCGCCCAACCAAAAAGACCAAAAAGACTAAGTTCGGAAAACCGATTTCTGAAGAGGATTTTGCAACGTTCAAACGCAAGGATCCCTAATGAGGGATCAAAACAAAATTTTCGGTATGGTTATCGGTAAAATTGCCCTTGTCAATTTTACGGGATAACAATATGTAAACAATAGGTTCATGGATTTCTGTATTTCAAGGGATCTCTTTGCAACATACGAGTTGTTTATAGCCCTTCGTAGAATGGAGTTGCGAGAAAGAAAGAACCGTACTCTGAAGGAGATGGCCACTTGTATGATTCACTTGAAGTCTCTTCCTCCGTAGTATTGGGCCAAAGCAATGAATTGTGCAAATTACATTTAGAACCGTGTTCCACACAAGGCAATAAGAGGGATGACACCCTTTGAAGCCTAGTTTGGATACAAGCTTGATGTTGAGCACTTTCGAGTCTTTAGATCCAAGGCTATGACTTGGATTCCTAAAAAGAAATGCAAGGCTTTGGAACAACAATCCAAACCTTATATCTTTGTATGGTATTCGATGGCATGAAGGGATATCGATTGATGAATCCTACTTCTCATGAGATGTATATTGAGAGAAGTGTTAAGTTCGATGAGTCTTCTTTGACTTCTACTTCTCCACCTATTGAGGTTCTTGACTCGGCCGATTCGATTCCGACCTATCGATGATGATCCGTTGATTGTGCTCCTCTTCTTAATCCTCCCGACCATTAGACCTCTGAGTCTTTTGATTCTGACAGTAGTGATGACGAGGACTATGTCCCTTCTCACTCAAGTGAAGAATCTTCCAACTCTAAGCTTGATCCTCCTAGTCTTGTTTGGGTTAGGAAAACTTTGTGAAGTCTTTGGAGATTTAGTTGGAGATACTTTGGATATGAGACGTACTCACTTAGATTTCATTGGACCTCACTCTTTCTTCACCTCTGCTTCTGATCCACAGTCTTTCTAGGAGGCTTCTAGTATTCCTGAGTGGGATTCTGCCATGGATGAGGAGTATTCCTCTCTCATGAAGAACGATACTTGGGATCTCACCCCTCTTCCGAAAGGAAGAAACATCGTTCGGTGTAAGTGGGTGTTCCGAACAAAGTATGGAGTAGAAGGAGATGTCAAAAATTTTAAAGCGCGATTAGTAGCTAAGGGTTTATCCTAGATAGCTGGGGTTGATTATACCGAAACCTTTACTCCAGTTGCAAAGATGACTTCTATTTGACTGACCCTAGCCATTGCTGCATCAAACAGATGGAAAGTCCATCAAATGGACATTAAGAGTGCCTTCCTTCATGGTGACCTAGAGGAAGATATCTATATGGAAAAACCTCTTGGTTATGTCCAAGATCCCTCACTCGTTTGTAAGTTAAAGAAGTCTCTTTATGGCCTTAAACAAGCGCCTCAGTGTTGGTATGCTAAGATGGACTCCTTTTTACTTACATCGAGTTTAATAGGTGTCACTCTGATCCAAATGTTTATATTCTATGGAAAGATGACTCCATACTCATTCTTGTTCTCTATGTTGATGACTTGTTGATCACAGGCAACTCTTCCTCCATTATTGATTTTGTGAAGATCACCTTGGCCAAAAGGTTTTCCATGTCTGACTTAGGTCTGCTTTATTACTTCCTTGGGATCCAGTTTCACAATCGACTCGGAATTTTGATTTCACAACCTAATTATGCTCTTGATTTGCTTACTCATTTTCGGATGTCGATTGCAAGTCTTCTCCTACTCCTTTTCTTTCCAAGGTTAAGTTGGTTTCAAATTGCTCTACTCCCTTGGTTGATGGTACTCTTTATCGATAGTTGGTGGGGAGCTTGATTTACTTGACTCACACTTGACTGGATTTATCGTATGTTGTTGGGATCATGTCCAGATTCATACAAGAGCCACATGAGCTGCATTAGAAAGTAGCTAAATGGATCCTTCATTATGTTCATGACACTTATACTGATGGCATTCACTATCATGGAGGGGTAGATATCGACTTAATTCAGTTCATACATTACGGTTGGGCCGGTGACTTAGATTATCGTAAATCTACTTACGCTACAATTTCTCTCTTGGTTTGGGTCCTATTAATTGGTCTAGCAAGAAGCAAAATGTAATTGCGATATCATCTACAGAGGCGAGAATACGAGAGGAGTAGTTAACACTGCTTGCATAAGTTATTTGGTTATAGGGTATTCTGACGAGTTTGAAATCCACTTTTGGTGGCCTACTATTATCTCTTTGTGATAACACGAGCACTATCTCTATTTGCGAAATCCGATTCAACATCAGCGGATGAAGTGAGATTCATATGCACTTCATATGAGACCTTATCCATGATGGAATCATCGACATTCAATACATTCGAAAGCTAATAGGATTGCAGATTTATTTACCAAGCCCTTCACTAAGATAAATTTTCTTCACTTACAGTCTCTTCTTGGGGCGACGTCTTATGCATTTGCTCATCTTTTTTTTGGCTATGTAGTCCTTCTTTTCTTCTTCTTCTTCTAGGAAGATTGTGTTTGTATATGGATACCTTATCAGTCCTTTAGTTTTCGGGCCCTATTGACACATCTTTCTTAGTTGTTTGGGGGTGTCTTCTTTTTCAGTATATCTCATCATATCCGCTACCCTAGCTTCGATGAAGGGGGGTGTTGGTGTGAGTTATCCTATGTGTCCTCCTCACATATTGGAGGGTCATCTCACATGGGTTAGGTTTAGGGTTTGCTATTGAGTCATGCACTAGGGTTACTCAACACCCTATATGTACCCTTTTACTATTCATTTATGAGCATGCCAAGACACTCCATTTGTCTTTTTCTTATGAGCAAGCTTTATTCTATTATGTAAGTTATTCAGTTGTTGATCGATTCTTCCTTGTGATTACGTTGGATCCATTGTGATTCAACTTGAGTGCAACTTCATTGTGGTTCACGCTTTTGATACAATCTGTCAAATCTTTCATAACTATGCATCATGGAAGACAAAAATCAAGACATAACTTGAGTTTAAAGAGATTTGAACTGTTGTGAATGGTATTGTAACTAGATCGGCAAGAATCGATACAACACAACAGAAATAGTTTGATAGATCCGATCAAAAGGCCAAGTTGATAATATTGTTTGTAGTGTCTGACAACGTGTAACCCCACATTCGTGATGCCAAATCAACCAAAGAAGCATGGGATAAGTTGAGCATAGTGTATGAGGCCAAGAACAAGAATGTAATATTGAATTTGTAGAGTTAGTTACACACACTGAAGTTTAAACAAAATGAGAAAATAGAAGCTTTCTTAAGAAGAGTTACAAAATTAAGGGCTTCACCTCTAGCCCTAAGAGAGGAGGTCACTGATGAAGCTCTCATTCCCATTGTTCTGAGAGCACTCCATCCTTCATATTTCTTTTTTTTTGTGACAACACTCAACTTGTCAGATCAGACAGTGAGTTTTGACAAGCTGGTAAACCTATTGCAATAAGAGGAAACAATGTACAATAAAGATGATGAAGAGGAGCAGGCACTTTCTTCTCATTATAAATGGAAAGGAAAAGGAAAAGGAAAACCTCATTCCTATCAAAAGTCCCAAAATCAAAATCAACATCAAGGGGACAAACAACAAAAGAAGAAATGTCCAATCTGCAAAAGAGGACATGAGTTGAAAGATTGTTGGTATAATACATACAAGAAAGGTTCATCAAGCAACTCTGGACCTCAACACCAACAATCTCATAAGGGAAATTCTAACTACAATCAAGGGAAGAAAAAGGGAACTGGAAAAGAAAACCCCATCAACAAGGAAATATTGTTGAGTAAGAAGAACATTCAGATACTGAAGACTACTTGTACATTACTCGATCAAGTGAACCCTCCACATCATCTAGTGATGTCTGGTATTTTGATTCAGGAGCCACTCAACACATGACCGGCCATAGAGATTGGTTTACTTCAATAAGGGACACACCTTCAAAAACCATGTTTCATTAGGTGATGATTCTTTAGACATAGTTCGAGGATTAGAACATTTATCTACCCCTTGGTTCACGCAACTATAGATTGTTAGATGTACTATATGTCCCAGGTTGACTAAAAATCTATTGTCAATCAGTCAAATCCTAGATCACAACTTGAAAATTTAATTTGATAGTCATTTTGGAAAGAAAATGTGTTTAATTCGAGACAAATCACAAGGCTCGAAAATAGTTATAAAAGCCTCCAATGTGGGATGCATGTTCCAGCTTGATTTTGTCCACAGAGATGATCAGACACTTGTGGCTAAGAACTCTACCTCTACACAGTTGTGGCATCGAGACTTGGTCATATCAATTTCAAGTATCTTGAGACACTTTGCCGACATAATATGGTAAAAGGATTACCATCTCTCCAGAAGGATACATACAACTAGAAAAGTACTTATCAAGCTCATGGTAAGCTTGATCTAGTTCATACTGATATTTTCGGTCCGATGCAACCGATTCATTCTAGATTTCAATATTTCATGCTTTGTGTTGATGATTACTCACGAAAAATTTGGATTTTTTATCTTCGCAAGAAAAGTGAAGCTTTTGAAAACTTCAAGAAGTTAAAAGTGGTTGTTGAGAACAAAATTAGCCATCACATCAGAACTCTCCACTCAAATTGAGGGGGAAATTCACCAGTGATGAGTTCAAATCCTACCTACAAGCTCATAGGATTCATTGATAAATGCCTCTTCCACACACACCGCAACAAAATGGTGTTGTTGAGAGAAGAAATTATACTATCATGGAAATGGTGCAATGCATGATCAATGATTATGGAATAGCGAGGAAATTCAGGTAGAAGAAGCAAAAACAACACTTTATTTGTTGAATAAAGTGCCTATAGTTACTCTTGATGGAGTAACACCATATGAAGCATGGTCAAAGCGGAAACCATTTGTGGCACACCTCAGAGTATTTGAGTGCAAAGCAAGTATGCACATACCCAAACAGAATGAAATAAATTAGATATGAAATAAAAAAAATCATCTTCATTGGATATAGTGAAGAGACTCTTGGGTACAAATTAATGGATCTGAAGACCGGAAATTCTACACCAGCGAGAGATGTTGAATATTTTGAGAATAAGAAAGTAGAGACTCCTCCTCTGGAATCACAAGATGTATATTTTTCACTAGATGTAAAAATAGGAGCTGATGTTCCTATAGATGATGAAAGTGATGATGGGGATAATGGTGATGATTAGATAGAACCACGACCCACGAGATTAGTTCAACATATGCCTAAGTGGTATACTAGCATGCTACGAGATGCAAGATTGGATGCTCCACCGGATACATCCACTACTGGAGTAATGAATCACATTAAAGCATGAGAAGAAGGAAAATTTTCTTTGATGAGTAGAGTTATTGAATTTGATGAGCCCTCTACAATCCAGGAAGCCCTACAATCAAAATATTGGAAATATACCATGGACGCTGGTATCAATCAATGATAAAAAACAACACTTGGCAGCTTGTCGATCTTCCACCAGGGAAGAAACCCATTGGATGCAGATGGATATTCAAAACAAAGTATAAAGAAAATGGGACCATAGACAAGTACAAAGAAAGACTAGTAGCAAAGGGGTATGCACAAAAATAAGGCATATACTATGAGGAGACATTTGCTCCCACAACTAAGATCAAAATGATCAGGATGATCTTTGCTCTAGCTGCATAGTTTGGTTGGAAAGTCCATCAAATGGACATAAAAAGTGCCTTTCTAAATGGAGATTTACAAGAGGAAGTCTATATGACTCAACCTGAGGGATATGTTGTACTTGGTCAAGAAGAAAAGGTATGCAGACTCAGAAAATCTCTGTATGGCCTTAAACAGGCACCCCGGATTGATACATAAAAATTGATGAACATCTCGTCCCAACATGGATTTGTTAGAAATCCATACGATCCCAATCTCTACCTCAAAAAGAAAGGAGGGAGATTTTGATTTTCATTGTCTATGTCGATGATCTAGTCATCACTAGAAGTTGAGTGAGGATGATCGATGCAATGAAGAAAGATCTTAACCAATCGTTCGATATGATAGATCTCGGGCTGATGCACTATTGTCTTGGATTGGAAGTATGGCGAAAGAGAATCACATCTTTATTTTTCAGGTTGAAATGTACCAAGAAAATGCCCAAGAAATTCAGAATGATGGATTGCACACCTATTACTACACCTATGGAAAACATATTGTAGTTATCTCGTTCAGATCTATCTCCTGCGGTAAATACAACTCTCTATCGACAATTGATTGGGAGTATCATTTACGACCTAAACTAGACCGGATATCATCTTTACTGATGAGATATCTATCTAGGTTCATACAAGTACCCAAATTTTTTCATTGGAAGGAAGTAAGGGGAATCTTGAGATATCTCAAGGAAACAATGAGATCTTGGTCTAGAATACAAGAAGAACGATAATTTCTTCTTGTTTGGATATTCAAATTTAGATCATGCAAGTAATATTGATGACATAAAATCCACTTTAGGATTTGTGTTCTTTTTGGGATCTGGATCGATATCATGGGGAAGCAAGAAACAACACTTTGTTTCTCACTCTTCTACAAAAGCCGAGTATCGTTCTGCAGGTGAAGCTATCTGTGAAGTGATATGGCTACATCGCATACTTGAAGGACTTAGAATACCATAGGACAAACCGACCACCTTGTATGTAGACAATGAAGGTGTTCTCAAACTTGTTTGCAATCTAGTTTTTCATGAAAGAACAAAGCACATTGAGGTACAAGTACATTTCATACGCAAGCATGTCTTGAAACACAATATACAACTTCAGTTTTTCCCAACAACTAAACAACGAGAAAATATCTTCAAAAAGTCACTTACACGTGACAAATTTGAGTTTTTTAGAGAATTCCTCTCTTCCCAAAGCAAAATTAAGGGGGTGAATGTTAGGAAAATAATAATTTTGCATTATTAATTAGGAATATAATTTTATTTGTTATATGGTTATGTTTTAATAACCATATTATTTTCGTATGGGTTTATTGTTGCATTATTGTTGCAACAACATATTTGTTATTCTTTCTTCCGAATATACTTTTGGAAGCTTATGTAAATAATTTTATTGTTGCACCTGTGCAACATATTTCTGTGTTTGTATTCAACTGTTCAATTCCTATAAGAATTGCAACACATTCTCTATAATGTTTATTTGATTGATTATCAATAAATTAACGAGGCTTCTTCCCTCTTACGGAATTACATCAAGATGAGGATGATTTCCCAAATTTTTTTGAATGGTTGTAATCCTTTACATACCTCAAGAGTGCGACCAAAGATCATGTAAATGTTACCAAATTATACTTAATTATAGAAGACTTCAACCGCTTAGTTAAAATAAGTGATAGTTATGTCGTTTCCTCCCTATCTCTGAGATCAAAGTTGAAAACTTGCCCATAATTTTTGTTGAATTTATGAAGAAATCCTTTTTATGATGTGACCTTTGATAGTCCAATCATTATTTTAAGGATTCAAACTTTGTATGCTAATTAATAGATCCATCCTTGTTTTGTTTGGTAGTTGTGTAGTATGTGATAAAGCGTTATCACAATAAGATCTTCATGATTTCCATTGTTAGGAATTAGAATCTATTGTGTTAAAAGTGATAAAGGGGTAGAAGTAGTTTGCATAAATAATTTTATGTGAAAGTGAAGTATGTGTAACACCTACAAGATCATTATGGGCAACCACGTAAGATTAAGAAATGAAAGTGTTTCAAATAATAACTTGAGGAAACAAGAAAGATCAAGAAAATGTAACTTTATACTCAATAGATAAGAACTTTAAACATGATGTGGCTAAGCTTCCCTGTTTGTACATTCAAGAAAATAATGTCTTTGAAAATGTGTTTATTTGAATATAATACATTCATAACACTACAAGTAGGAAAATGTAAAGGGTAGTGTGAGATATGATTTTTTGGTAGCGATGGGATCAAAAAATCCAAGAGCACACAAATTTTGAGGATATGATATCATAAGTACTTTATTATATAAAACTACATGTTTTTAAGGTAATGTTTTAAGGCATATGCAATGTAAGTATTGTTGGAAATTGGTGTTTTCATTGATGTCAATAAGTGTCATTGATGTCAAAAGGAGAAAGGAACATGAAGGTTGATTAGTAGTGACATTCATTGTTGTCATGGAGTCTTGTTGAGTTACTTGGTCCCATTGGTGAGTGGCATGGTGTCTTGAGTAGGTGTGGTGTATTACATAGGTATTACAATGATATGAGGATATTCTAGTGATGTCATGAATCTTGTTAAAGGATCTTGGAGGTGGGAAAGAGTGGAAAAGTAATGAGTTGGTCTACATTGATGGTGCTAGCATAATCAAGAAGCCTAGTTTGGAGGCCTAGTCACCATACATGGAGTAGGTGGTATGTCGGGTATGTAGCTGCTAGTTAAGCATGGTAATAGCTTGAATAACATGAGGATGAAGTGTAGAGACACTCATAAGTGTCTCAGAATGCATGTATAAGGTTAAATCATGTTTTTAGGTTTGCACCTAGACCTATTCTTGATCCTATGTGGCCTCTTGAGATGAGTAGTTCATATTTCATCTTAGATATAAAAAGGTGAGCATTGGGAAATGTGTAATGAGTTATTCTAGAGGTGAGGGAAAATTTTTAGGTGATGGTTTTCAGATATGTGCAAGAAATTGTGTTTTTTCCTCTTTTGAGTTCTTAGAAGTTGAGAAACCCAGCTTAAGAAGGCCTTTCTTGTGCTCATTTGCACGTGGGAACTCTACATGGTGGTCAAAGATATTCATGGTAGTTGGGGAATGGACCTAAAATGACATTCCGGTATTAGCTCAAAGATTAAGGGTAGAGCTTTATGAACAATCGTTAAGAAGGTAAGGTTGTTCTAAAACTTTTAAAACCCTAGTTAGGTTACGATGGAGAAGAACTTGTTAAAATATTCCCAGAATGGATTGGTTGACCTTGGTTAATGTTTGGAGGTTTTAGATGATTGTAGACACCTATAATTTGATCAAAGCAATTTTATTGCTCACATAGCACTAACTATTCTATTCCCCACAAATTGATGACACTTCGTTAATTAGGCTCATTTCCCCTCAAACTCCTCTTAATTAACTACTATACGTTGATTAATCCTCCTACCATGCATTTGACCAATAAACCTTATTATTGGCTAACTCTCACTTCCAAAACATCCAAAATCTATCAAAACCTCCTCCAGATGCTCCTAGAAATCTTCTTAAGCCTACTTGAGATTCTTAATTAATCTCAAAAGATTAATTAGCTTCTAATCCTAGTCAAAAAGTGCTGTAACGCCTTGAATTTTTGTAAGCTAGCATAGTAATCACTTTTCATGATGTTGTAACTGCAGAAATGAAGATAAATATGTTAAGAGACATCTTTTGATCTTAAAGGAATGTGTTCTTATTCGGACCCTTGTTTGCTGTAATTTGTTACTTGGGACAAAAGTTATTATTGCTTGTGTGGTTGCTAATGAGACAACAGACTTGTCGTATGCTTGATGAACTCTTTTTGCTGATTGACAACACACCTTGAATCAATTTCATTGATCCAAGGTATGTTGTGGCCTTCTTGTGATCACCTTGTCGATTTACTTCTAAACTTGAATGAAGTCCGAAACCAGATGAAGTTTGATATAAAGGTTGCAGCACCTGATTACAGGTATGAATATCTGGTACGTAGATGCCAATGAAAAAGGTTCGATTCTTGAACCACACACCATTGTAACGCTAGACAACGTAAGATGATAAGGGCTTGGATGCGAGGGGCACATGTATGTGGAACATAGGACGAAATGTCTTGCATTGTGTTGAAATATGACTGTCAGTCGGAAAGACTTGATTGAAACTATTAATTAAAAACTATGGGATTAAACACTAACCTACTACTAAGTTTAATCCTATACCCTAACTACTACCCTATATGGATTTTAAATTTCATAAGGATGAAAATAGATGTAAATTCTATTAACCTATGAACTAGGCGAATAACCTAGATGTGGACTATTAAAAATCCTAAACTATTCCTAACCTAAGGAAGGGGACGTATGGACCCATGTGGATGGAAAGGATAAGGAGGGAAGGTTAGAAATTTAATGGGACAGTAAATGGAGTCCTTACATGTGCAGCGCCAAGTTTGGCGGGAACATGGAAAAGTTGGAGGCGTCCAACTAGCTATGAAGCTAAACTATGATTTCATGCAAAAATTTGAAATTGGGAACTCGCCAACCCTGAGTCGGCGGTGGCGTGAAAAATTAGGAAAAAGCAATGCATTCAATGCATTAATGATCTTGGTCTTAGCGACCAGCTCGCCTTGGAAAGAGGATAGAGGAAAAAAAAGGAAATTTGTTTGTTATTGTGTGCAATCGGATTTTAGTTGCTCTGCATTTTGTTCTTCCATGGTTCTGTCGAACCTGCTGTTATTTTTGGTTATTGTTGTTGTTGTTTGGAGTAGCCACGGCTATTTTTGAGCCTGAGGAAGTTAGAGGATTGTTTGGAAAGCTTTATCATTTGTCCGTAGTGGAGAAGAATAGCTCCTGTGGGCACGGTTTTCTTCGAGCCACAAGAAAAATTAACAGGCATGTTAAGCCCTTCTCCTTAAACCGCTTGCTTTTGTTTAATCGTCTCATTAAAACAACCCTGCTCTTATGATGGGGGTTTTGGTTATTTGATTTGGCTGTTATGTTGAGATGATTTTGGGTTGAGTCGTTTTCTTTTCTGTATGCGACTTAAGCATTCTTTGCATAATTATTGAGTCGAATATACTGCCCATGCTGAGTGGATTCGTTTCGACAGTATTGGGGATTCGTTCTTTATTTTATGAGTTTGTGCTTATGAATACTTTAGTTGTGCATGTAGCAATTCTGAGTTCTACGCATCCTTGTGAAAATAGGAGGATGAGATGATTTTTTTGTATGTCAGTTGAACAGTCATTATATGGGTGAATACGACTTGAGTATTCTTGTGCGTTTTGAAGAAAATGAGTGTTTTTCTTACTAAAACTATTAATGAACTAGTTTTCTCTTTTGCTGTTGGAAATCTGAAGCTAATGGTAAGTGGATTTTATTGTGTATTATGGATTCGGTCTTATGTAAACAATACTGATAAGGAGATTGTTTTTTGAATGTTGTACGTGAATGGTTTTTGAAGAACCATGAGAATAATAGATGGAACTATTGGGTGAGTTATTTTCTTGAGGGTATACAACGCATAGAATATAAATACTTGGAACAGTGGGCTTGTTTCATCGTTTTACTCTCACTTCCTTTTTAAAATGATTAAAAGCATCCGTGTTTGGTTGAATTCCATGAAAGACTTTGTTTAAAAGAATTAATTCTTGATTCTGGAACTGAGTATCTGGATATTTACCAGATAGATTAGAGTTCACTATTTCAGTCTTCTTTGGATTGGATGATGAATTATTTGCATAAATATGTGAATGTATACCTATACGAACTACCCTTTAGATTTCTTGCTTTGTTTCATCAAGGCTAAACTGAAGTGGAATTCTTACTTTGAATGTTTGGAAAACGATTCTTTTTTTTTATTATGAGGAAGCTCATAATTTTGTAGCTGGCTGTACATTCATGTTGTTCAGGTCTAGCTGAAATGCTGGTTTTGATGAAATGATAGCTGATAAAACTAGATGTGCATTCTTGCTTGTTTATATCTAGACGTGAATGTCTATAGAGTGAAATGTTTAAAAGGAAATGATTACATTTATAGGTTCTTTTGGTACTAATGTTTACGGACCAGTTGCAATGAACTCTGGTCAACATTTTGGAAAGGTAGTAGTAGATTTTGAATACTTTGAAATATACTATTCTCGAATGAATTATACTATTGGAATATGTCATGCTAAATAATGGGTATTTGG
Source organism: Taxus wallichiana var. yunnanensis (assembly GCA_018340775.1). Taxonomy (NCBI): domain Eukaryota; kingdom Viridiplantae; phylum Streptophyta; class Pinopsida; order Cupressales; family Taxaceae; genus Taxus; species Taxus wallichiana. The sequence continues at coordinate 866,605,430 of CM031238.1, forward strand.
ATAGACAGTGAGAAGAGGTGATATGATCTTTCTCCCTTTTATTCGATTATTGATTTTTGTTCATTTCTCTTTGGACTGTTATCATTGATTGATATCACGTTTGGATTAAAATTTCCAGTACAACTATGAGGAAAGGAAAGAGAGTGCGAATGGATAAATTGAATTTAATGATCATTTTTCTCTCATACAGTTGGAAATCTATAAATTGTTATGGAACAAATTTCGTACTGCTTGGGTTAGGCATTTGCATTTAATTACTTGTTTGCTTTTCTCTTCAGCATTTGATTGCTTGGAATCAGATGAGTTGTATGAAAGAAGGGTCAATAATTCGGTTTAGATTTTAGTTAAGATCTATCTTTTGAATTCACAACTATTGTAAAGGAATGGAAATTACAACATTTATATTGGGACAACAGTTTGCATAATTGTGTTTTTAGTTCTTACAGATGTTTGTAATCTGGAACTGTTTGAAGGAAATTACTCCTTGTAATAATTATTTGGGAAAGAGGGCAGTAATCCTTTGTCTGATTGGGATGGTAATTAGATGATTGAGTTGTTATGCTGTTCATCCTTTTCGGTACTTAATTCTTGGATGATGTTCATTTTAACGTTTCATAAAAGTAGGGTTCTTTTATTGAGACAGTTAATTAGAAGCACCTCATTTTAATGACAAGTGCTTAATATGCTCAGTTCAATGAACTGACCCGTGCAAGTAATTTTGCAGATGGAATTTGAGTATAAATGAAGACATGGTTGTTTTCCTGATACTTCCTTTGATTAACTGAGGATGGATTGTATTGATAGCTATTATTCCTCTATGAGGAAATCGAGAAAGGAAGAAATTACATTCTTCTATCTTTATGAGTTGTAATGTTGTTTGATATAAACAAAGTCCAGTGGTTTGACCGGCAAATGTATAGATTGTGAACTTGTGAATGAATACAAGGAAAAGTGTGATATTTTAATGGCTGTATCAATTTGATATTGTTGAATAAGATTGAGAATTTAATACTATTCCTTGATTTGGAATTATGCAAATAATAGTGGATAGATTTAAAAGGGAATAAACACCTATTCTTTACCTGAATACAACTTTTACGTTGGAATGTGCAATTAGTTCATACTTGGGTTAAGATGAATTTTAAATTGACAGTAAGATGGGTTTAGGTGAATATGAACTCTTAATTGAAAGGTATTCGGGATTAGCTTATAAGCTAAGGAATATCAAATAACATAGGAGCAGCTGAACCTTGTGTTCGGACTCATTAATAGCCTCGAATGTTTAAATTCAGAAAATATAGATATGGGAAAAACATATCTAATGTTAACAGACCTTAACTGAAGTAAGGTTATGGAGAATAAATGAATAAACTCATTTAGAATTAGACCTCGTTTAAATGATGTCTAATAAGATGGAATTCTGAATTTATTTACAGTTGTGGGTAAAAACTTGGTTAAGTTTAATAGGTTAAACTTATTACGTTATCTGTAATGGACTGATTAGTCCGAAGAGTAAAGAAAGGAACCAAGAAGGGAATATGCAACCCTTCGGTATGAAGAAGGGGGATGTATATTAAGCTAGAAGACAAATTAAGTCTCTCTCTTAGCTACATACAACTGCAACGAGAATGAGGTTTAAGGATCAGCAGGGCTGCTGAAAGTCGATCTTAAATATTAAGATTATAATCAAAACACGTGTGAACGGGATGTGTACTTCTCGATGAGAGGATTCCGTAGGACCTTGGCACACGCCAGCTACAATATGGTGTCTTCATGAAGGCGGGGCCTTCATGACGACACAATGTTGTGGCTGACATGTTACAACGCCCTCTCGAATCAAATCATCAAGATTACATAAGCTGGATCCAAGTTACTAGATGATGATAGGAATGTGACCGCGTATACGGGGTGACTCCTGAGGACTAAAGGTAACTAGACACACACAGTCATCTAGGGTCGACATGGTATGTCTGCATACCTTTAGTCATCGCGAGTGTCTTCCTATACTCTTTCATATTGCTAGTAGGGGTTAGAGCTTAACCTTGGATAGAAGGACTGACAGAGGTCAGAAAATACCATTCTAGATAACGAAGTGAGGTGAAGGACATTCCAATGATGTGTATCACATCTAGGAATATGATCATGCAAAGCATGTGAAAATCTTTGGCCAAAGTATCGCAAGTGCTGGTTGCGTTGTCCTAATCACCTAGTTTAAGATGCAGGATGTCAGATGAATATCAGTAACAGATATTCAGATAGGCTTCTTAAATGGATCACTTCGATAACCGGAAACGGTAATAGAACCCTGTATATTTATTATACAATGCATGGATCAACATGAAGGATCGGTAAGTCGCCGAGTCATGAAATGAGAGATCGCTGAAACTCCGAGCCATAAAATGGGAGATCGGTAGTTCTTCGAGTCATTTACAACAGCATATGGTATCTGTTATATGATTGAATGGCACTGAATGTGTGTTCCATATTGTAAAACATGCGAACAGAGAACATTGGTTTTAAAAAGAAATTGTGTGATCCAAATTGCAGTAATTGGACAGAGAACAATTATTAAAACTTGAACGTGTGTTTGAATTGTATAATTCAATATAGAGAATGTTGCACAAAAAAAAAAAAAAAAAAAAAATTCCCTTGTTCTAGTATCTTAAAATGGGGATGTTACAAGTGCTTTGACTTCTAAAAGTGATTTTGGACTTATCTTTTGTCCCACATGCACCAAAATCATACCATTCTTAGAATGAGAAACCTATAAATAGAACCCTCCTCCTCATCATTTCTTAGAACACTTTTCCTCCTCTAGCATAAACTATAGGCATTTAGGATCTTGAGCATTTCTCCATTTATATTAAGCTAATATCTTCATAGTGCATCCATTAACTCAAGCTTGAGTAATATGGAGAGAACCATATGGTCTTGAAGACATTATTGGTGAGACTCCATTCTCAAACCTTGAGATCATACTAACAATCAAATCTGATTGCTAAGGATCTTCTTAGGTTCATTTCAAAGTTATAATTCAAAGAGTAGAGATTGATTTAGGCATGTTAGTTTGATTGTTTTCAAAGTTTTATGCATGTTACAAAAATTAGCCTCCCTAAACTCTTATCTTGATGGTTCTTGTTAGATTAGTTTAAAGCTTTGAAACTCTTAGGTGTTTAGTTTCAAGTATTATAGCTTTTCTAATTTACACATGAACACATATGGCATGCTCGGTGGGACTTACTCCATACTCCATAGAAGTTAATTTCAAGATTTATGATTTACATCATTTTTTCTAACCATTCCATGCATTTTGAGGATTGAATAGATTTTGCTAACCTTATATGTGTTAAAGTCTTCCTTTTTCATGCAAAGTTAATGGGTGTTGTTCTGTGGCACACACATAGGCATTAGAATGGGGTGCACATATGTCCAAACTCACACACACTTATTGGGTCAGGCACACATACGTTCCCAAGCACACGCGTACACTTCCTTACCCGTGCATATGCTTCACTATGATTTTGAATCTCTACTAAAATTTACCGCAGACACGCGCATATGCCAAGAAGGGCACACATACGCTTGTAGGAGCGCGCATACATCTCTCGAGATGCACAAAAACTTGCCTCCCCTTTGTCTTATGTTGCTATTTGACAAGCGCACACATATGCTTGCAAAGGCACATATTTTCCAAAAGGGTGCGTAGGCACTTCTTTTCTCGCACATACACTAAATACTAATTGCGTTTTTGACGAAGTACACATACATTGCTAGGCACATGCATATGTTGCTAGGGCGCGTATACATCCTAAGGGCACACACATGCATTGCAGTATAAAGTTGAAAACTATGTTAAAATACAAAAGGTTGTTTCTTTAGATTTTCTAACCATTTGCAAGGTATTTTTGAGTTACATTAAGTGTTTTCATAGTTGCATTTTCATTTGTAAGGCTAGGATCACATATGCTCTTCCCTCGCACCTTCTAGGTGATCTTGGGAATTAGAAATGATCCAACACCTCTTTCATGCTTTTGAAAAAACACTTCATTAAAAGTTTTCTAAGGGAATGAACTTCAATTTGGATAAAAAAGGGAATGAGTTGTGTGTTTGATTTATAGGCTTTCTTCATTGTTTACTAACTAGTTGGGTTCTACGTTGTGTATGCTCTTCCTTCGCATCTTAGGATGATCTTAGGAATAAAAAACAACGTTTAATCCTCTTTCTATGATGCCTTGAACTAATAATATTTGCATGAAGGACCATATCACTCACGAAATAATCATGATCTAAACAAAGATAACATGTTTGTTGTAGGTTGCCAATGGTGTGGAAAACCTCATTAAGCTAAAAGATAAGAAAACACACCATATTCAAAACACTTGATTTGTAGGTTCGGATAAGGGTAAACCCGTCCGCTTTAAACTAGGAGAAACTCCCTTTGGCATAAGCCTTAAGATAACAAGAGGGATGCTCCTAGGAACCCCAAAGTAGTCCATGTAAGAGGGAACCTTGTGGACAAAACGGGAAGCGATTTACTTACCTACTTGACTAGTTATACACTTGTGAGTTTAGAGTCAAAAATATCTCCATTGTGACCCCAGTGAAAATACAACTGAATGCATTTTATGCTCATTGTATCAAAGGGGGTAAAGTAAAGTTGAGATATTCTAAGATCAATTAGTGTGACTTTCTTGGAAAACTGCACTCGCAAAGGTATTTTGTGACACCTAGTTGTGAGAAACAATAGGAAGCCATTTCTTCTTGGAGCTAATTTTACCGTATCAAACCAATCGTATTTTATAGAGATTTTGCAAAGTAAGAAATTTTTCGAAGTCAAAACCTTGTTTATCGAACAAGGAGAGATTCCATTCAAGTTTGCACTAAGCATCATTCATCACGAGATTTACAAATCCTTACTTTGTCTTAGTTTCTCACTCACCCTAAGGTGAGGTGAAACTCTACCAAAGTGATGCCAAGTATATTTCAACCTCACTTGATCTACACCTTTGCTATCTTGTTGTCCATTTTGGGACAAAAGAGAACAACACACATGGATACCACTAGAAATAATCATGTCCACCACTTTTGTATTCTACTTACATGACTAGGTTATAATGCTGAAATTCAAGTGTTGAAAGTGTGAATGGTACATCTTCATGTTCTAGTAGGCCCTTTGTCTCAAACCCATATTGAGACACATTATCATCATAGTTAGGCTTGAGTCATCATTGATCTTCCTTATAAGTGTTACGTTGTTTGCATCACCTCATCACAATTACGATACTTACATCTCATTTCTAGTAAACATGGTCTAAGTATCTATATTGTAACGTTACACTGCCCACATCTTAACAAATCCTTAGCATACTTTGATGTTGTTTTATTTCAAACATTACCTCAATCTTGAAAGAGTGTTGGTTACTTTGTTTGCACCATATCAATATTATTTTGGATACTAATACCTTGCTTTCTCACAAAGCTTGGGTAATGTATTCTAGTAGTATTGTTGCGTGGCTCACGTACGTAACCTCCATTTGTTTTAGGGTTTGGGTCTTGCTTGTCTCTAGACTTGTCATAAGTATCCTTTGATTGGAGATCACATCAAACCCTTGCTAATACTTATGCCTTTTTCATTTCAAACTTGACTTAAGTATTGACATTGTGTTGATCATATAATGTCAAAACTATCTTTGAAAAAAATTAGCATAGGGTGTAGTTTCTTGTTGATTGATTGGTTTACTAAAAACTTGCATGATTGTTCCTTATGTGTTATCAAACTCATAGACTTGATTGATTCATTATTATTTGGTCCATTTATTGATATAATTTGAGACCATAAAACAAACAGTTACATGTTACACTTAGGTTTGTTATACCCTTGATTACACTAGACAAAACCTTGTGTAAACAAAACTCACAAACGACCCATATCACGACAATGGAATCCAAGAAATGAGAGTTAAATCCTTTTCTAGGTCACAATTTAGGTCCCCTCTTCTTTGAAGTAAAGGAAACAGATGGGTTGGTTGATCATAACGGAGACGAGAGTGATTCATTTCAAGATATTAACAATGTTGATGTCACTCACTTTGACAACTTCCTATTCCAAAATAGAGATCGAGTGCTTACATGAGTTTTAGAGCTAGGTGCCACAAAGCTCTTTGTAAGAACGAGAAGCCCCTAGCCAAGATACTAATAGGAAAGAAGAAGAAACACAAAGACCTCCCCTCACTAACATGGATGATAACATTGAGGGAAGACATGCTTCTACCTCCGGTACCAACATTGAAGGTGAAACATCAAGACAAAAGGTGGTTCTTGACCACCACCTCTTAAAATCCATCGTAGGGTTAGGGTAGAACGTGAACATGAGGAGTTACCTCCTCCTAAAAATGATGATGAAGAGGACCTTCAAAATGAGGAAGTCACTATACAAAATCAAATACAAACCCTTAGCCAACAACTAGTGAACTTAGATTCTTCTGTAAGTAAGAACCCAAACAAGGGTACACGTCAAGAGAAACCTAGGACTAAGGTTAGTGAACTTTATACTGAACCTCAAGAAGATGAAGCCTTCAAGAAAATTCAAGTGCCTAGACCATCTTCTCCTACAAAAGAGAAACTCTTTACAAAAGAGTTACAATCAATGAAGAACATGCTTACGACCCTTTAGGAAAGTAACGTAAGCCATAGTAAAAGTATCAGTATGAGGAGCTATGTCCTTATCCTTTTGAAAGAGATATGTTGAAACACCATTTCCAAAAATTTTGATTGTCCAAAATTTGATAAATATAAAGGCAAAGGTGATCCTCATGATCACATCAAAGACTTTTACATGGCTTTCCAAGAAGTAGCCTATAGTGACAATTACCTCATACATTTGTTCCCTCGTAGTTTAGGAGGACAAGCATTGGAATGGTTCCTTCATTTACTAAAGGGGTCAATAGTCACATGGCCTGTACTAGTAGAGAAATTTGTGCATCACTTCTCATTCAATATGGAGAATGACGTAACCATGTTAGATTTATGTAACACTAAGCAAAGACCAAATGAAACTTTTTCCAGTTTCTTACAATGATGGCGAGGGTTAGCTAGCTGCTTCCCTTGTGTAGTTTCGAGAAATAATTGGTTAGTATCTTCATGCCCAATTTAAATCTAGACATTGTGTTTCACTTACAAATGCACTGTGTCACTAACTTTGAGGAAGTTATCGAGAAAGGAAGCCAAATTGAGAAGGATTTAATAGCAAAGGGAACAATAAAACCCTTTTCAAGGAAAAACAAGAGTCAAAACCTACAGACAAGCCTAAGTTCTTTAACAAAAAAAGAACATTGTAGGAGACAACATCATTGACTCTAAACAAGTTCAAATAGTTCAAAGCGGTCCCATTTTAAAACTTACCAAAGGACCTAGTAAAAATCCGATCAAACGACAGTGTTCACTCCCCTTACAGACTCATTATCCACGATTTTGAGATAATTAGAGGCGGTGAACATGGTTCAATATCCGACCACGGTGAATTTGTGGATTTCAGGCCAATGCTATGGGAATCTAAGTCCCTCTACATTTGAATGGTGTAGCTCCCATTGTTTAGCATGTAAAACCAAAGTGGATTTATGGTGGTTTTTCAACCAAAGATCCACATGAACACTCCACTGTCCCTATGGCAATAATAACAACTCCTTGCTATAGCAGAAATCGATCTGAGAAAGGGGAGGGAGTGAGAATGAAGGAGGGGAATTCAATGTTGTGGGTAGAGTGTCAGATGCCCACACACATCAACTGGAAGTTTCATTACATGCATTAATTAATAGAAGAAAGACAAATTTGCAATTTCTGAGCACAAGACAAAATAAAACACGCTGGTCACAAAGCACCAATCGATTTTTCCATCGAGGGGACATAAAATTCCTTCCTTTTTTATTGATCTTAGAGTTGAAACTTGTACAATGAGTGGGAATAGAAGAAAAATTCCAGAGGAGGAGAATAGAAGAAGACTAACAATCATTTTTTGTCCTCTGTTTGCAAAAACGTGCTTCCAGTTTCCAAATTCGATTGCCCCCACAAAGACTTTGAAAAACCATTAAATCATTTGACCCAAAGCCATTACAAACAAATTTGATCATTTCCCCTCTTCCAGATTCCTCTTTCGTAAAGAAAACACTTCTAACAAGCCCAAAAAGAGTTTCTATGTGTAAAAATGCATTTTATATTTCAATTTTCTAGTTTCGCATATGAACCATTTGATCCTTTGCCCTAATTTCTTTGAAATCAGGCCATCCACGTGGCAGGAGAACATTGGAGTGGAGTCGGGGAAACTTTTTTGATTTTCGTGATTTTGGGAGATTTGGCACTTTGGCACGATTTGGTCCATGGCCCCGCCTTTTTTAGAGATGGACACGTGGCATAATTTCATTGGAAACAGAGTCATGACTCGATTCTGAGCATTTTGACCCTTTTTTGAAAAAGGGCTCAAAATATTAAATTCCTCCGTGGGCCCACAACTTTGATCTAGCAAGGACATGTGGCGCGCTTTGATTGGATACGGGGTCACCGTGTAATTCTGAACATTCTGACCATTTTTGGAAAATGGCTCAAAATCTTGATTTCTTCCATGGGCCCGTTGCTCTGTCTGGTTTTGTGAGGACACGTGGCGTGATCTGATTGGCTACGGGGTCGTGGCTCTTTTTTGAACATTTCAATCCTTTTTGGGAAAAAACTCAAAAGTTAAATTTCTTCCGATGACCCATGCTACCCTAAGGACACGTGGCATGTTTTGATTGACTGCGGGCTGCAGGGAAGCAGCTAACCTTTGAACATTGTGACCATTTTTGCCAAAAAGGCTCAAAATCTTGATTTCTTCCATGGCCCACTCCTTGCTCAGCGAGGACACGTGGCGGCATTTGATTGGCTGTCGGGAGATCGGTATTTTGGGTCCCAAGTGTCCCAAATGAACTGGGATGCGTGGGACAAAAACTTCCACATGGTCCCGCAATGCGTTGGAATGACTCGACTTCGAAATTGGCTAAGTCCCAAAAATGGCCTTTGGGAGAGAAAAAATTGCAGCGAATATCTTGAGCTTTAAGTGGAATTTTCCTGTGAAACCTTATATGAATTTGATTGGAAATGATGTTCTGAATCCAATGGTGGGGGTGCTAGGACTTGATTCTACCATTTGATCCTGAAAAATCCTGAAATGTGATTTGAGGCTTCACTTGTTCTTGATAGCCTTCCTTGATTTGGCCAGAAGATGTTATCCTTGAGAAAATCCTACAAATCACCTAGGGGGATGAAAAGACTCTCCTAAATCACCTATCCACATCATGTAAGAAGTGATCAGACTTCTAAATTTGGCTTGGAGTACCTAAGTATGATCAAAACATGGAAACTTTGAGATAGGAGAAAGTTGTCTTGCTTGAAAACTTGCAATTTTCCCCTTTACACATTTGCAAGACAACAACTGGCTCTAGCTTGGGGACATGGCGTGGATTGAGCAAGGTGAAGACATGACATGAGGATCCAAAATCATAGGTTTCAAAACATATAACGTTGACTAGTGCCTTATCCATTGGGCCTTGCAGAGTCATGTACAATACTGAAGGAAGGAAGAAGGAAGGAGGGGAAAACACAACAAACCAAAACCACACCAAAACAAAACAAACCAAAACACACACAACAAAAAAGGGGAAACAACAAAAACTATGGTATAAGGTGAGGGACAACTCACTTTCACTTGATGGTATAGCTTCAAATATTGCCCACTTCTAGGCAATCCCAATGGAGTTCCATCCAAGTATGATAAGAGAAAGGCATTCTCACCACAAGCTTCCTGAATTTGAAATGGACCCAACCACAAAGAATCTAACTTACCATGACTACCCTTTGGCTCTCTCCTCTTGTCCCAAAGTAGGACCAAATCTCCAGCTCTAAACTCCCTTGCTTTGGCTCTTCTGTCAAAGAGCTTCTTCACTTTCAGCTGATGTTCTTTGATTCTGTCCACTACCTGGGATCTGCTCTCTTCTAGCTTCTCAAGGAAAAGGATCCTCTTGTCAATTGAATCTCTGTATTGGTTGTCTTCCACTATTTGAAGTAGCTTGAGAGATGGCATTTCAATTGTAATAGGAATTTCTTCTTCAACTCCATATAGCGGTGAAAAGGTGACATGCCTATTGCCTTCTTAGGAGTGATCCTATCAGCCCACAATGCATCATATAATTTTTTGTGCCAATTCTTCTTATTCTCATCAACAAGCTTGTGGATAATGGTCACAATATTTTTGTTGCTTGACTCAACTTGACCATTCCCTTGAGGATAGTAGTCAGAAGAATGAGCAAGAGAAATCCCGAAGCCATAACAAAATTCTATCAATTCCTTCGAAGAGAAATAAGTAGCATTGTCTACTACAATCTTCTGAGGAACTCCAAAATGAACAATGATATTCTCTTTTATGAAATTGCAGACAACTTCAGAGCTAGCCTATTTGGTTGGAATGGCCTCCACCCACTTAGTGAAGTAATCTATGGTGGTGAGCACGTAGGAGTGCCCTGCACTTGAATGAGGGTTCAGAACACCGATAAAGTCCAGCCCCCATTGTTGAAATGGTTCTTCAATCACCACGGGTTTGAGTGGTAAGGAAGCTAGCTAGACTTTCCAACAAATCACTTGGCATGCTTTGCATTTAGAAACCCAGTTCTGTGCATCAACAAAGAGAGAAGGCCAATAGTACCTACCTCTGAGAATTTTGTGGGTAGTCACCATGGCTGAAAAGTTTCCACCACAAGCTTGATCATGATAGGATTTGAGGAGTTTTTCTTGTTGTTCCTTGTCAACACACTTGAGAAAACAACCATCTATCCCTTTCTTGTAGAGTGCATGATTCCAAATCACATATTTGGCTACTTTCAGCCTGAGAGTTCTTCGCTTGCTTGTAATCTAAATGAGGAGGGTAGTCCCCATAGGTAAGAAAGAAAGCGATGTTTGCATACCATTCCTCTGTAGTGTTCACAAAGAGAACTTGTGGGAAATCTTCTGAGTAGGTTGGGCAAGTGTCATCTCTTTCTCCAAGATGAACTTTGAGAGATTCATCTTCAGCAATCAACTTGCACAAACCATTTCCTCTAACTAGATTAGAGGGCTTAATCTCCAGTCATACTCTTGGATCCTTGCAATCCAATTTCCTCTTTTGGCTCTGGGATCTTGTTGTGTCAAAATGGACTTGATTGCACTTCGGGACCATCACCATGGTGTGAGAGTTGAGTATGTAAAATCTGAAATTCTTCACAGGCCTTGACCACTATGTATGCATGCTTCTCCAATTGACTATAATTTAGTTCATGCTTCTTCAAAGGGAAGCTCATGAAAGCAATAGGTGCTTCCAATCCTTCATCATTCTTCTGAGCAAGGACAATAGAAAGAGTGTGCTCTGAGGCATAACAAGTACATGATGAATTCCTTGCTGAAATCTGGAGATACTAGCATTGGAGCTTTGGCAATGGCCTTCTTGATTTCTTCAAATGCTGATTTTCCTTCACTACTCCATTTGAAACTTGTTTGAGGCTTCATCATAGAGGTGATATGCTTTGTTAGTTCAGCAAATTTGGGGACAAAGCGGTGAAGAAAATTTACCTTCCCAAAGAATGAGTGCACTCCTTTCTTGCTTGGTGGGAAGAGATAGTGCTTGAATAGCACTTACCCTCTCAGGGTCAATATGTGCTCCATGCTTATTCACATGTGTCCCAAAAACTTGCCTTATGTGACTCCAAAGATACACTTCTTGGGATTTAGAGAAATGCCATGTTTTCTACATCTTGCAAGAATCTGCTCCAAGTGGAAGATATGCTCACTTCTCTTCTTTGAAAACACGGTTAAGTCATCAAGGTATATGACAATGCAATGCTTGAGATCTTTGAAAGCTAGGTCCATGGCTCTTTGGAAGGTGGCTCCCGCATTGATCAGGCCAAAAGGCATCTGCTTTGTAAGCAAAAGTGCCCCAAGGAGTTGTGAAAGTCCGTCTTGCTACAATCTTCTTCGGCCACTTTAATTTGATTATACCCTAAGAAGCCATCAAGCAAAGAGAGCATCTCAGATCCAGTAACTACTTGTAGGATATGATCCATGATCGGAAGAGGGTAATTGTCCTTGAGAGATGCCTGATTCAGATTTATGAAATCTACACATATTCTGATCTCCCCATTTTTCTTTTTGATTGGTATAATGTTGGCCACCCATGTTGAGTGGTGAATGGGGAAAATGATTATGGCATTCAACATCTTGTTCACTTCTTCCTTGATAACATCAGCAATATTTGGATTATAGGGTCTTTGCTTCTTCCTGAAGGGCTTAGCATCCTACTTCAGAGGAATGGAATGATGCATTTCCTTTGGTTGAAAATATTTGAGCTCATCGTAAGAGTAGGCCAGCACATCAGAGTACTTTTTAAGCAAAGCAACGAACTTCCTTTTCTCTTCAGGTGAGCAGCATTTTCCAATGTTGACCATCCTTGGATCTTCAGAAGTCCCAATGTTTTCCTTGTCAAAATCAGATGGACAACGAGAAGATAGATTTTATTTTTCACGAATAAATCTGTCATGCTTGTCAAACAGGTCCTCTAGAGAGACTAGACCTTTGGGGATCTTGTTACCTTTCAATCTAATCATGCCTTCATCATCCACTCTTTCAATTTCATCTGATGCATCTTTAGCCATAACTTCTCTATGTGGATTAACACTTCCCTCAAAGAAGAGATTATTGAAGTTGTCTCTTTGCTCCAAGAAGGCTAAAATCTGATTGTCGTCATTGAAAACTTGCCAGTGATCTGCGTTATCAGGTACACTTGGTCTAAAAACCATCTCAATGGTTATTTTTCCTTGCCAAAAGAAGGATGAGGAGTCAATAGGGATGTTGATACTGCAAGAGAATCAGCTCTTTCATTTTTCTGTCTTGGGATGGCTTCAATAGAGAATGCATCAAAGAATTCAATGCAATCCCACACTCTATTCTTGTAATGCCTGAGCCTTGGGTTCTTCACTTGGTATTGCTTTGGCAGATTTGCTTCACTATCACTTCTACATCACCAAGGCATCTCAACTTTTTGATTCCCATGTCTTCCACTACACTTATGCCCAAGAGGAGAGCTTCATATTTTGTTGTATTGTTGGTGTTGTCAAACTGTAGTTTGTATGCAAAAGGATGCATCACATTGGAAGGAGAGTACAACACAACACCAACCCCTGAGCCTACTTTGGAATGGCTTCCATCAAACTCCATAGTCCAGACCTGATCTTTCTCTGATTCTGAGGAAAGTGGCAAGTCTTCTTCTCATTGTGAAGTAAGGAAATAGTTTCCTAATCCACAATCTTGAAAGAGGATATTAGCTCTTGGGTCATTGGAACTTCTTACTGTAAACTTCATTTTTCTTACCGGAAGTAGCTTCTTCATCTCACCCTTTACTGGAATAGTTGCAGAGGTCCAATCCATCTTTATCTCTCCACCAAGGTCTCTAAAAAATTCTACTCAAGAGCATGCCAAAAGATGTTGGAATGTCTGCCACTAAGATGGTTAGAAGTACTTTCTTATCAGGGTATTCAGCCAAAGCCACTTGTGCATCTTTTATCCTTCCTACTAGTGGTACTTGCTTAGATTCCATTGAGTAACAAGCTCCATTAACTCTGGTTAGTGTCAGGCCAAGAGCATTGGCAACTTTGAGTGGCATTACGTTATCAGAAGCTCCGAGTCAATGATGCAATTGTTGAGCTCAAAACCATTCATGAGAAGAGACAAGTAGAAGGGTTCCACCTTATCTATTTTGGAAGCACTTAGGGCCAACATGTTTTGAGCAGGTGGTGTAGATGGTGTCGGGAGTAGACCTTTAGAATTTGAACTTGAGGGTATAGAACTTGCTGCTCAAACAACATTGATTAGTCTATCAAACTGAGCAGGGTGTGTTTGCAAGTATTCAATCTCTGAGAGCTGCACTTTGGTCTTACTTGCATGTTCCACAAAATCAAATGGGACAATGTTGGATGAGGGGGAAGTTCCTGGAGTGAGGGAAGGTTTACATGGTAAGGGTCTTTGAGGAACTTTGGCTGACTTGGAAATTGGATTGTCTTCTGAGGGTGAGGCCATCAGCTTAGAAGGAGGTGAAGGTGAAGCTATGGTCTGAATTTTAGCTGACTTAGGATAGAATTCATTGGAGGGAGGAGTGTTTTTAATAACTTGTGAGCTAGAAGAAGGAAAAGGTGACTTACTAGATATAATAGCTTGATCTCTAGCAGCCATTTGGCCTGTTTCATTTTGGTTGAATCCATTGAGGGTGGTAATGGTGAGCCTCTTGATGATCTTCTTTTGTGTGGCTATTGGAGTGGGATCTTCTTTAGTTTTCTTTTCCTCTTGAGCCACGGAGGGTAGAGCATCTTTCTTGGATTGAGCTCAGTGAAGATACAACACATGAGAAGCTTGGGGCTTCCTCTTCTTCTTCCCCATCATCAAAAAACTCAAATAAGCCATTGTGCATATCAACTTCTTCAATTTCGAGGTAGCCTTCGTAATCCTCTACTATTTCTCCTTCAAGTTCATCAATTTCAGCATCCTCTCTTGATTCTCTGGTGTCACAGATAGCATTGATAGGAGGTGCTTCAAGGGCAAGTTGGTGAGGAGGTGGTGCAATTCTTTTCCTATCTAGGGAAGTTTGGCCTCCTTGGAGCATTTCTCGTTGTCATTTGGGATAGCTATTTCTTCAAGGCAACCAGATCATTTGCCATTTTCTGAACATAGGATCTATAGTTACTGAAGCTGAACTCTGACCCTTCTACTTCCCATTTGGGCCTTTCACCTTTCCAGAGAGGATTAAGTCATCATCAGTTTCAATGGAAAAGTCTTGAGCTTCCCTCAGTGTGTTTGGTTGGGCTCTTCTGAGGAAGAAACCAACTTCTGATGGCAAGGCACTGATGAAGAATCTTCTCAGGTTGTTCTCAGGAGGTAGCACATCTTCAAGGATTCTTCTTGTCAATCTGTCAAACCTTGCTACAAAGTCCCTCATGGATTTAGAGCTTTCTTTCTTTATTTGGACTAATTGCACCAGCAACTCTTGACCATCTTCAGTGCTCTTGAATCTATTTTCAAATGCTCTTCTAATATCTTCCCAACCAGTAATAGATCTTGTAGGAAGCATGTAAAACCATTCAACAGCCTTTTCCTGAAGTGATTCCACAAATAGTCTAACTAACACATCTTCATTCTCAACTCCTAATACACCACAAGCAGTGATGAATGTTGCTACATGTTCTTTAGGGAGTTGAGAACCATCTCCCCTGAATTTGGGAAAATTCTTTCTAGAGCCTCTTGGCAGATCATGAAGAGGTTGTTGGAGGGCAAGTGGGCCTGTGTTTCTTCCCCATGGCACAATAGGCCTATGTGCTTCACGTTCATGGTCACCCATTCTGTTTCTATTTTTGGTTTCTTGGTCAGCTAAGGCTGCCTCTCTCTCCTCTCTATAACTTGGAGTCTTGCAATTTCTTCAAGTTGAGCTCTAATCTCTTCCTCTCTATCAAACCGAGCTATAACCTCTACTTCTTCTCTCTCCAACTCCTCAAAAGTAGGGTCAATCACTCCTCCTTGCCTCAGCTGGCGAGTATACCTTCTATCAGCCAGCTTGAAAGTTTATTGTCTTCTCTGGAGGTGCTGGAATTTGTCTTTGTCTTCTTTTTCACAGCCAGAATTTTGTAGCAATGGTGAGATGATTTACACTCTACCAAATATGCCAAGTAACCTCTTTCAGGTCTGAAATGATTTCCTTTGGATATGATAGAGCAAAGAAGGTTTTCTAGAAGGATTTGCAAGAATTTTGAGTTACATCCATGCAGTTCATATGGCTGCTCAATCTGCAGAACTCTTCTATTTGAATCTTTTTGTATTTTTGGATCACAAGGAATTTCAGACTTCAAAGGAAAACTTAATGATATTTTAAAAACCTTGTGGTCATTTTTGGGTGTAGATGCTTTGAAACTCTACCCCACGGTGGGCACCAAAAACTATTGGCGAGAAAATTTGTCTTGTGGACAAATTTGTGGATTTCAAGCCAACACTATGGGAATCTAAGTCCCTCTACATTTGAATGGTGCAACTCCCATTGTTTAGCATGTAAAACCAAAGTGGATTTATGGTGGTTTTTCAACCAGAGATCCACATGAACACTCCACTTGTCCCTATGGCAATAATAGACTCCTCTTGTTATAGCAAAATCGATCGAGAAAGGGGGAGGGAGTGAGAATGAAGGAGGGGAATTCAATGTTGTGGGTAGAGTGTCAGATGCCCACACACATCAACTGGAAGTTTCATTACATGCATTAATTAATAGAAGAAAGACAAATTTGTAATTTCTGAGCACAAGACAAAATAAAACACGTTGGTCACAAAGCACCAATCGATTTTTCCATCGAGGGGACATAAAATTCCTTCCTTTTTATTGATCTCAGAGTTGAAACTTGTACAACGAGTGGGAATAGAAGAAAAAATGTAGAGGAGGAGAATAGAAGAAGACTAACAATCATTTTTTGTCCTCTGTTCATAAAAAATGTGCTTCCAGTTTCCAAATTCGATTGCCCCTCACAAAGACTTTGAAAAACCATTAAATCATTTGACCCAAAGCTGTTACAAACAAATTTGATCATTTCCCCTCTTCTAGATTCCTCTGCCAAAGAAAACACTTCTGACGAGCCCAAAAAGAGTTTTGCGTGTAAAAATGCATTTTATATTTCAATTTTCTAGTTTCACATATGAACCATTTGATCCTTTTCCCTAATTGCTTTGAAATCGGGCCATCCACGTGGCAGGAGAACATTGGAGTGGAGTCGGGGGAAACTTTTTTGTGTTTTCACAATTTTGGGAGATTTGGCACTTTGGCACGATTTGGTCCATGGCCCCACCTTGGATTTTAGAGATGGACACATGGCATAATTTCATTGGAAACAAAGTCGCAACTCAATTCTGAGCATTCTGACCCTTTTTTGAAAAAGGGCTCAAAATATTAAATTCCTTCGTGGGCCCGCAACTCCGATCTGGCAAGGACACATGGCGCGCTTTGACTGGATCTAAGGTCACCATGTAATTCTGAACATTTTGACCATTTTTGGAAAATGGCTCAAAATCTTGATTTCTTCCATGGGCTTCTTTGCTCCGGTCTGGTGAGGACACGTGGCGTGATCTGATTGGCTATGGGGTCACGATTCTTTTCTAAACATTTCAATCCTTTTTGGGAAAAAACTCAAAAGTTAAATTTCTTTCGATGACCCGCTACCCCGAGGACATGTGGCATGTTCTAATTGATTGCGGGCTGCAGGGAAGTGGCTAACCTTTGAACATTATGACCATTTTCATAAAAAAGGCTCAAAATCTTGATTTCTTCCGTGGGCCCACTTCTCCTGGTCTCGAGGACATGTGGCAAAATTTGAATGGCTTTCAGGAGATCAGTATTTTAGGTCCCAAGTGTCCCAAATGAACTGGGACACGTGGGACAAAAATTCTATGGCCCCAAAATGCGTTGGAATGACTCGACTTCAAAATTGGCTAAGTCCCAAAAATGGCCTTTGGGAGAGAAAAACTTGCAGCGAATATCTTGAGCTTCAAGTGGAATTTTCCTATGAAACCTTATATGAATTTGATTGGAAATGATGCTCTAAATCCAATGGTGGGGGTTCTAGGACTTGATTCTACCATTTGATCCCTAAAAAATCCTGAAATGTGCTTTGAGGCTTCACATGTTCTTGATAGCCTTCCCTGATTTGGCCAGAAGATGTTATCCTTGAGAAAATCCTACAAATCACCTAGGGGATGAAAAGACTCTCCTAAATCACCTATCCACATCCTGTAAGAAGTGATTAGACTTCTAAATTTGGCTTGGAGTACCTAAGTATGATCAAAACATGGAAACTTTGAGATAGGAGAAAGTTGTCTTGCTTGAAAACTTGCAATTTTCCCCTTTACACATTTGCAGGAGTGTCAATAGATGTCGATCCTTCACACCTCCAAGCCATGGTCATAAACCTTGCTCTTAGTGACTGCATTTCCTTTGACCAGAGTGAAGTCCCACTTAATAATCACACACACAATTTACCCATGTACATTGAGGTATTTGTCACTCATAGAAAGATTAAAAGAGTGCTTGTGGATAATGAGTCAAGGTTTAAATATTTTCACCTTAAAGCTAGTCAGACAACTAGGGCACATAGAAGAAGATCTAGATTATGACATAATAACAAATACACCTTATGATAATGCCAAACATGAATCAATTGGTACCATTGTGTTACCTATAGAATTAGGGACAAAAATCATGACACAAATTTCCATGTCTTTGATCTGGATCTTCCTTATAACATGCTCTTAGGCTGCCCATGGATCCATGCCATGCAGTTGTACCTTCCACATTTCATCAATGCATTAAGTTGTATCATGAGGGGTAGATAATCACCATCCTAGGAGATCCTGAGCCATTTGCGCATTGTAGATTGCTACATAGTTTTTCTCGAGTAGTGTATGAATGTCCTTCAACGGACGTTGTTGTACCATTACAAACATAAGCTCTGAAAGCTCGAGTTGATCTTGATACATTGCAGGCTAATAATAAATATCCTTCCTCATCACTCTCTCCCTTTTCCTCATGGGAGCTAAAGGCTAGATCATATGGCCCAATTGAGGATTTCAATCTTTAACAGGTCCTTTTGGTCTCCAACCTCTTGCTATCACCTAAAACACATGGTAGGCCTGATTTCTAGTTCAAGATCTCTCGGACAGTTGTCCTAGTCCCTTTGAGAAAATTTTTCCTAGTGGCCTTTTGTCAGATGATAAAATTTTGGATACACCTACAAGTTGGATCCCCGAAGGAATGAAAGTTGCATAACACAAAGCTACGAATACACCAAAACACACAGAATGATGTACGCCATGGGATAT
Source organism: Taxus wallichiana var. yunnanensis (assembly GCA_018340775.1). Lineage (NCBI taxonomy): Eukaryota > Viridiplantae > Streptophyta > Pinopsida > Cupressales > Taxaceae > Taxus > Taxus wallichiana. The sequence continues at coordinate 866,624,378 of CM031238.1, forward strand.
CAGGGATTTGGGTGTGACACAAATGCACAAGGCAGACTAGATCCTATCCCAATCCCCCTTAGAAATTGAATAAACATGGCCTTGGAATTAAGCCTCATAGGGATCCACCCTTGGAAATTGATGACACCTCTTCGAATGTGAGGATGATTTGCCTCATTCAGAGATGGACACAAATTCTTATTGTAGCATATATGAGGACCTTGCCTCTACCAACCTTTTCCTAGATTCCACCATATTTACCCTTTCCTAGTCCAATTCCCAAGCTGATTTCCAAATTACCCTTGTATATCCCAACCTCATTTATTGGGAAAACAAATTCATGTGCTAGTTGATTTCTTTGAAAACAATGAGGCAATTGTAGAGTTCATGGGTATTCGAGATACCATTTTGATTAGTGACCATAAAAAGGGTTTCTCCATCAATTTAGATGCATGCGTGTAATTTGGGAAGAGCGAGTTGTGTGGTCATTTAAGCAAAAAAAAAAGGGAAAATCTACAAAGCGCGTAAAAGCAAGGGAAAAATTCCTACAGAAAATCCTTGTAAAAGAATAAGTCTAAGTCCCATAGTGAAAACCTATTTGAGGCTCTTGTGGACAAACAAATAGAAAAATCAATGGAAAAGATAGTTGACCCACGTGAAGATAATAATATTTTTGAGCCACCTGTAGAAGCGAGATCTTAATCTCCTCCTTGATCCTACACGTATGGAGGATACATATAGAATGTTGGTAGGGGAGACCATAGATGTCAACATTAGGTCAGAAGAGGATCCAAAAATAGTAAAGCTGGGAGCTTCACTCTTAGGACAAGATCAAAAACATTTGTGGCAATCGCTAAGAGAATTTGTGGACATATTTGCGTGGTCTTACACGTATATTCTAGGTTTGGACCTAGCCATAGTCATACACAACCTTTTTGTGCATCCAGGATGCCAAACCTATCAAGCCGAAGCCGAGAATGATGCACCCACATGTTGCACTTCGGTTCTATAAGAACTAGAAAAGCTATTAGCGAGGGTTTTATCAGACCTATTGACTATTTAGAATGGATATCAAACATAATGCCAGTACAAAAGAAACCAATTGGTATCTAAATCTACATAGACTTTAGGGATATTAATAAAGCATGTCCTAAAGATTATTTTCCTTTCCCTAACATCGACATGGTTGTCAAATCTGCCATTTACGAAATGCTATCCCTCATGGATAGATTTTTGGGCTATAACTAGATTAAGATAAAAAAGGAAGATCAACATAAAACTACTTTTACCACCCCTTGGGGGACATTTTTCTACCAAGTGATGCCTTTCACCTCAAAAATTTCGAGCCACTTATCAAAGAGAAATGAAAATCATCTTCCATGACATGATGAATGAAATCATGGAGGACTATGTGGATGATATCTTGGGAAAGTCCAAACTAGAGAAGAGCCCTTGAAGTGCTAAGGCATATCTTTCAACGCCTCCGAGACTACAAGGTTAGATTGAACCCTAAGAAATGCATCTTTGGCATACAATCAAGAAATCTATTGGGTTTCATCATTTCAAGAAGAGGGATTGAGGTAGATCTCGCTAAAGTTGTAGCTATCAATGAGATTCCTCCACTAAAGAACCTTAAGCAGTTGTGTAGCTTACAAGGTAAAATACAGGCAATCCACTGATTCATTTCACAACTTGTGGATAAGTGCCATCCTTTCACACATCTACTCAAGAAAGATGTTACCTTCAATTGGGGTCCTGAATGTCAAAAGGCTTTTGAGTTACTTAAACAATATCTAACTAGTCCTCCTGTTCTCATGTCGCCTACCCCGGTGAACCCCTATTGTTATACATTTTGGCTACCTAATACACTATTAGTGCACTAGCTTGCCCAATACGACCTTAGCCAAAAAGAGAGGGTAGTTTATTACCTTAGCCACACTTTGATCGCCTATGAGCTGAATTACCCAAAAATAAAAAAGTGTACTTAGTTCGATATTTGCATTTCAAAAGCTTCACCACTATCTGCTCAATAACAAAACCAAGCTCATTTCCAAAGTTGACCCTTTGAAATACCTTCTATCTAAACTAGCACTCACTAGATGGATGGCTAATTGGATCATCCTCCTAAGTGAGTTTGATATTGAATTTTTCAACTAGAAATTACTCAAAGGACAAGTGCTTGCAGATCAACTAGTTGAAGCTCCCCTACCAGAATGGAACCATTGTGTCTAGAATTGCTGGATGCCTCTATGATGTACATTGAGGAATCCATCGTGTGGTAGATACAATTTGATGGATCATTCAATTATCACGGTTCAAGAGCCGGTGTGGTACTTATCACACCAACATGAGACTTCATCCCGCATGCTTTTCGACTAATTTTTCCATGTACTAATAACATAACAGAGTATGAGGCACTCATTTTTAGTTTGAAAATTTCTATTAGATGGAATATCGACGCTTAAGGGTCACAAGTGATTCACGCTAATCATCAATCAAGTCAATGATGAGTATAAGGTCAAGGATGAAAAAATCATCCCATACAAAAAGATGGTTGAGACTCTCAAGGAATATTTTGTACACATTGATTTTGAAAATATGCCAATTACGTAAAATCGATCGGTAAATGCCATGGCCACAATCGAGCTTTTCCTTGAATTCCACCTCAAGAAAAGAAAATGCCTTTCTTCATGGAACATTTGCGAGAGCCTACATATGACATGTCAAAATCATGTCTAGTATGTGAAGTTGTTGGTCCTTTCTCCCCTAATATGAACCCATATTCAATTACCTACAAGACAATACCTTTCCTTCAAATATTTCCCACACTGAGAAAAGAGCCCTTATCCACTATATAGCCCATTATACCCTCCTATGAGGCACCCTTTATCGTCAAGGATACGACAGGAATCTATTGTGTTGTCTTGATTTGGTGAGTCATTCCAAGCGATCAAAGAGGTACATGAAGGAGTTTTTAGAGCACACATAAGTAGAATGGTGCTTGCTAAGAAACTACTAAGAGTAGGTTACTATTGGCCCACCATGGAAGCAGATTGCTGTAGCTATGTCAAAAAGTGTGAACTCTGTCATAAGTATGGACACCTGATTCATGCAATAGCAAAAACTTTACAGGCAATTACAACACCTTGGCCATTTTCAAAATGGAGATTAGATCTCATAGGGAAGCTCACTCCTACTTCCTCATATGACCACACACATATCATAACTGCCACCGAGTATTTCACAAAATGGGTAGAGGTGTACCTCTTACATATGTTATCTGGTGCACAAATTTCAAAATTCATCATGAACCACCTCATCTACTGTTACATTACGGCATCCCATCCACCATTGTAGTAGACAATGGTAATTATTTCAAGAACAAGATAGTTAAAGCGTTATGTCAATGCTTCCAAATCCATTTAAAGTGGTCCACTCCCTATTACCCTCAAGGTAATGGACAAGTAGATGCCACTAACAAAATACTTGTTCACATAATGGAAAAGATGGTAAGTAAAATAGGTCGTAATTGGCACTTACAAATCCATCCCACCCTCTGGGCTTATAGAACCTCCATCCGCACTCCTACTGGTGCTACACCCTACTCACTAGTCTTTGGAATTAAGGCCATCATACCATTAGAGATTGAGCTTCCTTCCCTAAGAATATCTCTCCGAGACTATCTGGATAAGGATGAAGATTACTGAGTGGCTCGACTAGCAGAGTTGGAGCTACTAGATGAGAAACATATGCGAGCACTTAATCACTTAAAGGTATATCAGAATCGAGTGTCACAAGGTTACAAAAATGGATAATACCTTTCCAATTTGAGGTAGGAGATCTAGTACTCAAGGAGAACTAGTTTAACACTATCAAGGATAGAGAAAAGAAAGGAAAGTTTGAACCAAACTGGTTAGGGGCCATATGTTGCATGCCACTAAGTACAATTTAGGGGTGTACAAAATTACTCACTCAGATGGTGAGGAACTAAAGGAACCCATGAACACAATACATCTCAAGCGGTTCTATGCTTGAGTATGAGGTTCCTCAAAAATCAAAGAAAAAAATAAGAAAAAAATTAAAAAATCAAGAAAAAGTAAAAGAAAATAGGTCGTCTAACTATGAAAACCACATAATTGTGGCACATTGGGCATGTCCCTTGGTAAAAATTGTTTCGATGCCTTGGGAGGATTCATTGTTCACAAGAATATCTCATATCTAGAAGGAGTGCTCTTGCTTTAATTTAGGGCTAGGTTTTCTTGAGTTTGAGATCTTTTTGAACTTATCCTTCATGGCCTTGATCTAGCTGATCTATTCTTGTATATATGTGAAGGGATCGCTTTTGTACATTCCCATCTAATGCCGGGGTACCTTCACATATTCACCTTCTTGCACATACACGCATGACATTCTATATTTGTATATTCCCCATCTAACGCTGGGGCATGCACACTTCTTTATTTTCTCAGTACATATAGCTTCGCAAAATCTTTTGAAAATTCCAAAAACATTCATATAACTTTGTGAAAACCCTAAACATATGAGAAAACCATTTTAGAGACAAACCTACAAAAATAATATAACATTGTCTTACAAAAATCCCAAAAACAATGTAAATAGTAGCCTTGAAAATGGTCTTAGGATAACACCAAAAACAACGAAAAACGTTTCAAAATTATCCCGCAAAAACAAAGTAGTAGTTTACTTACTTTATTTTTGGTTTGTATAGTTTTGATTACATTACTTTTTCATGTTGTGTGCTTTATATTGAATTCATTTGCTTACTTAGATTAAGTGTTACTTTAATCTGTTGTACATTACAATGAGTTCATTTATCTTACATACTTGTAGATAGTTGTGTTGCTTTAGTTAGGTTGTGCTTGTTGTTTTCTTGTACAGTTGTTGTCATCATGTTGTCATATCATCTATCTATCATCATATATCAATAAAAGGCTAAGCTACATCATCATGAACATGAAAAGTAAACATGTATGCTAAGATAACATCATATAATATTGCCACGAGGGATAAGAGGGACCACTTTCTGTCCCCCTCAAACATAAACCATAATAAAAACATGGACAATCATAAGTGTCACATGCAAAACAACATGATATCATCTACTACTATCTCATACACAAAATGTGATAAGTAGAACATGAAATATCTCATCAAACATGCAATATCATCTAAACACTATCTCATAAATCAAGAACATGTGATACAATCATAAACATCATTAAAAAGTCCATAATCATCATCATCATATATATATCTGTCAAAATATAAATGTCCTTATACAATGTGTCTCTGCACATAATCATCAGATACATGGTATACCATCATATAAATCGATAAAAATGTGCCTTCATAGCGAGGCATAGTAAAAATAATACATATACATCGATAAAAATGTGCCTTCATATCGAGGCATACATAAAAATACATACATCTATAGGTACATCAAATAAACATAGAGTCGGATGAATCTCTTCATCACGTGGACTACCTAGCCTTTGATCGGGTTGTGGTCCCATCACATGTGACCTCTCTTGACTGGGCTTTGGTGGCTGCTCCATTAAACCTCGCTGATTTAGCGATTGCCTGTGTAACTATGAGGCATTCCTATTCATGGCCTCGTTAACTAAATGTAAGGGCTCTTTGTCCCTCTAGAACATCATTGTAATACAAATATATATATATATATATATATATATAAATATATATATATATATATATATATAATATGCTCTCTCAATGGTCATGGCCATATCCATGTAAACTTTGAGGTGTGGTAGAAGCTCTAATAGATTGGCGCAAAGAGGTAACCTCCTCTCAAAGCCTAACCACCATGGCCTCGAGCCTATACTCACTCTGTCAAAGTTGATCTCACTCCACTATAGCTTCATGTACACGTGACTAATACACGGCCAAATGAGCTTTCTCCTGCAATCGTGTGCCCTCTCTCGCCACTACATGGTCGCTCTTAGTAATGACTCAATCTCTCTCTATGGTGGATTGGAGCCGAAGATCTATCACCTACTATAATTTCCGTCATAATAAAACTAACTCCTCTCGCACCCTATAGATTTTGATCTCCTCTACCTCCTACTGGGCTATGTGGTGGGCTAACAATGGGAGCCTACCATAGTGCATGCTATACGAGATCCATGTGGTGGAACATGTGGTAAGCGTAGATGAATCCCAACCTCGTATACCTACACAAGGCATCCGAACTCCGTGGATGTCCCTATCCATGTCCATCCCCACCATCTCCATCAAATCTATCATCATCACTCTTGTCATCACTATCACTACCCCTGCTAAACCCTCTGCTATCCTCTCCCTCTGCGAGGCTAATGATCTAGTGGCAAACCTGCACTCCTACGCCTTATGCACTGTGGGATAGTTAACCGCTTGGCAACACTTTAGTATACCAAGCAGCGTAGGCCACCGTGGTACTGGATCCATAATCTACCGCAATGGTGCCCATACCAAAGGGAACCATCGATCAAAGCTGTCTTGAGCTTATTGTGTCCCGGTCGAGAGGACCAATGTCAAAATTCTCTCAGAACGATGTGCGTATAACATATCTAGCCCGAGAACGTCCTAAATGACATCAAACTATCATTGTGCCCGATCCAATCTATAATACTCCATAATATACCCATGAATCCCAATGAGAAAATGCTCTACTAAGTAAAGGATGAGCTCCACTGGATCCTCTTCCCACTTATCATGTCTATAAGGTCTCCATATAATCATCCACAACTATATATCATCAAAGGCACAACGATAGAAATAAGTATCCCCCATGTTTCCATGCACATCATCGCTAATAGGAGCCCAACCAAAGACTAAAGTCTCATCCATGGCATGAGCTCGTAATGCTCCTGCGGTCAGCAACCAATCACTATATGGTCATAGGCCCATATTTGTAGTAAGGTCACTGGACCCACGGTATTTTGACCACGGTAGGTAATCAAATGCAAGTCCCAATATAGATGCGCAAGCACACACTATCCCCAGTAGTAATGCTCTCCTCTGATCAGGCCTCAAATCACACCAATCAGGCCTAAGGGAAATGATGTACCCGTCTTGTCAATAAGCAAAATTCCACTAACAAGTGCCATGAGATACACTAACACGTGATATAACCTCGGATCTGTGAAACACTAATGCATTTGTACTGTCATACCCCATCGAGGTATCTCGTCTACACCGAAGAGCTCAATCAAGCTATCTATAATTTGTACCACATCATCCTTGTAATCTATCAAGTGGCCCTCGATCAACACTTGTAAAATCCTCCAAACGTCCTCAAGTGTAATAGTCATCTCACAAATCGAGATCTTGAAACATTGGCTCTCGCTATGCCACTTCTCAACTAAGGTTGTAAGGAGGCTGTGGTCCAAGGTGATATGTGGCATTTGCGCCACATAGCTAAGCCCTGTAGTGCATATGGTGATTTCTAAATAGGCCCTCTCATGTCACGAGAAGGTCACCTCAAAGTTGGCCAACCGGCCGTGTCACTCCCGCACTGCAAGGTAGGTAAATGCATCTCGCAAGATCAAACAATGCACTTATTAACCTTTCTTCTATCTAAACGTCATCTAATGCTTGGCCTATTTATCCCTATATTCTTCTAACACTTTCCCTTTTTCTTATAAGTGTTTCCAAAACCCATCTTCAATGCATGCATGCCCCTAGTGACACATGTGTTGTCACCTTCCCAAAAACAGCTTTATTCCCCCTTGGATTTTTAAATTTTTTGGTAAGGCGACTATCAAGAGGTCCTTATGAAGTCGGTGAAGGAAGAGTTGTTTTCAAACAGTTAGTCTTTTTCTTGAACTTTGAAGCTTTTCCTTTGTTTTGCAAACATTTTGGGCTTTGGTGTCCTCTTGCATCTCAAGTTTCATCGGGTTCCCGGGCCCACTCGATTCCCTACCTTCTCCGCACTATATTGCTTTCCCTTTGTTTTGTGGGTACTTCAGATTTGCGGAGAATTCACATCCCAATGTCTTGAGGGCATCTGCAAGTTTCTTCCGACTTACCCAATTTCAATATATTTCGGACATTTTGGCTTGTTGCATCTCGCATGTCTCAAATGCTTCTCGGCCTCGTTTCCCTACAAAACCACTTTTCCACATCCCATTCATTGTGGGTTTTTTTGGTCCATCGCGTCCCAGGTGTCCCAATGTCCCAAGGGCAAGTTGTGCACAATTTCTCTACCATATCCACTTTCCATTATTTTGGGTTGGCACAAAGCATTAATTATTGCATTCAATTCCCCCTGCCAACCTACTCAAAATGGGATGTGTATAAATAGCTAGGGTAATTGACTATTTTTACCATATTGCTTGTATTTGCTATTATCCGCTCCGCTTTCCCTCTCTCTCCACTTTTTGTAGATGTGGCCAGGTATTTTCTCTAGTCTTTTCAAAAATTTACAGTGCAAATAGAGGTCACAGTTGTCAAGAATAGAGTTCAGAAGGTCAAGAAGCTCATTGCATAATATTTCTAGCTCTTATCATACAATGAAGATCAATTACAAAGTGAACAAGAATTTATCTTCCTTGGAGACAATCATACAAGACATAGGGGATAATGAGGCTCAACATCTTGACTTGGATGATTTCGGGCATGAATTGACTATCAAAACCCTACTCCCATTGCTCAACTAATTAAGGAGAATAGAATTTCTCATGCAGGAGTTTTCTAATTTCCGTTCAATGTGTTGATACTGTGCTAGCTTATGGTTCTTGCTTCAACTTTGAAATAAAAGAGATCATTTATCCTCATGGGAAGGTATTTGCATGAATATATGCCAATTGTATTAGTACTACCCTTAGAATTCCCATGATTGAAGGCTCCAACACTCTCACCAAGGATCAGGCCCAACTTCTGTTTGATCGATGGACAATGAACGATATAAGAGTAGAGTGGCTAAGTCATGGTTTAAGAATCCAAAGAAGGGAGCTTCCAGATTACCAAAGACTATGTATAGGATTGAATTCAAAGAAGAACTATCAGATGTCATCACCCTCCTTGCTAGAATAATGGGGATGCCCTCTACCAATGAGTTTCATTATTGGATGTGCCCTTACATCAACATTATATGTGAAGGAAAACAAAACTTGAATGGGAGAGATAATTTGTGATAACCTCACCGAGCAACTCGCCAATGTCCAAAGAACTAAGAATTTTTATATGACTTCCTATTTGATGTATTCTATTGCTGCATACAGAGGAATGGTTGGGTTTCTCTCTGTTGAAGACAAGAAAGATGCTCCTATTTATGAGTATCGTCCATAGTTAACTTTGAAGATTAGTAATCATCACTTTAGAAGGGTGAATGATGCATTCACCATGTACATTGTTAGATTGCTAGAGGGTGACACTACTCGTAGATTCTCAGATGAAGCTAAATAATTGATTGAGGTCTATGGTAGTTATTACATTCAATTCAGAAATTTTCTTACATACGGTTGGATGGATTTGAGGGAACTCCTTTAAAACTCCCTATGTATTGTAGTGACAAGATGGCCCTAGTTGAAATTTGCAGACAGTTGGATAAGCTCCACAGGACTTACAAAATATGAATATTGCAGGCATCCTAGGTTCTCGATTACATTGGGTAACTACACTTGTAGAACTGCTTTAGATGCCCAAAATATTGATAGAACAATTACTCCCCTTACCCTCCATTATTACAAACCAAGGACTTGCTTTGATATCAAGGAATTTATTACCACTAATTTCATAATGGGTTTCTATCATCTTGTTGATATTGAAGACTACTGGGTTGACTGCTCTAATGACTATGAAGCTAGAAGAAGATATTATGGTAGGTTGTCCTTGCAACAAATCAAATATTTTAATGTATACAAAGTGCTAGAAGGACTTCAAGATGATGATGAGGAATTACAATCCCTTGAATATGAAAGGTCTATCAGACACACTCCTATTGAAACCATCAATTGGTTTGTTAAGGAAAGGGATGATTTAAAGGAACTCATGAACCCTGTCTTGGTGAGGACCAAACTTTGGTTTGACAGAAAATGAAGATGTTCGAGCTAGAAAGTCTAGATCTTCCTCCCAAGAAGTCTCCACCCCTCAGAAGGAAATTACCACGGTATCCCCTAAAGCACATGAAGAATATGCTCCTTCTCCACTTGAACCCTCAACTCTAGTATACATAAAGAAGGGAAAGGCTAAGAAGGATGAGAAGATGGAGGAAGTCATTCAGGAGAGTGAAAATTTATCTTCTCCAAAACAATTGGAAGCAATGCCTAAGGTGGAAACAATTATAGATCTCTGTGATGATGACAATGAAGAGAATGTGCAAGAAAAACAATCTTGAGGAAATTAGTAGAGGAAAGGAAGAAGGAAAAGAAGATCAATTGAAGGATCAGGTTTCAGAATCTGTGAGTATTTGGAAATATCTGCTAAGGAATTTCCCACCTCCCAAACTGAGACATTTGTGTTAGAATTGGCTATTATACAAATTTGAGTGGAATGAGCACACCTGCACTTGGGCCCATTGTCCCCTCCACCTCCATTTCTTATTTTTCTTGGATATAACCATTAATGGAAAGAAAGAAAAGGAAAGCCATGTCTAATATTGTTGATCCTAAGTTCAATGCAAAGGTGGTACCTATCAAGGTTAGTATTAGATTCTCAAGGCCAACAATTCATGGAGATTGCTAAGCCCAAGCTTGACAAGGATGAAAAAGACCTGTTGGTAAGTGATTTGGAATTGACAAGAATTCCCTTGGAGAATCTACACTGAGAGTGAAGTGCATAATCTAAAGGAGACAATGTCGAGAGTAATTGAAAGAGTTGAGAAGGGAAAGCAAACACAAGAGCAATTGGAAGAAAAAAATAAAATTCTTTCAAATTTCATCAGGTCCTTATTGGTAGAAGACAAGGTACTTGATCCAACTCCCTTAGCCTCAATTCCACCACCTGCTATTCTAACTAGTGATGAAGTTCAAGCTATCAAAGATATTCACAAGCATGTTACTTATGGGAAGGCAATGGAGGCCTTGGTTGATATGATAGTCACATGATTAAACTTCATCGAGGAAGCACACAAGTCATATGATAAATTCACATCATACAACTTAAATTTACTACAACACTCAATGGTTTAGATAAAGAATTGAAATTATGGAGTGAATGCATTCAAGATATTTGATTGATGAGTGATATAGATGTGCAAGTCCTCTTGGCGAGCAAAGTATTTGATGATGCAAAATTGAATTTTTCTAAGTAATGGGGTTTTCAACATTGATTGGAAAATAAAGGTTCTTGAAGAATCCATTGGAGAACTCAGGAACATGTTGCAAAAGGGAGAAGCTTTTAAAGCTTGTGTCACATCTGCCTTTCATGATATTCACTACCATATTTTCAAGGAGAATTCAGGAGATAAATTCACGGTTCAGGAAATCAAATCTCAGTTCAAGGAATTTGTTAGAGAAGACCTATTCAAGCAAGACACTATGTCCAAGGAGAAGATGAAATAAATTTGCACACTTCAAACAACCATCACAGAGGCCAATAAAGAGTTCCTAGAAAATGTAGAATTTGAGAAAGAAATGGAGAAATTCCTAGGCAGTTGGACTCATGTGACTGCAAACACCACCATCCCTCAAGGCATGGACATCATTGGAGCATTGAAGAGATTCAGAAACCAAGTACTTAAGGTGAAGAGTTCCACAAACACTCTTTCGAGTGTCCCAGCTCCTAGTTCTTAGTTTCTTCTTTTAATATCTAATTAAGGTGGCTATTTTCTTTATAGCCATACAATATGTAAGTAAAAGACAAATTGATGTTGTAATGTTTAATTAGATATTAATATTTTGGTTAAAATAAGGGAAACTAAAAAGACTCTTTTGTAACCATCCATGAGGCTATTTAAGGAGCTTTTCTTGTCATTTGGAGGGATCAGATTTTTGATGTCTTGGATGTAAAAGCACTAAATTTCTAATCAATATAGAAGAAGTTTCATCTTTTCTTGTGCTCTATATTTTTCTGTTCTCAATTTGATTCATGAGAAGCTATGTGTATCTGAACAAGAACTTTGTGTCTTCCAGTTGATGTTGTGCTTAGAAATTTGTGTCTATTGCATGTATGTCATGTGTTTATATATGCATAGTTTAAATCTTGTCACTTTACCAAGCATAAGTAAGATACCATTTTGCAATCTATGTGTCTGAAAGTGCTCTTCTCTTTATCTTCTAAATTCTGATTCTTCTATTTCCTCTTTCTCTATATTGAAAATCTATGAGATGAAGACATCTAAAGCATCAAAATCCTCATTGAAATATTGATAGTTTGTACATTTGTAAATAAGTAGATTTGCTTATTTGTTGTGTGTTCAATAAGGAACCTCTCCCACAAAGAGGAGGGACATCTATCTCCTGATTATTGTTTGTTTTCAAGATCAAATTCAACAACCAACAATTTTTGGCACCCACCATGGGGCACGTGTTGTGCATCCCACAAAAAAATTCAATCAAACCAACAACAACAACACACTGATGGATAGAAGATATACATGAGGTTAGAAAGTGCAAGGTGTTAAAGACCCAGATTTTCAGTTCTTTGGAATAACAAGGCTTCACTTTAACTCTAGAGAGAAGGAGAACAAGATCCACAAGTACTCCTCCTACTAAGGATAAAATTACAGGAAACATTGATTTTCAAACACAATCAAGCCCTAACATCCAAGCTTTGGTGTTGGCTGGAGTCGTAGTCCCTTTACAAACCATTTTTCCAAGAATGGCAACACCTCTACCTTGGGGACAACGGGTTGGACCTTTGGCCCTTGCTCAACCATTGCATGATCTCCCAAAAGGGAATAGGAAGAGTTTTCCTAAATTCGAGGTGATGGAAAAGTGCACCCAGATGAACACATTGCTGCATTAATTGTGGCATGTGGAATACTTGGAGTGGAGCATGAGGATGTTTTTGTTAGAATTTTTGTGGAGACACTATAAGACAATGTCACTTGACTAGTTTTATCATCTCCCTGTTGGCACTATCATTGATTGGACTACCATGAGAACTCAATTTGAAGATTGATTCAAACCTGTTGAAGATGTACATGATCTCCTTGCTAAAATTTCTTAGATAAAGAAAGAACCATATGAGCCTATGTGAGAGTTTTTGCCAATTTTAACAAATTAGTTAATAAGATTCCAGTAGCCACCCATCCTGTGGACCAAATTTAGAAATGTTTTTTCTTGAATGCTCAATTACCAGAAGTAAGCTATGCATTAAGAAGATCCAATCTTGCTACCTTATATGCTGATCAATGCTTAGCCATAAGTGTTGAGGATGATTTTATAATGTCCAAAAATTGAAAAAGAACCTCCTAAATCTAAGACTTCTCCTTCAGGAACCAATTCAGATCAACTAGTGTAAAAGATGAAAATGATCTCATAGCTATCAAAAAGTAATTATCTTAGAATACTCCTTATAAGGATATTCGAGGAAGAATTTTCAACCTCGAAATCATCTGCCTCCTATCCAGCCAAAACTCACAATTGAAGGGCCACCTCTCAAAGTTCTAGTCAATGTAGCATGTGAAGTTCAGGAACTAGAGGATGAAGTTGAAACCAAAGAATATGAGGAACCTGAGGATGAAGTAGATGAAGTACCAGAATGAAGCAAATGATTCTCGGTTAACTTCCTCACCATTGAGGATTTGATGATGATGAAGAAGACACACACACACACACAACAACGAATCATATGTTGTCATGACTAGAGAAAAATGAAAATGAAAAAAGAAGTAGTCCATCCTATAAAAAGATCCAAGGAATTTCTGTTACCATCCCAGTTGTTGCAAAAATAAGAGCTCCTATCCCTACCACTTCCACCCAAAAGGTAAGCAATGCTAACGCTTCCTCTACCTCCTTTTCTAGCACCTAAAGCCAATACAACTTCAACTCCTATAACCAAGGCAACCCCAAATGTCAAAGTAGATAGGCCTAAGTGTCCCCCTCTAGCACAGACACCCCATCTACCTCGGGATCCTTTGACATAATTGACCACATTAAGAGAACCAAGATCCAAATTTCCAAGGCTGAATTCTATCAGACGCACCCTGATGCCTTTTCCCAAGTAGTCAAGTTTGTCAAATCTAAACCTAACCCATCATCTACTACTTCTAAAGGCCTATTACCTACTCCCACCTCGTCACCCCAAAAAAACTTGATGGTTATGCAACACCTTCTACAACTGAAAAGATTGAGCCCTTTTATGTCTCGTTGCTTATTGCTGGCCATAGGCTTAGTAATTGTGTTATTGATTTAGGAGCATCAGACAATGTGATGCCTGCTAAAAGTTGCCCATGCTTTAGGTTTAACTTTGACACGCACCTTCGGTTCATGCTATTCTATGGAAAGTAAAGAGGTTCCATTGGTAGGAAGGATCAAAGATGCACAAGTAGCCTTTGCTACTTTCCCAGAGAAAAGGGTCAAAGCTACTATTTTAGTAGCAGATATTCCCCCATCCTATGGTATGTTGCTAAGTAGAAACTTCTGTAAAGAAGTGGGAGGAGAAATCTAGATGGATTGGTCACACGCTCTCATCCTAGTTAATGGGAAAATGAAGAAGTTATTACCTGAAAGAAAAACTGAGTACATTGTGCAAAAAATAGATGACCCTAGAGCACAAATTCTCTACAAAGACATTGGTCATGGTAATTACATGGTCATGTCAAAAGATGAGATGAAGGCTCCTAGGGGTGTGATTGATGATCCTAATGGTGTCTGGATTCTTGAATTTGATGGTAGTTGTTCGTCACTTAGTTCTGGAGTAGGTGTGGTTATGTCCTCCCTAAAAAGAAGTCTTACCCTTTCTCCTACAAGCTTCAATTTGAAAACACAAATAATATGACAGAATATGAAGCTCTTCTTTTGGGACTGGAAATGGAAAGAGAAATGGGAATTAAGAATATTTGTGCATGAGGAGATGCAGAGCTCATTGTTAAACAAGTTAGAGGGATTTTTCAAGTTAAGAATAAGAGACTAAAGCATTACAAAAATCTTGTATGGGATTCAATTGAATTATTGGATGCCTTTTCCATCAAATCTATGCCTAAAGAAAAGAACAATAGAGATGATGATTTTTCCGTCTCGAGATCCTTACTCATCCCTCATCCTGACTTTACTCAAGAAAATTTCACAATTGAGATGATACATAGGCCAAGTGTGCCAGATAATGTGAACAATTGGAAGTATTCAATGATGATCGACATTTGCTCTCTTTCTTGGAACTTCAAGAGAATTTCAATCAGCTATATTTTGAAGGAAGTGAGGCTGCCCTCTGTGAATCCATATCATCTCGCTATGACTAAGGAAGGAATTGAAGAAGAATCTGATAAGGATGGTTGTATTAGGTTAAAAGGTAACAAGATACCCAGGGGAATGGTAAGCCTAGAATATTTGTTTGACAAACATGATAGGTATATCAAGTCAAATATATCACATGGGGTTCATCAGTCATCAGAGCATGAGAAGATTAACATTGGAAGTGAAGTGAAACCCAAGCTTGTTAATATTGGTAAATTTTGCACTCGTGAAGAGAGAAATAAGATGGTAGACTTATTAAAAATATATGTAGATGTACTTTCCTATTCATATGATGATTTAAAATATTTTAAACCAAGAGAAATGCAACATTACATTCCTCTGAAACCAGGAATCAAGCCTTTCTCAGCAAGAAACAAAGGCAATATAATCCCAAGATTGCAGATACCATTTATCAAGAAATTCGAAGCTTTTAAAGCAAAGATAATTTTTCCTATTCATCACTCAGCTTGGGTGGCCAACATTGTGCCAGTAAGGAAAAAGAGTGGTGAGATTCAAATTTGTGTGGATTTTCAGAATTTGAATCAGATTCCCTTAAAGATAATTATCCACTCCCCATGATGGATCAAATCTTGTAAGTGTCATCGACTCTGAAATGCTATCTATGTTGGATGGTTTCTCGGGGTATAATTAGATTGAAGTTGATATTCCAAATCAACATAAAACAACCTTCACAACTCCATGGGGTACTTTTTCTTATAAGAGGATGCCATTTGGTCTAATTAATGCTGGTGCCACTTTCCAACGGGCAATGGATTTGGCCTTCGGTGCCTTGAAAGGAAAATGTATTGTTGTATATCTTGATGATTTGACTATTTTTTCTAAAAAAGGGAAGACCATTTCCAACATCTTGAAACTGTTCTCAAGAAGTGCAGGAACACGGATATATTTGAACCCAAAGAAGTCTATTTTTGGTGTCACTGAAGGCAAGTTGCTTGGGCATATCATTTCCAAATAAGGAACCAAGATAGATCCAGAGAGAGTCTAGGATATTCAGCAGATTCCCCTCCCCATGAGTAAAAAAGGTGTGCACTCTTTCTTTGGAAAAATAATTTTTCTAAGGAGATTTATCCCTGATTTTGCAAAGTTGACTATGAGTAATCTCTGCTCCTGGACATCGGAAGGGAAGGAATATTTTGAAAATATAAATAAAGCAATTGCCAGACCCCAATTCTTGCTTGTCCTGATTTTGAGAAAGATTTCTTAATCTATTACTATGCCACCGAGAATAATTTGGCTGTCATTTTGACACAAAAGAATCACGAGGGCTATGAATTACCCATTGCTTTCATGAGTTATGTCTTGAAATCCCATGAAGTGAAATATACTCAAATGGAGAAACACACTTTTTTGTAGTTAAGGCAGTCAAACAATTCCATTTCTATATCCTCAATTCTCATTCAATTGTCTTTGTGCCTGATATAACTATTAAATCAATTCTTACACAACAAGAGTTTGGGAATAAAAGAGGGAATTGGGTGGAAAAAGTGTAGGAGTATGATATGGACATCAAGCCAACTAAGTTAGTTCAAGGCAAGGGACTCTATGAGTTGATCGCTAATGGTGCTAAAGGTGATCTACCCAAGGAAGACATAAATATCCCCATTGTTCTTTTTCTCAGTTTGACTGATGAATGGTATGCTAACATTGCTCATTTTATGACATATGGAGAATGTTCATCCCATTTAAATACTAAGGAGAAGAGATCCATAAAGATGAGATCTGCATAATATGTACTTTGGGACAATTCCTCTTTAAAAGAGGGGTTGATGGAAGATTTCTCGATGTGTGGATAGAGAACAATATAAAATGTTGCTCAAAGCGTTCCATGATCAAGCTTGTGGAGGGAATTTTCATCTAGCCGTGACTGCTCATAAAATCCTTCGTGTAGGCTATTACTAGCCAACCTTGTTTCGAGATGCAACTAAATGGGTAGGAAAATGTGAATCTTGTCAAACTTTTGTGGGGAGGCCCAAGCTAGCTACTTTACCACTTAAACCAATAGTAATAGAAGAACCCTTTCAACAATGGGGACTTGAATTTATAGGCACTCTCAACCCCCATTCCAGTGCTGGAAATACTCATGTTTTGACTACTACTAACTACTTCACAAAGTGGGTGGAAGCTATTCCAGTGAAAAGTATGACTTTTGAAGTGGTATGCAATTTTATCAAAGAAAACATCCTGATTAGATTTGGAGTACCAAACAAAATTGTCACCGATAATGCCTCCAATTTCTCATCATATGAATTGATGGATTTTTTCTATGGATATGGGATTTCTCTTGCACATTCCTCTAACTACTATCCTTAGGGAAATGGATAGGCAAAATAAAAATTTGGTGACTATTATCCGAAAAATTGTGAATGAATCTCAAAGGAATTGGCATAAGAAGCTTTATGATGCTCTTTGGGTAGATAAAATCACACCCAAAAGGGAAATTGGGATGTCTCCTTTCTAGGTGGTGTATGGAACTGAAGCTCAGCTACCAGTGACTGTGGAACTGCCAGCCTTGCAGTTGATGAAAGCTATCGAAGACTCAAATTTCACCAATGCTTTGGAGAAAAGAATCATGTACCTGCAGAGATTGGATGAAGACAGATTGCAAGTAGTGGATATGATTACTTGCACATCAAAAAAAGGTGAAACAACTATTTGAAAAGAAAGAAAACCCAAAGACTTCCAAGTTGGAGACATTGTCCTACTCTAGGAAAAAAGGTGAGAACCTTGGGGAAAGTCATGGTAAGTTCGATTCTCTTTGGCTGGGTCCTTTCAAAATTAGACACTTTCTTTAGAGAAAATTCATTTTATTTGAACTATATGGATGGAACCTCTCTTCCACTGCCATATAGTGGGCAATATTTGAAGTTGTTTCAGTCCTAGGTGATTAGGCGGTCCTTTGTACAATTTTGTATAGTTCTTGGTTTTGTTTTGTGGTTCTTTGTTGTGTGTGTGTGTGTCTTTTGTATTGTTCCTCCCTTGACTCTATTGTATCAAATATGAAACAAAAGAGATCAATGATCCTCATGGGTAGGTATTTGTATGACTAGATGCCAATTGTATTAGTACGCCCTCATAATTCCCATGATTGAAGGCTCCAACACTCTCACCAAGGATCAGGCCTAACTTCATTCGATTAGGACAATGAATGATATAAGAACAATGGCTAAGTCATGGCTTAAGAATCCAAAGAAGGGAACTTCAGTCCAGATCGCCAAAGACTATGTATAGGATTGAATTCAAAGAAGAAATGTCAGATTTCATCACCCTCCTTTCTAGAATAATGGGGATGCCCTCTACCAATGAGTTTCATTATTGGATGTGCCCTTATATCAACATTATATGTGAAGGCAAACAAAACCTGAACTGGACAAAGATAATTTGTGATAACCTCACCGAGCAACTCACCAATGCCTAAAGAACTAATACTTTTTATATGACTTCCTATTTCATGTATTCTATTGCTACATACAGGGAATGTTTGGGTTTTTATCCCATCAAAGACAAGAAATATGCTCCTATTTATGAGTATCATCCACAATTAACTTTGAAGATCAATAATCATCACTTCAGAAGGGTGAATGATGCATTCACCATGTACATTTTCAGATTGCTAGAGGGTGACACTACTCGGAGATTCTCAGATGAAGCTAAACAATTGATTGAGGTCTATGGTAGTTATTACACTCAATTTAGGAAATTCTCTTACATACGATTGGCTGGATTTGAGGGAACTCCTTTAAAACTCCCTATGTATTGTAGTGACAAGATGGCCCTAGTTGAAATTTGTAGACAATTGGATAAGCTCCACAGGACTTACAGAGATAAGAAGATTACAGGCATCCAGTTCCCGATTACATTGGGTAACTACACTTGCAGAACTACTTTAGATGCCCAAAATATTGATAGAACAATTTCTCCCCTTACCCTCCATTATTACAAACCAAGGAATTGCTTTGATATCAAGGACTTTATTGCCACTAATTTCAGAATGGGTTTCTATCATCTTCACGATATCAAGACTACTTGGGCTGACCACTCGATGACTATGAAGCCGAAGAAGATATTATGGCAGGTTGTCCTTGCAAAAATCAAAGATTTCGATGTATACAAAGTGCCAGAAGGACTTCAAGATGATGATGAGGAATTACAATCCCTTGAATATGAAATGTCTATTAGACACACTCCTATTGAAACCATCGATTGGTTTGTTAAGGAAAGGGATGATTTAAAGGAACTCATGAACCTGTCTTGGTGAGGACCAAACTTTGGTTTGATAGGAAAATGAAGGTGTTCAAATCTAGCAATTCCAGATCTTCCTCTCAATAATTATCCATCCCTCATAAGGAAATTACCATGGTAACCCCTGAAGCACATGAAGAATCTGCTCCTTCTCCACTTGAACCCTCAACTCTAGTATACATAAAGAAGGGAAATGCCAAGAAGGATGAGAAGATGGATGAAGTCATTCAGGAGAGTGAAAATTTATCTTCTCCAAAACAATTGGAAGTAATGCCTAAGGTGGAAATAGTTGTAGATCTCTATGATGATGACAGTGAAGAGAAAGAGCAAGAAAAACAAGAGAAAAACAATCCTAAGGAAAATAGTAGAGGAAAGGAAGAAGGAAAAGAAGATCAATTGAAGGATCAAGTTTCAAAATCTGTGAGTGTTTTGGAAACATCTGCTAAGGAAGTTCCTATCAAGGAAGTGCCCACCTCCCAAACTGAGACATCTGTGTTAGAAGTGGTTGTTGTACAAAATTTGAGTGTAATGAGCACACCTACACTTGGGCCCATTGTCCCCTCCACCTCCAGTTCTTATTTTACCTGGATACAACCATTAATGGAAAGCAAGAAAAGGAAAGCCACGTCTAATATTGTTGCTCCTAAGTTTGATGTAGTGGCAGCTCTGCTAGGTACTACTCCTCCCCCACCTACAAAAAGGCTAAAGTCACATCCAGGTTAGTATCAGATTCTCAAGGCTAGCAATTTGTGGAAATTGCTAAGCCCAAGCTTGACAAGGATGAAAAATACTTGTTGGTAAGTGATTTGGAATTGAAAAGAATTCCCCTTGGAGAATCTACACCTGAGAGTGAAGTGCACAATCTAAAGGAGACAATGTTTAGATTAATTGAAAGAGTTGAGAAGGGCAAGCAAACATGGGAGCAAACTGGAAGAAAAAAATTAAATCGCTTGTTTCTGTAGCAACGACTTGTAGATAATTTGGATCTATCCCATTAACAAAGATGGGTTTGTTTCTTTGTTTGTAATATCTTGGCACAACAAGTTGCCTAGTACTGTTTCGCAACGCACAAATGATTTTTCATTGGACCCCTGCATCCACCATATTTTCCCCTTGCATGTATCCTTTCTTGGGGCAACACTTTTAATCCTTTTCGTTATATGCAAACATTTAGAAATTGTAGCTTGATAAAAAAACATTTGTGTAACTATATTAAATGTTGTTGGTTTAAATATGTGTATTTGTACTTGTTTCCTTGTTAGGTTGGCTTGTTTACTTTCTCATATTGCATTGCATCCTATATGTTGCATGGAGTTGGTATTTTAGTAACGAACATTTGTTTGTATTATGGATTTTCATGTCATTCTACACTTCTATCGTATGCTTACATTTTTAATAAGGACCGATGATGAAGATCACTAACAATATGATGAAAATAAAGTTGTTTAAAAGGCACTACATGGATGTTAGCTCAATCCCCCTTCCTCATAATTATTCTCTTTATATCCCCTTTTTCTCTCCATCACCCTCAACTTCGCCATTCTTCCTCTATTTTCATGCATAGTTCTCTCAATATAAATATAAAATATTTGGTGTCTCGACGACAAATAGGGAAGCTCCTCTCTCAACTCGGTTATTCAGTATGATATGGAAGATGAGCAAAACAAATGAAATTTGGAGAATTAGATTTCATGGGTACTTAGTACTAAGTATCAACAAGACTAATATGGCTTCCTTTCTTCTCTTCACACTATTATGCTCCTTTACTAGGAGGATCTTCCCCCTTCACTACTTCTATTTACTTCCTTCATCTTCTCAACCGCCCTTCAATGCTCGAGGAGGCCCCCTTACATCATTTCTAACAAGATTTGTTAAGAAAGGCATTTCTTGCGCTCAACAAGGATGCCCCATCTATTTTCTCTATGTCTAGACTAGGTAAATCATAGTCTGTCTCCCATTTCCATGAGAATTTCCCCCGCTTTGGTGCTTTCTCTTCTTCTTTTCAATCGTCAATCGACCTCTTTCATCACCCCATCGACACTCGAGGGGGAATCCTTCACTCTACTAATTTTTCTTCCACTCCATCAAAAATTTATTTGTCTATGTACTTGTCTACTATCTTTGAAGTGGCATAGCTTATGCCACCCCAAAGAGGGGAAAATGTAGACACCTATAATTTGATCAAAGCAATTTTATTACTAACATTACACTAACTATTCTATTCCTTGTAAATTGACAACACTTCATCAATTAGGCTTATTTCCCCCTTAAAATCCTCTTAATTAACTATTATACATTGATTAAGCCTCCTACCATGCATTTGACCAATAAACCTTCTTATTGGCTAACTCTCACTTCCAAAACATCCAAAATCTATCAAAACCTCCTCCAGATGCTCCCAAAAAGCTTCCTAAGCCTACTTGGGATTCTTAATTAATCTTAAAAGATTAATTAGCTTCTAATCCTAGTCAAAAATTGCTTTGACTTGCTAAAGTGCTTTTTGGACTTACCTTTTATCCCACATGCACCAAAATCATACCATTATTGGAATGGGAAACCTATAAATAGAACCCTCCTCCTCATCATTTCTTAGAACACTTTTCCTCCTCTAGCATAAACTATAGGAATTTAGGATCTTGAGAATTTCTCCATTTATATTAAGCTAATATCGTCATAATGCATCCATTAACTCAAGCTTGAGTAATATGGAGAGAACCATATGGTCTTGAAGCCATTCTTTCATTTCAAAGTTAGCATTCAAAGAGTAGAGATTGATTTAGGCATGTTAGTTTGATTGTTTTCAAAGTTATATGAATGTTAAAAAAATTAGCCTCCCTAAGCTCTTATCTTGATGGTTCTTGTTAGATTAGTTTAAATATTTGAAACTCTTACGTGTTTAGTTTCAAGTCTTATAGCTTTTCTAATTTACACATGAACACAACGATTCCTCTAGCTTTCTTCAAGTGGTATTTAGGTGTCATGAAAATATGCGGACCCCACAAAAAAGTGCATGTTTATGAAGAAATTGATGTTTCTCTCAAGTTTTGCATTGGACCAGTTAATAAAATAGATGGTAAAGGAATTTGGGAAGCTATACTACATGTTTATGGTGGTTTTGGGGCATTTTTGGTAGTTTTTGGTGACCAGTTACTGTGATGTTATTGGGAACTTATAGTCCAAATGATGGTGTATTATATATTTAGTGATGACCCTGAGGTCATGAGATTTCTATTCATGTGTCAAAATTTCATGGTTGAGGTTTTTGAGTGGTGTTTGAGCTTCATCTTTGAGGATTGTTTTGTAGGTCACATACCTAGTGAGGATAGTTGTTCTTAATGGTGGTTTCATGACATGATATGATGATGCAGAGGTGTAAAATATTGTTGGAGGTTGGTAGAAGACTTAGAAAACATGTCTAAGTGGTTTTAGAAGTTTGGTGAAGGCCATGTAGGCTCAAGTGGACTTGGTTTTGGCGAGAGGGCAGTTTGAGTGTATTAGGCCTACTTGTGTCCTAATGAAGGATTTGAGTGTGTATATGTTATTTCTGACCTAAGTGGTATTTTTATGATGTATTCATGTTTTTAAGTTTATTTTTCCTATGATGGCTGACTTAGATGTATTTGATGCTTGAGCCATGTATATAAGCATGTTCATAGCCCTATTTGTAGAAGTTAAGAGAGGATTGAAAAGTGCGAGTAAGAGGACACTTTAAAGAAGTGAAGAAGGTATTTGTGACCATTAAGAGAGGGTCGAGAAGATGTTATGAAGGGATAACAAGTGGTGAGCATATGGTGTTCAAGGTCAGATGACCTAATCAACTTGGTGAATAAGTTCTTGATTGAAGAACCCTAGAAGGCATTTTTAAAGAAGATATAGGAAAAGAGAGCTAAAAAAGTGTCATCATCAATTGTTGTGGAAAAATTATATAGGTGATAAACAAATTTAGGTGTTCGAGTTGATGTCGAGTCATCTAGGGGTTTGTGCCTCAATGTAGGGTTGGTGATCTACTAAATCTAGGGGTTGGTGCTCTTTGTGGGGTTGGCGCCTCACTAAAATTAAGGGTTGGTGCTCCTCGTTGGGTTGCTGGTCAACTAAATTTGAATCATTGTTGTAATAAAGATTTGTTTCAAAGTGGGTTTTCTTACCTTTAAGGGTTTCTCATTTAAATATGTTGTACTTTTGTTCTCGTGTTTATTTGCTCATGTGTATGGTTACGATTCTTGGTGAATGAATGTTTAATGGTTAATGATAATTGATGAATGCTAAAGTGAATGTAATGAAAGTTTTAAGGCTCATTGATTCACCCCCTTAGTAATTTTTCTTCTAATAAGTATCTCCATTCCCTTTTTAGTATTGGTTGTAACCTAATTCATATAGAAATGTTTTCATCCTTTATAGTTGGAGGTGGGCCCTCACTCATAAGTTCGTACATGATTTGCAGCTCACTATCTTCAAGTATATGTGTATAAGAAGGCACAATTAAGATAGTGTCAAAATAAAATGGCACATTTAGTAGTCACAATCATTAGAAGGATTCCACATCCACCATAAGAGACTATTAAATATCCATTGGAATTGTGGGGCTTGTATGGGCATAATTATTACTACCAATGGGGGAACAAAATTTACATAAATCTCAACATCAGCAAGTGAGGACCCACCAAAACATGTAAGATCCTGTGAATTTGGAGGTTGCAAGTTCACCAATAACAATATAAGTCAACATTGTATAAGATATAATGATCAAATTGTTATTTTCCAAAGGACAATCCATACTATACCAATGAAATAAATGAATATAATAATTGAAATAGGTATCACATATATTGACTACATGAAGGGATATGTACCAGTGAAATGGTAAATATGTTAAAAAAATAAAAATCCCTACATATTTCAAGTTTTAAATAAGTGACAAGTATGGACCGTAAAAGACAATACTTTTTTATTGGACTTTTTTTGTAATCTATTTTCTATCCTTAAGATAACTATGTAGTAATTTGCATATACAATATAATTGGACCTTTATTTACAAAATAATTAACTCAACATTCCTTAAATGAAAATTATTTGAAATAATATGCTTTATAGTAGATAAAATTGTCAAAATGAAAGGAACGAAAGTTCAATGAAAAGTATTCTATAGCTCAAAGAACTTGATACGTGCTCTTTGTAGACACTAAATCACGCACTTGGGTACATTTCTAGGTCCTAATCACATACCACTATTCATATGATTCCTAAGTGAGAAAACTAGTAATTGACATCTATCTTTGGCCTCTTTATTTTCTTTCTTGTTTTTTTGTGGTCTTGTACACCCCATTGCCGAGTGTGACTTTCATTGCTTTATTTTTCTTGGCTCTGAACACTAGTACCTAGCCTGGGACACCAAAGTGCCTGGGCACCCTCATCCCCTCTGGGTGCCCCCGACCTCTTTGTATCTTACTTTCCCCTTTTGGGCCTCTATTATCTTTTGGGAATATTGTTTTCTTGGTGTTCGTACTTCTAGATGTTAATTATGAAATTCAAACAAGGGAATCATAATAAAGGACCAAGCTCTAAGCATCTATTACTATCACTTAAGGTTACCTCCAAAGACATTTAAAGAGCATCAAATAATCCATATAGCTTCATTCAAGGGAAAAGGGACTGCATTTTCCTGCATACACTTCATAGGAGGGGAAGTTTATTTTGACATCCACACATCTATCTACATTGATACATCTAGTTATTACTCGCTATTCGGTGCATCTTGCACAAGAGCTTCCTAGGGAATGATTCTACACACATGCACACAAAACTACATGGATTCTGAGATGTAGTGCAATGCTTGGTCATAAGTTCACTTTGTCGGGTGACCTCCGAGGTTAGTCTGACTCCCCATTTACATCTTTTTATTTTTAGGATTTGATGTGTTTTGGGGTTTTGTAGGAGGTCTTTTGTTTTATAGGTTACGGTGAAAACTTGGTGACCTTATAGCGACATACAAACGACCAAAAACAAATATTAGTGAATATCTTGCGAAATTACAAAAATTAGTTTATGATTTTTTCGTAGTCACAAATGTCCTAAGAAGTCTCCAACACCTAGGTGCACCCCGACCTAGTCCAGTGCCCTAGCCCGACATATCTGAAAGTTTTGAATTTTTGGGCTTATTTGCGGCAATCTGTCCTTCTATTTTTATAGTTTTCTAGATCGACATACTTCAGTATTTATTACGAAATCAACTAAGTCTCTTATTCCCTATTTTGCACTTAGGGTTTCAATTTTTTTTATTATTTGTGTCAAATCTATACTTTAGCGCTTCATTTACTAGTTGTGACTTTGCAATTAGGGTTTTGTAAATTTCAATATTTGTTAAATCATTTGGTGAACCCGTCGCTCGACTCCAACCTTCTTTCTAAGGTTTTCTTCTTATGCTCATCACATGTAGTGGTCATTTTGGGTCTTTTGAGCATATATAGCTCCCTCCATCTACCCATAGGGTTTCTAAAGCAATGGCTGAATTTGATAACCCCTTTTCTAACTCTCAAAATTTTCCTCTTGAAAACATCAAAACATATGATAGTGAGCAATCATATAATGAAGACACCACGTTGATCAAGAGAAATTATAAAATCTTACCAATTTTTCTCAAGCTTTGTGTGACAATCCTGCCCATCTTCCACATATTATTCATGCTTTTATTATTGATAAAAAATCTCAAGATGTTACTTATATACCCCTTGTCAGTTCTTCCTCACTTGTCATGGCCTCCACTTAACCTCTTCATATTCCTACTTCCATTCCCACTACTACCACTCCCATCATTCAACCTATGAGTCTAATGCACAACTTGGATCTTCTTAAAATACTCCTGATTTAAATTCTTTATATCAAGATTTGCAGACTCAAATTCATAAACTTCAAATGGCCACTTCTCGTGCATCCCCATCTCTTAATTCCACTTTACTCCTTCAAACTCCTTTTGCACTTGCCATTTCAGCCTACTAACTTCCTCCAAATTTTGTCACTCCTAAGCTGCCCATCTTTAAAGGCCATGACAACCCTCAAGAGTATCTTTGAGCATTTCATGTGGCATGTCTAAATTATGTGGATGATCATACTTTACTAGCAAATATATTTCCTAGAAGTCTCCAAGATTATGTAATGTGTTGGTTCTATGATCTACCTGTCCATTCGGTAATATCATTTATACATTTGGCCGATGCTTTTCTTTCCCATTTTTCAATCAATATCAGCTCTAAGATATCCTATGCTCAACTCACACAAATTAAACAAGGATCTAAGAGTATCTAGCAGACTATGTTTTATGATACAATAACAACTTAGCTAATATGTCTAATGTACTCATGCAGTCTCTAAACTCTAAAAACTTTAATGACAAATTTCTCCAAAGCATACATCCACAAAATTATCTTGTGCTTTACATATTTTGTTTCCACAACTTGTTGAGAGAAATATTATTACACTTCCGCCTCTGCTTAATTTGGATCCATCTCACTCGAAAGGACACAACTATAACAAAAATTATGATGCAACTATCATCAATGCGTAGGAAATTCTTGCTATGTTTGTGGAGCCTATTTTCATGTTAGAGTGTGGTAAAACTTCTATGTTACACTCGGGTATTTTTACGGCGGTCCCACTTGCACGGTGGCGGGTCGGGGGGTTCCCCCGAATGGATAGGTTGAAAGCCCCAAGTAAATTTTCATGGGTGGTTTATTAACCCATGGGTAATGGGTAATCTATTATGGGTTGTTTTTGGGCGATGGTTTTGGTACCCATTGTTTTGATACCCATGGTTTTTGCCCATTGTTTTGATACCTATGGTTTTTGCCCATGGTTTTGATACCCATGGTTTTGTATCAAATTGCTTAAACAATTGTCTATTTATATGGTCTTATGCATATGATAGATAGACAAGAAAATGTATTGCAGATGTGCTTTGAATTTGGGTGTGAATTCTGTAGAGTTTGTTGAGCATAGCTCCAAATGGATCTGGGTATTGTATTGAGAGAGTGGAGGCTTGTAATAAAATATGAGAAAGTGATTCTTGGTGGACGTAGCCCAAATTGGGTGAACCACGTTAAATCTTGTCTCTCTGTGTTGTGTTATTTATTCTACACTTTTATTTGAGATCTGTAATATTTTCTGCATATTAGTTTCTCTTTTGTTGCATTACAAGGGATTATTCCGCATATTTTATCCCTTATTTCCTACTAATTGGTATTAGAGCTTGGTTTGGTTTCTTTGAAGTGTTGAATTACAGGGAAAGTTTTTAGCTTGAGTGGGAGCTATGGAAGATGATGGAAGATCTAGGGTTGATAAATTCAACGGGCGAGAATTTCATCTTTGGAAGATGCGGATGGAAGATTACCTTTATCATAAGGATCTTTATACTCCATTGTCTGAGAAGGTGAACAAACCCTTGAGTATGAAAGATGCGAGAATGGGATTTGTTGGATCGGAAGGCACTTGGAACGATCTGGCTATGTCTTGCATCTTTGGTATTATTTAATGTTTCAAAGGAAAAGACTACAAAAGAACTGATGGATGCATTAGGGAAGTTGTATGAAAAACCCTTTGCCTCTAATAAGATATTTTTAATGAAAAAGTTGTTTAATATGAAGATGTCTGAGAATGGTTCAGTAGTAGATCATCTAAATGATTTTAATACGGTTGTAAATATGCTAGCTTTAGTTACAATAGAATTTGATGAAGAAGTTAGGGCTTTATTAGTTCTGTGCTCTTTACTTGAGAGTTGGAATAGTTTGGTAATGGTGGTAAGAAACTCGGTTCTGATAACTCAAAGTTGAAGTTTGAGGATGTTGTAGGGGTGATTCTAAGCGAAGAAATGTGAATAAAAATCTCTGGTGAATCTTCTACTTGGGAATGCTTTGACAGTGGAAACTAGAGGGAGACAAAAGAATAGAGGAAACCGTGGAAAATTAAAGGATCGGGCAAAGGTCAAATTCCAAAAGCAAGATAGTATCTATCAGGCACTGTGGAAAGTCTGGGCATGCAAAGAAGGACTATTTGGAGCTTTGGGATAAGAAGAAACAATAGGAAGAAAACAAAGAGGCAAATGTGGCATCGGGTAATGTATGCTAGGATGCTTTGATTCTTTCTTTGCATAATATTAATGAATCTTGGGTTTTAGATTCGGGGGCTTCTTTTCATGCTACTCCACATAGGCATTATTTTGTTGATTATGTTCAAGGGGATTTTGGGCATGTTTTTCTTGGTGATGATGAGCCTTGTAGTATAGTTGGAAAAGGTTACATTTTAGGTTAAGATGCGAGAATGGGAATACACGACTATTGAAGGATGTCAGACATGTGCCTACATTAAGGAGAAATTTGATATCGGCGGGGTAATTGGGAAGTGATGGTTGTACTGTGATATTTACAGCTGACTCTTAGAAGGTCACCAATGGTGCTCTTATGGTGGCAAGAGGTAAGAAGGTTGGAATCTTGTATTTAACCACTTGATAGTACTAATGATTGTAATCTTGTGGCTTGGATGCATGAGATACACATTATGGCACTATAGGCTTGGTCAAATGAGCCATAAGGGCATGGACATCATAAAAAGAATTTTCCTGGGTATACAGAAATAGGTTTAGATTTCTATGAGAACTGCATATATGGGAAACAAAAGCGAGTAAGGTTTCTCAAGGTTGGACCTATGAAGAAAGAGAGTAAGTTAGAGTTGGTACATTCTGATGTGTGGGGGCCGGCTCAGGTATCATCTCTTGGGGTTCAAGTTATTATGTTACTTTTATTGATGATGCAACAAGGAAAGTTTGGGTTTATTGTATTAGAAACAAATCTTATGTATTTGATACTTTTGTTAAATGGAAAGCCTTGGTAGAGAATGAAACATGCCTTAAGTTAAAATGTCTCAAGTCAGATAATGGAGGGGAGTATTGCAACAATGAATTTGATGATTATTGTTCTAAGAATGGAATCTGCAGGCAAAAGACAATTCCAGGAACTCCTCAGCAGAATGGGGTGCCAGAAAGGATGAACAAAACAAAAATGGAATGTGCTAGGAGCATGAGAATACATGCAGGATTGCCTCTTTATTTTTGGGCAGAAGCGGTGAGCACAACTATGTACTTGATAAACAGAGGACCCTTAAGTGCCTTGGATGGAGGCATACCTGAGGAGGTTTGGTATGGTAAGAAAGTCGATTACTCATTTCTTAGAGTCTTTGGATGTGAGGTGTTTGTTCATATTGACAAGGATGATAGGACCAAGCTAGAGGATAAATCACAAAATTACACTTTTATTGGTTATGGTGGTGATGACTTTGGATTTAAATGTTGGAGTATTAAAGACAAGAAAATCATTCGGTCTAGGGATGTGTTCTTTAATGAGAAAGTCATGTATAAGTAGCAGTTGTAGGAAAACAAGGAAGAATCCAAGAAAGAATATGCAGTGGTAGAGGATCTTCTAGATGGGAAAGTGACACATGAATCAGTTAGGCAACCCCTCAACTAGAACCCCAAACTCCTATATTAAGGAGGTCTTCAAGGGTAAGAAGAGAACCTGAACATTTTTCTCCTTATCTTTATTATTTATTACTCACTGATAGTGGAGAGCCAGAGAGCTTTGATGAAGCAATGCAGATAGATGCTAGGAAGAAGTGGGAGCAAGCCATGGATGAGGAGCATAAGTCTCTCATGGAGAACCAAACTTGGGATTTGGTGAAGCTACCGAAAGGAAAAAGAGCATTATAGAACAAGTGGGTGTACAAACTTAAAGATGAAGAAGGAGGAAAGAAAAGATATAAGGATCGATTGGTGGTCAAGGGTTTGCATAGAAACAAGGTATAAATTTTGATGAGATTTTTTCTCCTTTAGTAAAAATGACTTCTATTAGAACTATTCTTGGAATAGTGGCGGCAGAAAACTTGCGGTTAGAACAGTTAGATGTAAAGACTACATTTCTCCATGGTGATTTGGATGAGGAGCTATATATGCAAAGTGACGAAAGGATATGAAGTCAAGGTAAAGAGGAGATGGTGTGCAAACCGAAGAAGAGCTTGTATGGCACAGAAACAATCTCTACGTCAATGATATAAGAAGTTTGATAGCTTCATGATGGAGCAAGGCTATATTAGATGTCATTCTGACCATTGCATGTATACAAAGAAATTTGAGGATGGAAGTTATATTATCCTGTGTTTGTATGTTGATGACATGTTGGTTGTAGGTAAAAACATGTAGGAAATAAAAGTACTCAAGAAACAGCTAAGTGAATCCTTTGATATGAAGGATTTGGGGGCAGCCAGAAAAATCCTTGGTATGAGGATAACTCGGGATAGGAAGGAACAGAAGCTGACTTTATCTCAGGAAGAGTACATTAAGAAGGTATTGGATAACTTTAACATGCAGGATGCTAAACCGGTTGGGACTCCTTTTGTAGGCCATTTTAAGTTATCAAAGGAACATAGTCCCAAGACGGAGCAGGAAAGAAACCAGATGTCCAAGGTACCTTACTCATCAGCGGTTGGTAGTTTGATGTATGCTATGGTGTGCACTAGGCTTGATATTGCCCATGCAGTGGGAGCTGTGAGTAGATTTATGAGTGATCCAGGTAAAGAGCATTGGAAAGCAGTAAAGTGGATCCTTCGATATTTGAGAGGGACCATGGGGATAGTTTTATGCTACAGTGGATCAGACACCACTTTACGTGGTTATGTAGATTCAGACATGGCTGGAGATGTAGACAACGGGATGAGCATGACAGTTATATTTACACTATAGGTGGGACAACGGTAAGTGGATTTCACAACTACGTGTGGTGGCTTTGTCAACCACGAGGCTGAGTATGTTGCTTGCCACACGAGAGGCAAGCAAAGAGATGATTTGGTTACAACAATTGCTTGAGGATTTGGGGCATAAGAAGAAGGAATGTAAGTCGTATAGTGATAGTCGAGTGCTATACACCTAGCTAAGAACTCTACTTTCCACTCCGAGGATGAAGCATAGGCAGTTGATATATCACTTCATCGGGACAACTTTGGAGGAAGATAAGTTGAAGTTGGAGAAGATTCATACCAGAATCCTGCAGACATGATGACCAAGGTGATCACAAGGATAAAATAAAGCTATGTTCGACTTTGGTTGGTCTTCGTGGATGACAGAAGAAGGGTTGAGAAGCTTGCTTAGTGGAAATCAGTCTCCAAGTGGGAGATTTTTATGTTTGTGGAGCCTATTTTCATGTTAGAGTGTGGTACAACTTCTATGTGTTACACTCGGGTATTTTTACAGGTGGTCCCGCTCGCCGGTGAGCGGGTCAGGGGGTTCGGGGGTGAAGCCCCCGAAGAAAATTTTCATGGGTGGTTTATTAACCCATGGGTAATGGGTAATCGTTATGGGCTATTTATGGGCTGATGGTTTTTCAGTACCCATTGTTTTGATACCCACGGTTTTTTTCCCATTGTTTTGATACCCACAGTTTTTGCCCATGGTTTTGATACCCACAGTTTTGTATCAAACTTCTTAAGCAATTGTCTATTTATATGGTCTTATGCATATGATAAATAGACAAGAAAATGTATTGCATATGTGCTTTGAATTTGGGTGTGAATTCTGTAGAGTTTGTTGAGCATAGCTCCAAACGGATCTAGGTATTGTATTGAGAGAGTGGAGGCTTGTAATAAAATCTGAGCAAGTGATTCTTGGTGGATGTATCCCAAATTGGGTGAACCACATTAAATCTTGTCTCTCTGTGTTGTGTTATTTATTCTACACTTTTATTTGAGATCTGTAATATTTTCTGCATATTAGTTTCTACTGTTGCGATTCTATAAGGGATTATTCCACATATTTTATCCCTTATTTCCTAACAATTCTAGTGATCAATGTTTCAAACTTCGACATCTTATATATGATTTCATCTATAATAATGCTATTGAGCTTCCTTATCCTAAGGAATCTACGCCGGTCAATGACAATCAAAAGCTTAAGATCTTCAACAATCCTCTTCCTAAACATAACAAGCAATTTTCCAACTCTTTAGTCAATCATACATATTAGGAAGTGTTGCCTCCTTCATCGAGGGATCTTGATTTTCTAGTTGCTCACGTTGATGCATCTCCACCGTTCATTGCATTCTCTGATCACAACTATCATGCTACATTATCTTCTGACACATTACATATCAATGCTTCTATTGGGACTCATGCTATAAATAATACAATGATTGATCCATTGATTCATATGTGTGTGTGCTCTATTGCACTTCTTGTTGCTATCGACTATCCGCTATCGCATATTTCATATCCAGTTCCTAAATCATATGATTATGTCAAGCTTCTAGTCATAGTTGGTCCTCTTACCATGCTTGTGCCATTTCTTGTGGAACCTTCAATAAAAGGGTGTGACATGCTCTTAGGTCTTCCCTGGTTCCATGTTACTCAAGCTATCATTTCCATGAATCACTTATGTCTAAAGTTCATTCACAACAAGCAAGTCATTACTATCAACGGTGTTCCACCATGCACACTATGGCTACAACCTCCTCTTGAGGTTGTTGTTGCACTCGTTAGAGCATATAGATCCCCATTGAACTCTCAAATCCAAAGCGCAATATTCTCCTATCTCTCCTGTTTACACAAGACATACTTAGTCTCATCGGTCTACTAGTCCATCTCATCAGTCTAGGTCCATAACTTGGGTGGCTCTTTTACATAGGTATACATCACCTCCTTGGTTTCCTTAACATAGGTGCTCATCACCTCCACACTCTCCTTCACATAGGTGTTCATCACCTCTCGGGTTATCTTTCACATAGGTATACATCACCTCCACGATCTCCTTCACATAGGTTTCCATCACCTCATAGGTCTCATGCACATAGATCTCATTCACGATACATCATTTATCTCATACATCATCAATCTCGAGCATGGTCACATGCCTTTATCTCCATAAGCATCGGTGGAGGACCTTTACACTTCAATTTTTTTAGATAGCATATTCATTGTCATACACTTGGGGGAATCATGCCTATTATTTGCCCCCTTTCTAGTATATCAGGAATCTCACATTTCTACTTGTCTTCTTTACACTTTTCATCTAGTATTTCACACACATCTTGATACACTTGTATCATCATTACCCTATGACATAATCTTGTGCTATGGTTCACACTTGACTATTGAGGGCATACTACATTCATGAACCTCACATCATACACACAACACATTTCACACTCGGCACATTCACAACACATATTTCTAGCACACATTCCTCACAACACACTTCCCTATGATGCACTCTAGTTCCACGATTCATACTCTGTTTGGGGTCTAAATCTGAAATGAACCTCACCATAACCACACTCTCTCTATGCTCTACACTTTCTTGATCATATCTTTCTAGTGTACACTATCAAGCCGTTTCCGATGACGTACACTTGTTCTATGGTTCATTCTTACCGTTGAGGGGAAATTTCTAAATAAATTAACCTCATTGCATACACATCCATACACATTCACTCTGGAGTCACATTGCTTCTATCACACTCACCTCACATTCCATCCATTCACACTCACAACATGTTGCATATCCTTGTTGTACTTTTGTTTGTTTATACTCGCATGTTACACTTTGCTTATTATGTTAGAAAAATATATCGTATGTCATTATATTTTCTATATACACATACACGTTCACTTGCCTTCTAGTTGTGAATGCATACTTTACATAGATATTTACACACAACATGGATGCTTGGCACTATACCTCTTACTAGTCCCATCGAGGCTCATGGGGGCATCTACATTTCTACACTTACACACCATGTATTATTGTTTCATTTTATATTACTTATTATTCTTACTAGCATTACTTTATCGATATATAAACACTTTGACATACTTATTATCTTTCTAACATGCTAATGGGTGCTTCATGTGCAACATTTAGGTTGCATGAGATATTTGATACCATGGTTGTCGACATTTTTCTTGTTGTTGTTTGCCATTGTCTTCTATTGTATGCCATTGTTTGTGGGCTTTTCCCTATGTCTTGCTTGTTCATTGCTTGTATGCTTTTGGCCGCTTTGGCCCTAATTGTCTTGTGACATTGTGAGCGATGTCCCATGTTTGAAACCCACTTTTCATGGTCTACATTGTCTTCTTTCTTTCTAGCTTACACATTGTCTTCTATATGCGTATTTGTCTTGTTTGCACTAACACATGTTTCTAGCCACTTTGTTTGCATGTGCCTTGGTTTCTACCAAACACATTCCCTCCCCCTATAGGGTATCAGTTTCAGATCAACGTTTAGTCCTTTCCTTTGGGTTGTATCCTCCTAGTGATGTCACATGTACCCCAAATGAGGGGGCATACATTGGGTGAATGAGTCACCTATTCAACAAGATACACAGTCACAATTTAGACTGTAAAATATATGAACATCACACTCATACATCACAAAACGATCCATAATCTAACTTGGTTCCTCAACACAACATAGATGCTAATGCCTAGATACATACATGAGTGCACGGTGCCCTTGACCCTTCCTAGGAACTTATGACTAGGGGGAGTTCTAAATTTTTCTTAGATCAACATGGTTCATATCAATCTACAAATAAGTTCTTTCAGTACAAGTACAGTCCTCTAGCAATCAAAATACATTCTACCTTTATTTTCTACTTGATTGAACTGGATCAAACTTAATCAAACTGGAATAAAGTAGGATCACACCATCTACAGTGGTGTAAAATTTCAGAAACAATCGTGGATGAAGAATAACACAAGACCTTTCTCCCTAACACTTCTTCTGCCATGGCATGAGATCACCCAAAAAAATCGTTCTTTTATAATGTTTCAGGACACTTTCTATAATTTTTACTCATCACAGATCAGGTGCACATGTTCCTTTTACTTATTTATTGCATTTTTACATACTTGGATTGAATTTTTCACATATACACGAATTTCACTACTATTTTTCTCTTATTTTTATAGGTTCATCCTTATGAGAAGCAACATTCACATTATCGAACACATTAAGTGACAAAAATAGGTACGACACGACATAACACATACACTTTCACCCCTAGGGTCACTTCCTCTTCTCTATCTTCCACGCTTCATTTATATCACTCCATGATTTTTCTTATCTCATTGCACGCTTTCACCATCGATCTACATGGTTATTTTTTTATAGTTAAACATTTTTACCAGAGCTATGAACTGGGGGGTTCTTGGGTCCCCTCCCTTAATAATGCAAACATCCTCAGACAAGATATTACAATTAATCCATCACAATCACAAACCGTGACCACTGAGCCCGCATCGACGATGTAATTTTTCCACCACCGCATATTTTAGAGCAATTAGTCATGTCACCAACACCAATGCCAATGATTCTATGTCTACCACCACGAGAGAAGAACCACGAGCTATAACTACCGTGATGCAACACCCACCACCATTGATAAACCACCCCGAAGGGATTGCTTTAAGCAAGATTTGAACTTGGGTGGATCCAAACACAATCGTTTGTCTTAACCAATCCACCCAAATCCCATTGGAAAAACTTTAGATGGTAAATATTTTTATTATACCAAAGCTATGAACTAGAGTGGTAGAGTCCAAGAAATTTCTCTAAGTGGGACATGGAGGTGGGATTGGGTCCTTAATGTCCACAAAGTGATCCACATTCTAAGCACCCCACCATGTTTTTTTTGGTCCACATGGAGAAGTTAGACCCCTACCTCAAGGTGTCTCCATGAATACTTATCGAAAGTGTCCAATGGAATCAATGGCAATGGAACTGGGTTGATGATTATAAACTACTTGTAACTCCCAATAGACCAAGACCTTGAGTCCAAAAATTTAGATGGTAAATATTTTATTATATCGAGCTATGAATGGAGTGGTGGAGGAGCACTTTCTCTAAGGGGGACATGGGGGCAAGCTTGGGTCCTTAATATCTACTAAGAAATCCACATTCGAGCACCTCACTATGTTCCGCTTGGACCATATGGAGAAGTTTGATCTACATGGTTATTAGGTATGCATCTCTTATCTACTTTATGTTATCAAGTATTCACTCAACAACATAAAGTGAGGAAAATGTAGACACTAAATCATGCACTTGGGTACATTTCTAGGTCATAATCACATACCACTATTCATATGATTCCTAAGTGAGAAAACTAGTAATTGACATCTATCTTTGGCCTCTTTCTTTTCTTTCTTTATTTCTCGTGGTCTTGTACACCCCATTTGCCCACCTAACTTTCACCGCTTTATCTTTTTGGCTCCAAAACAAGCACCCATGTGCCCTCATCCCCTCTGGGCACCCCGACCTCTTTATATCTTACTCGCCCTTTTTAGGCCTCTTTTATCTTTTGAGCATCTTGTTTTCTTAGTGATCAACATTATAGATGTTAATTACAAAATTAAAATGAGGGAATCATAAAAATAGAAAACTATGTGATCATAATAAAGGACAATCTCTAAACATCTATTACTATCACCTAAGGTTACATCTAAAGGCATTTCAAGAGAATCAAAGCATCCATCTAGCATCATTTAAGGGATAAGGGACTACATTTTTCTGCATACACTTCATAGGAGGGTAAGTTCATTTTGACATCCACACATTTATCTACATTGCTACATCTAGCTCTTTCTTGTTATTTGGTGTATCTTGCACAAGAGCCACCTAGGGCACAATCCTACACACATGCACACACAACTACATGAAGTATGATATGTAGTGTAATGTCTGGTCATAATTTCACTCTTTACTCGTGACCGTTGGGGTCATCGACTCCCCATTTACATATTTTTCTTTTTAGGATTTGATGTGTTTTCCAAGAAAATGGTCTAGTGGGAAAAATAATCAAATCAATATGCACTAACTCAAGTGTATCATTAACTCTCAAAGCTTGTCCTTTAGAAAAGGGATCTTGATGTTGTTTTTCTAACATGCACCTTGGAAAGACACCACCAAGGCCTTGATCTTTGAAGATACCCATTCCACTGTTGAGGAATTCTAAAATGGATGATGATGTTGTCTTTGATGAAGTTACATACCATTTAGGAGTTAGTTTGTTTGACTGGGTTGACCTACTCATTTGGTGAAGTAGTCTGTTACTATGAGTACATAGGAATTCTCTACACTTGAGTGAGGATTGATTACACAAATAAAATCTAGGCCCTGCTGCTGGAAAGGTTCCTCAATGACCATCGGTCAAAGAAGAAGTACAATAAGTTGTGGTCTTCCCATAAATTTTTGACAAGGTTCAAATTTGGAAACCCATTATTGAGCACCTAAAAACAATGTAGACCAATAGTACATACTGCGGATGATATTATGAGTAGTGACCATAGTGGAGAAATGTCCACCACAAGCTTGATCATGGTAAGCCTTTAATAAATTTTCTTGTTGCTCTTTGTCAACACACCTTATGAACCAACCATTTATTCCTCTTATATAACATATGATTCTAGATGACATACCTAGATGATTTTAGCTTGAGATTCTTTCTTTGCGTATAGTTAAGGTGTGTCAGTAACTCTCCATAGGTTAGAAAGTATCCTATGTTAAAATACCACTCATCGGTGGTGTTTACAAAAATAAATTGAGGCATGTCCTTGCTTATACATCCATAACATTGACATTCATTTATCCATCATGAGTTATAAGTGAATAATCTTCATCCATTAGCAAAAAAAACCATTTTTTTGGACCATATTTGATGGTTGGATATCCAAGTCATATTCTTGAATCTTGGCCACCTAATTGCCTCTCTTGGCTCTTGGATCTTGTTGAGTTAGGATTGATTTTATTGCAGACCACTGAAACCATCACTACGGTGTGGGAATTGAGAACATAAAATCATAAGTTCTTCACTTCTTTGACCATGGCATATGCATGCTTCTCCATTTTATTGTGCTTTAAATCGTGATCTTTTAGCGGGAAGATCATGAAGGTGATGGGTGCTTCAATAACGTCTTCATTATTCTACACCAAGATGGTCAAAGAGTATGTTCCAAAGCATAGCGGTACAAATTAAGTATTTGTCAAAGTTCGGGAATAATAGAGTAGGATACTTTGTAATTTATTCCTTGATTACATCAAATGCCTCCTTCCTTTCCTTATTTCACTTGAAACTTGCTTGCAGTTTCATCATCTTTAGTGATATGATTTGTGAGCTCAACAAAGTCTAGAAAAAAGTGACGAAGAAAATTTACTTTTCGAAGAAGGAATGAACTCCTTACTTTCTTGTGGGCAAGGAGATTTCTTGAATTTCCTTTAACCTCACGGGATCAATTTTTCCTCCTTCCTTAATCACGATGTGACTAAGGATTTTTCCTTCATAACACCAAAGATGAACTTTTTAGGGTTCAATGAAATCCCATGTTGTCGACACCTATTTATCACTTGTTCCAGATGTTTCAAGTGATCTCCTCACATTTTAGATAAGACCATGAGATCATTAAGGTAAATGATGATGCAATTCTTGAGATATTTGAAGGCAAGATCCATTGCTCGTTGAAAATTTGATCCAACATTAATAAGGCAAAATGACATTTTCTAAAGCAAAATGATAGGAAAAAAGTGCCCCATGGAGTTTTGAAATCCATTTTGTGTCTATCTTCTTCTGCTACCTCAATTTGATTATATCTAGAGAATCCATCAAGAAACGAAATCATCTCATATCCAATGAATTCCTGTAAGATATGGTCTATGATAGGAAGGGGTAGTTATCTTTCAATGAAACCTGATTTAAATTATAGAAGTCAACACAAATCCTTATTTCCTTAATTTTCTTCCGCAATGGGACAATATTAGCCACCCACGTGGAGTAGTGGATATGAAATATGATTCTTGCATTCAACATATTAAACAATTCTTCTTTGATTGTATCAAAATTTTTAGGGTTATATGGCCATTGCTTCTGCTTGAAAAATTTGGATTTGAGATCAAGTGGTATAGAGTGATGCATCTATTTCAGCCTGAAGGATTTTATATCATCCTATGAATATGCTAATATCGAGTACCTCCTAAAAAATGACATGAAAATCCTTTTCTCCTCTAGTGAACAATACTTTTCAATATTTACCATTCTCGGTTTCTCAAGGAACTAATGTTCTACTTCTCAAAGCCAACAATGCACCAAGATGATTCTTTTGATTTTTCCTTGATAAACCTGTCATGATTATCAAACACATCTTAAAGAGACACAAGGCCTTTTGGAATTCAATTTCCCTTTAGTCTGATGACCCCTTTTGAATCAATTCCTTCTATCTCACTCTTGTCTTCATCTCGTGACATACTCACGATTCGAGCGTTATGTCCTTCATAGAAGAGATTGTTGAAGTTATATATTTTCTCCAAGAAAGAAATGAGATGACTATCATCGTTCAACACTTTCCAGTGATTGAAATTTTCTGGAACACTCAACTTGAAAATCATTTTGACAAGAACCTTGTCCTTATTGAAGGCTAGGTGTGGGGTCATGAGAGAGGTTGAGACTGCAAGAGAATCAATTTTTTCGTTTTACTCACTGGGAGATATCATGAAGTGAGAAAATATAAAATGACTCAATGAAACCCCATACTATGTTCATGTAATGCTTAAGCCTTGGGTTCTTGAATTTATATTGATCTCCAACTTGTTTTATTATCACTTCAAAATCACCGAGAAATTTCAGCTTCTTGATGCCCATGAATTTAGCTACATCCTGTTGGTGTATATGAATTGTTTCATCATCATTCGATGTCTTGTCCACCACATATGGTTAGTCATCTCACTTAATGAGATCATAGGTCATTAGGGTTAGTTAGGGTTGTGTCCACATGTCATGCACAAGAGTTACACAACACTCCTATATGTACCTCTTATTTTTGATCTATGAGAATGCTAGACCTTATTTCTTTCATGCTTGATTTTCATTTGTGATTCAAGTTCTTGCTTACTACTTGGAGTGTTCACATCACCATTAAAAGTGCAACATATTCGATATGTAGGGGGTTCCATATTGATCCTCACAAAATAATTTGATATGGTATCAGAGATATTGTTTGGTAAATGCGAACTATTAGATTGTTCTCTGCGAGGATAAATACAAAACCCCATGCACATCGAAGAGGTTGCACTTCTAATGGTGACGTGAATAGTCAAAGTAATGTAAGCAAGAACTCAAACCAAAAATGAAAATCAAGTATGAAAGAAACATGTTCTAGCATTCTCATAGACAAAAATAAGAGGTACATATAGAGTGTTGTGTAACTCTTGTGCATGACACATGGACACAACCCTAACTAACCCTAATGACCTATGATCTCACTAAGTGAGATGAATAACCATATGTGGTAGAAAAGATGCTGAATGACGATGAAACAAGTCATATACACCAACATTTATCACCCTCACAACATCCATCACCCTCATGGTGGCACTCATCTTCTCGACCATGACCTTTATAAATTTCCATAAATGTTTGATATCTTTAGCTTTCAGGTGGCAATGTAGTGATATGATGGATCTTTTGTCATCTTATATAAGACTATTTATTTTTCACAAGTAAAATTGGATGTTGAAACTCACAGTCTCACATGATTAAAAGCATCATCTCAAGTCAAATGTGATCTTGATAGTCCCGAGTCTCACACCTATCAAATCCTTGGTCAAAAAAATGGCAGTCATAACCCCAAAATCCAATATGAGATATGGTAATAATCAATTCATACTATGCAAGATATGATGCTAGAAGATGGCCAAGAAACATAGATCAAGGAAAAACTACATTTTTGTATTAATAGTAAATTAGTAAACGTGGATGTCCCATACTAATCAAAGGATATTTTTGATGATACATAAATATCATTGATAGATCATTTAGAATACTAGATTGATTGTGAATTATCCTCAAAAATTGTAGAATTCCTCGAATCATTATGTGTCATCCTTGAAAAAAACCATCGAATGCGGGGTGTATCACGAGGTATCCTAGATTTTTCATGGGAAAAACTCTAATAATGGTTGTATTTTGTAAGGTGTAGATTGGCTATGTATATATACACTACAAATATGATAATATTACCAAAGGATGGTAAATATACATGTACATAACTTAGTAACTCAATATGTGCTTCTTATTTCTAGAAAAACTTTATACTCTCGAAGTCTCCAAGATGGTGCACTTAATCGAATTGGAAACAAAATATTCCACATTACGTGTTAATCCCTACTTTTGATAGGGTTATTATACATTTAGATGCACTATTATTCCTCAATTTTTCAGCTAATAAGAAGAAAATATTATTTTCCTATGTTGATTTTCAAAAGTTTAAGCACATTTTTGTACCTAAAAAGGTTTAAAATATATTTATCTAATTTTTGATTGGTTAAACACTTTCACAAGTTATTCCCATCTTTCTCGCATATCAAGGAATGATGATGCCATCATATTTATTAATGTTCTCATTTCATCTTTCCACATATTTTAACGGATAATATTTACCAAATTTTTAATAATAAATATTATAAAAAATAAATAAATCTTAAAAATAAGAAAATATGACATAAACAATTTAAATGATTAGACAACTTTACACAAGCAATTCAAATGTGTAGGCCTAACTTAGTTTTCAAAGGTAAAATCACTTAAGATTAGTATCTACACCCCTAAAATAAAAATAAAAAAACAACAATTTTAAGAGTATGATTTCCTTTTTCTAGGTAAAGTTTAGATCTTGTCCCTATATATGTCATAAATTTCTTCCATTTAAACTTATAACAATTCTAATTTTTATTTTATAAGGTATAAACTTCTAATTACTTAAATAGAATTTTGACATGTAGTATTTAGAAAGGCAACAAGTAATGACTATGGGTTTTTAATTTGATGCCATCTATGTCATCAACCCATTTTAAGTGATACTATTTTTTAAAAAATGCCATTTAAAAACATAAAAGGCCAACTATTAATGATATAGATATTAGGTTTTTAATAATTTAATTGCATGGACTTTGGCTCAAAGGCCTACATCTATCACATACTCCATATATGCCAAGAAAAAAATGTCCAAAGGAGCCATCAACTTTATAATCAATATATTTTTTAATAAAGGTCTCATTAGTCTTATAATCAAGATTGTTGAATTTGGAAGAAATTTGACTACCGTGGTTCTATCCAATGACATGTAAAAGTGAGGACCAAAGGTCAAGAAAAATAAATAATTCAATGTCATTACTTAAAACAATTCAATATTAAGGTAGGAACTATTTGCATTGTGAATCTTGTTTTTATGCATGTATAAGGGTTGGTGGTTCCCTTTATTATTTCTATTCATTTCTAAATCAATATTACATTTTGAGAATGTATATATAAACCAAATTAGTCTAACATGAAAGGTAGAAGACTAAAAAAAGACTAGGAAGCCTTTGCCTTATTCCAAAGAGATATAAAATAGTAGTGAGACCCACAGTGACTGATTAAGCCTAAAAAATACAAAAAGTAAGCCTCTCCCAAGACAAAAAAATGACAAAAAAGACTTATACTTTAGCATTAAATTGTTATAACAAAATTAACTATAACCACCTAGGGAAATCAAAGAGAAGAAGCCCAACCAACACTGCATATCATAGAAACAACATTACCTGAATTATCTAACACCATCTTTTGTCCACCCATAGACTTGTTGCAGGACAATCGAACCTCGCCCACCGAGAAAGAAAGGAATGGGCATTTATTTCCTTATGCTTGAGATTAAAAATCAAGGGGTGATGTGGTATAATAGGCTTATGAAGAGTATCCAAATCCACAACAGGAGGGTAATGCCAACTTCGTATTTGCCTATGGAAGAGTATCCATCATAGGAGTGAAGAACTCCATTTGTCTTGAAATACCATAGCGTTGAATCTAATGGACAAGTAAATATACCATGACCTATAAATATTATAAGATAAAGAAAAACCAAAACTAATGTCGTATTTGTGAGAAGCTACAATAATGTTTGATATATAGTTAGACTTGAAATATATTTTATTTTCACCCTTATATCTATATATTATTACTTTTTAAATATAATTTAATGTATTTGTGTGTTTATTAATTATTATAGGTATGAGAATAGTTAATTGCCATGGCATTAATGTATTACCGTATTTCTTGATTAGTATTAATATATTATAAAGTTGAAACTTGAAATTATTCACTGAAAATTTATAGCTATGTTATTTGTGTCTTTATTAAGCTTTGATATAACCGTTTATTAGTGTATTTGTGTGTTTATTAATTAATTGAAAAATATTATAAAATTTTGACTTGATACGACTAGTTAATGAAGTATTTGGGTGTTTATTAATGTGATTGGATTAAAAATGCATAGAAATGATTGGATAAAAATACATCCTGGATGTGATATATACCTACCATAAGGAATAATATTAAAATCCCCAATATGAATGGACATGTTAAAGTATTAGTTAGTATATGAATCTCTCATTCTCTTTCCATCGGTCCAACAAAATTTAGTTATAATTTTGTTCAATAATTAATAAGTGAAAATAATCTTTAAGAGCAAGTGGGATGACTCAATAACTTATAGGATATCCTCAATTTAACAAGAGATATTATCGGTAAGATGAGTGATAGTCTTGACCAAATGATCAACATCCATGACTTAACATGATATTTCCTTGATTTTGATCATGGTTTATCCTTGAATTGTCTTAAGATA
Organism: Taxus wallichiana var. yunnanensis; assembly: GCA_018340775.1. NCBI lineage: Eukaryota > Viridiplantae > Streptophyta > Pinopsida > Cupressales > Taxaceae > Taxus > Taxus wallichiana. Next base: position 866,668,714 of record CM031238.1, read on the forward strand.
TCATCGAATACTCATGGTATTCTCTCGATTGATCATGGTTGAGAACCATTGAATGAATGTATGAGTCAATTTAATCAACCCAATTAACCCATATTAGAGTCAATTAAAGCTTTACATTGTTTATTTTAATACAAAATCCAAGCTATAAAAGAAACAATTACATCTCTTAAAGCTAAAATACAACATCTCAAGGATGCTTCTCAAACCCATGCTAGTTCTTTTTTTACATGTCATTCTACTTCTATGACTTATACATGTGCTCATATTAGTGAACCCCAAGTCTTGCCGCTACCCACACCTCTCAACTTTAATCTCAATGCTAAGCAACATGATATTCATCCTCAGTTCCTCACTTATCAATTGATCAACTTTCGAACTACGCATTTCTATCCTCCTTATCAACTTTTCAAGTACACAAGCCTTCCATTTTGTAATTATCACAAAATTAATAGACATAATGACAATGATTTATATGCTTTAAAATGAAGAATTAAACACGTTAAGCATTAGGTTTTATTTCATTTTCTTCACAACATCCTGCTACATCTTCAATTTCTAAATCCCAATGGGATCCTAAATCCGGTCCTTCCATGTCTAATGAGCATTAATCCATAATCACTAATGTTCCTTCTTTGGTAAGTCAAGAGTAGCCTATTCAAACCATTCTAGTTAAACAACCTCCTCTAAAAATTATTCCATCCCCTCCTCCTCTCAAGTCTTCTACAACATTACCAACTCCAACTAAGAAACCTCCTCTCAAAATCAGTCCATCCCCTCCTCCTCTCAAGTCTTCTACGGTGTTATAAATTCCAAATCAACAACCAATCTCTAAGCAAGACCAAAAACTCTAGATCGCCTCTTTAGGCCTTCTCTTGTCAACCCGAAGTCCAACCCTGGTCCTACTCTTGCTCCTAACTACCATTATGACGAAAATATACTTTCTTATGATACATTTAAAACTCTGTCACCACCGTAATATCTCACTGGCATCATCACATAAATTTCCATCACTGGCACACTTGGGGATATCATGATTTAAAACCCCCTTCCTAGCATCATCAATTGTCTATTATCTACTATCACACTTTGTGCTTCACACTTAGTATTTCTCAAGATTGCGGTACACATCTTGATACATGCCTTGTATCTTCATTACCAAATGACACAATCTAGTTCCATGGTTCATACTCGACTGAAGGTCTAAATCTGAAATGAACCTCACCACATTCACACTTCACACTCTATGCTTCATGATCTATCTTTCTAGTACATATTTTTCAAACCATTTCCCGATGACACACTCTTATTCTATGGTTCATTCTTAATTGTTAAGGGTATTTTATAAATGAACCTCATCTCATACACATCCGCTAGGGGGCATGCTGCTCCTATCACATTCACACATTGCATACCATTTCATCACACTCATACATTGCATTTACATATCTTAGCCGCACTTACTCTTTTTTTTATTATACTACTTATATGATGCACTTTGCTTACTATGATAATAATATAATCACTATGTCATTATATTTATATATACTGACATGCCCGTTCACTTGGTCTTTTGGTGTGAATGCAAATCTCTTATATATTTTCTTATGCTGCAATGATGCTCGGTAATGTATCCTTTGCACGGTCCCACCAAGGCTCTGTGGGCATCTATCTTTACTAATCGCACACATTACATGTGTTATTTTTTCATCATTTACTACTACTTTCTAGCACATTACTTTCCATTGATACTTACATGTCTTCACATACTTTTTATCTTTTTAACATGCTAACGGGTGCTTCAAGTATAAAATTCACTTCGTAAGACTATATGCCACCATGGTTATCTAATACACTTTACTTGCCATTGTTTTCCATTGTATGCTATTGTTTGTGGGTTATGCCATATATATTTTATGCTTCTTGTATTCTTTTGGCCGCTTCGCCCCGATTGTCTTATGACATTGTGAGTGACGTCCCTTGTATGAAACCCACTTTTCGCGGTCCAATTTTCTTGCACACTTTCTTAATTACATTGTCTTCCATTGCATGCTTGCTATATTATCTACTAAAAATTTTACTAGCCACTTTGTTTGCATGTGCCTTGGTTTCTACCATGTACATCCCCTACCCCTATGCAGGTATCCACTTTAAAACAACATCAGGTCCTCTCTTTTGGGCCACACACTCCTACAGTCGTCGCATGCACCCCAAACAAGGGGGAATACATTGGGTGAAAAAATCACCCCTACAACAGCTCAGAGCTACAATACATATCTACACAATACATGAACAAAACATGAACACTCACACATAACAACCCATAATCTAACTTGGGTCCTCAACATAGCTCAAGCACCAATGGCTAGACTCGAAAGAAGTTCCCGGGCATCTGTGTCCTCCTATGAGTGCTAATGTCCTGGGGGAATATACCGTCAACTTATTAGATCAACATAGTTCACCAAGCCTTCGATCGGTTTCACGCTTACATGTACAATCCTTTAGTTAAAACATGCATGTAATATCCTACAATTAATTTCAATCGAACAATCAATACATTCAGAACTAATTCGGGACATTAGGAACAAATCAGGGATGTACCATCTGCAGTGGTGCTTATTAGGAAGAGTCATGGATGAAGAGTAACACTAGACCTCTCTCCCCAACACTTCCTCTTCAACATGATATTGCCCAAAAAACTCGCATTTGGCATGAGATCACCAAAAAAATCATTCTTGGTGTGAGATCACAAAACAAAATCAATCTTGGCATGAGATCGCCCAAAAAACTTGGTCTACACATCATCTAAGGAAACTTTTCAATCCTTTTACACTCTTTTACATCAGGTGCACACTTTCCTTTACACACTTTTACAAACTTATGCACATTTTTCTCTTATTTATCATATATAGTACTTTGACTACATTATTGCTCTTATTTTTAGGTTGGTCCTTACAAGAAGCAGCATACAAGCACAACAATAGGTACAAGCAACACATACACTTCACCCCTAGGGCCACTTTCCTTTCCTAGTCTCCATGCTTCATTGTGCAATCATTTCACGCTTCATTTGTCCACTTGGCACACTATTTGCTGCATGCTCTATAGGATCATAAGGTACACATCTTTTATCTACTTTATGTTATCGAGTTTTCACTAAAAACCTAAATTGGGGGAAAATGTAGACACAAAATCACACACTTGGGTACATTTATAGGTCCTAAAAACATGCTAGCATTTACATGATTCATAAGCAATAAAACTAGTGGTTGAAAATTATCTTTGGCCTCTTTTATTTTTATTTTATATTCAATTTGGTCTTACACACCCCGCAACCCAAGTGAATTTAGTGATTTATCTTTTATGGCTTCAAACACTAGCACTCACTAGGATAGCAACACCTGCACACTCCTGTCCCCTTTGGGTGCCCCTAACCCATTTTCACCTTACTCACTTCTTTTGGGTATCTTTTATCTTTTGGGCATCTTTTTCACTTATGGATCGGCCTTCCAAATGTCAATTAAAAAATTCAAACAAGGGATTCATATAAATACAAGGTTATGTGTTCAAAAGAAAGGACCAAACACTAAGAATTACTATAATCACCTAATTTTGCATCCAAAAGGCACCTAAAGCATTCAAAGGCATTCATCTAGCATCAATTTAAGCTAAAAGGGCAGCACCAACTCTGCATACACAACATAGGAAGGGGAAGTTCATTCTATTCCATCCACACATTCTATTACATTCCTCCATTTAGCTATAACTCGCTATCAAGTGCATATTTCACATGGGCATCCTAGGGTATCATTCTTACACAAACTCACAAGAATTACATGGAGTGTGAGATGTAGTGTAGTGCTCGGTCGTAAGTTAACTCTCGTGTGATTTTTGGGGTTAGTATGACTCCCCATATTACATCTTTCCTTTTAGGTTTGATGTAGTTTGTGGGCTTGTGTAGGTGAAATATTCTTTTGTAGGTTACAAGTACCTTCAACATTCAAGGAACGAATACTAGAGATCAACAAGAAGTAACATTGACAATCTTGTGACACATTAAAGACTAGATTCTAATAATTTACATAGCCACGGCACCTGTAAGTGGTCTTCAAAGGCCCAAACATCCCTTTCCTTCTGTGGCCACCCATGTTTGACCTTATTCCTGCATTCCAAAATTTATACTAAGCATTTACGATATTCTACCCATCCCTGCTCAACACTTTTCCCAGTCTAGATTAGTTCCGATCAAACGTAAATAAGCTAAGTCCTATCTCCTTCTTATTTGCTTACGGTTTTAAATATTACATCTTAGCTTTCTTGTGTCATTTCTATATTTTAGAATTTATACATCATTTGGTTTAGTAGTGATTATGTAATATTAGTTTAATTCAAATTAAATTAAATCAATTAGCGCTTTTTTAGAGGTCTAAATGGAGAATGGTGATAGATGATGGTATGAACCTTCTTGAAATAGATAAACATGGTTGTTTGATGTATTTGAGAAGGTCCAAGGAATTTGATCATCTTGAAAATTTTTTCTAAGTCATTTTGGTGTTGGTAAGCAAGATATGATTCTTGATATTTTTACATATTTGGTGTGTTTGGTTGATTTTCTATTATAACTAACATTGGTGTTGTGTTTTGTTTGTGTCCACCACTCCTCCTCTGCATCACTATGGTTTTTGTACCTAAATGCCATCATGTTTTAGGAATTAAAAAATATAATGTTTCAAGATTCTCATGACTCTTCAATACATTTTTCTATCAAGAAATCATCAAAGACATGAAATATTTGTCTATTCACAAGGATCAGTAACAAGTTTTCTTTAGGCATTGTTTTTAGCAATCATAGTCTACTATGTAATCAAAGGATTCATTAAGGACTTATCAAGGCTTAATATTAGATTCCAAAACTTCTTATGTGCTCTTAGACCTTTTTCAACCATGACAAATTAAGAAATTACAAGAAAATCATCTTTTAGCCTTTTAACTATTTCACACACAGCTTCTAGCCCTATGAAACAAGTAATTTCTCAATAAATGTTTATAGACTGACCTTCATAAAGAAAAATGTATTTTTGAGTACCTATTATCCTCTTACAACTTCCATATCAACCTCGCAATGAGTTACTTAGGAAAATGTCCCCAGCTTTAGGTTTCTTGTCTCAATTAGCTCTCTATAAGTCCTCAAACAACACTTGTCAACAAACTAGGAGACATCACAACATAAAATCACTTAAAAAAAAAAAATATACCTCTAAATCATGCTTAGATGATTTTTGAAAATTTTCATCAAGTTTCATCCATTAAAATTCAAGATACACTCTTTTTTTTGCAATTTTCCCCTATCTATTGTTTCAACGAGCCCGAGAGGGTATTTTTGACATAACTTGATAAAATTAAAGAAACAGACAAAAAAATCAGCTTGAAAACTTTGTAAGATCATCCTCCAACTTTCTTCTTTTACTCCAACACCGAAAAACACCATTTTCTCCTAACAATAAGCTTTGCATATCCTTTCCTCAAGAAAACCCTACTTTGAATAAGACCGTCTACCAAATCTTCACTCAATTTTCCTTTTCTATTATTTTTCTCCTCTAGAATGCATTATTACACTTGTAATTACATGCTATAATTCCTCTCATCATTATATTTAACATTTCATTTCCTATTTCCTCAATTTACTCTAAAATACATAAGAAATCCTTGCCAAATATGTCTCAACTTGAGAAATTCCATTTTGTTTGTGATTTAAAACCCAATAAAATCCATTCCCACATTAAATGACCTCTTTTACACAAGTTGCATACCTCTACCTTCATTTATTCATTGTAATGACATTTAACCTTGGTATTTCATCACAAAACCAATGACAAATCAAGCCATTCTTCACAAATACTCAACTCATTGATCATTACTAGTATGGAGAAGCTTCATAACATAAGAATACACACTAAAACATCATTTCACACTCATAAGAATTCACTTACATACAAAAATTCCATCAAAAGATCCATTTTATTCATATTCACAAGAAGTCTCTCTCTATACATACAAGAATCTTATTTCTTTACATTGTTCCATGCTCAACCATACAGGTTCTTGCCTTTGTGAGGATTATTTATTTTTTATTGAACCTTAAAACACTCTTTCTATATTTTTCTATCTTCCCTCATTCAAATATCTATTTTTTAAGACCTAAAGGTGAGTGTAGACACAAAATCACACACTTGGGTACATTTCTAGGTCCTAAATACATACAAGCATTCATATGATTCTTAAGCAAGAAAACTAGTGATTGATGATTGTCTTTGGTCTCTTGTATTTGTTTCTTGCTTTCTATTTGGCATTTCATACCTCACAACACAGTCATAACTTTACTTTCCTATATTTTATGACTTCGGAGGCCAACGCTCACCAGGACACTAACGCCCAAGCGCCCTCGTCCCATATGGGTGCCCCTGACCTCTTTCCACCTTAATCACTCTTTTTGGGATTATTTTATATTTTGGGAATCTTATTTTCTTATGGGTCGGCCTTCCAATTATTAATTATGAAATTCAAACAAGGGAATCATATAAATACATAGCTATGTGATTAAAATAAAGGACCAAGCTCTAAGCATATACTATCATCACCTAAGCATGCATCTAAAATGAACTTAAAGAACTTCAAGGTATCCATTTGGTATCCATTAGAAGGACAGGGGACTGCATTTTATTCATACAAAACATAGGAAGGGGAATTTTCTTTATTCCATCCACACATATATCTACATTGCTACATCTAGCTATAACTCGCTATCAAGTGCACTTGCACAAGGGCATCCTAAGGCATAATTTATACACACACTCACTAGAACTACATGGAGTATGAGATGTATTGAAATGCTTGGTTGTAAGATCACTCTTGGAGTGACTGTTGGGGTCGGTCTAAATCCCCATATTGCATCTTTATTTTTTGGATTCGATGTGGTTTTGGGGTTTTGTAGGTGAATCTTTGTCTTGCAAGTTACAGAACTTTGGTGATCAAGGTGTGACATACACGCGACCTACAGAGATTAATTGAGACATAATTATGACACTATAAAAACCACATTCCTACAATTTACATGGTCACAGGCGCCCAATAGAGGTCTCCATTTCCCGTCCACATTTGTGAGCACCCATGTCCAACCTTGTCCGTGGATTCTAGACTGCTTCACTTATGACTTAGCAAGCTTTCCCAATCTAGAGCACTTCCAGTCTATCGTAAATCAGCTAAGTCCATTCCTCTCTCTCTTGCACTTAGGATTTCATATTTTATTAGCTTATTGCTTGTGTCATACTATATTTAACAACTGCATATCATATTGTACATTCTATTACTCGTAATTAGGGCTTGATAAAATTCTATTTTTGTTAAATCATTTGGTGAACCCAACTTCGAATACACTTGGATCCTTCTTTTATCCTCCATGGCTCCTAAAAATCCTCTAATCTCCTTGCATGGATTGCTTCAAATGCACCCCCATTGTAATGATGTTATTCAAAAATTCCTAGACATTATGTATCTACCTCACAGTATGCCACCCGCTCAAGTAAGTGCCATTTTTTCTCATCTATCCGATGACTATATCGGCCATAATCCTCCATCCAATAAACCTATTTTAAAGTCAATTTAATCTTACATTTTTATTTTAAGATAAAATTAAATCTATGGAAACAAAAATTACATCTCTTAAATCTGAAATACAACATCTCAAGGATGCTTCTCAAGCCCATGCTAGTTCTCCTTCTACATCTCATTCTACTTCTATGTCTTCTACATGTGCTCATATCAATGAACCCTAAGTCTTGTCGCTACCCACACCTCTCAAGTTTTATTTCAATGCTAAGCAACATGATATTCTTCCTCATCTCCTCACTCATCAATTGATCAACTTGCCATCTACTCATTCCTATCCTCCTTATCGTCTTGCTAAATATCAAGGTCACCCATATTGTAATTATCATCAAATTAATGGACATAATGACAATGATTTCTATGCTCTTAAACAACAAATTGGCCACCTTAAGCATTATGGTCTCATTTCATTTTCTACACAAAATGTTGCTACATGTTCATCTCCAATTGCTAAATCCAACTGTGATTGATATTTACATAAAATAAATGAATAACTTGCATAATATAACATAACACAAGAGATATGGGAGGCAAAGATGCCCAAATATTCAATATATATAGAATAATACCCTTAAGGTAGGGAAACACCATACAATAATCCTTAAGGAAGGAGTAACTCCACAATATCCCAAGATGGGAATCCAATTCAAGGGGGACACATCCAATATACATCTACTAAGTAGAAGACTCAACTTATACCTCCATCATATTGATACGAGTCAATATCCAGGATATAGGTGAATCACCAACATTAGGGTTTCATCGCACAAATTTCCCTGATCACTACTCTGATACCAAATGATATGATATTTGCATATAATAAATGAATAATTTGCAGAATATAACACAACACAAGAGATATGGGGGCCAAGATTCCCAAATATTCAATATATGTAGAATAATACCCTTAAGGTAGGGCAACACCATACAATACTCCTTAAGGAAGGAGTAACTCCACAATCTCCCAAGATAGGAATCCACTTCGAGGGGGACACCTCCAATATACCTCTACCAAGTAGAAGACTTGACTCATCCCCCATGATATTAGTACTCACATCCCTTATATAGACATACATTACTCTTAATATATGGGTAACACCTAATCCCAATGTAGGCCGACTCATTACCCAATATAACTAATTCCTATGTGACCCCATATAACTAACTAAGGGGATGTGTGCCACATGTCGGCATCTCCATCAACCCATATACATTATATTATCATATCCCAAGGTACATAGAAAAATGGGTTCCTAAATCTGATCCATCTATGCATAATGGGCATCATTCCATAATTACTAATGTTCCTACTCTAGTAAGTCAAGTGCCACTTATCCAACCCATTCCAACTAAGCAACCGCCTTTCAAGATTTGTCCTCCATCACCTCCTCCTATCAAGTCTCAACAATGTTACCATCTCCGACTAAGTAACTTCCTCTAAAAATCAATCCAACCCCTCCTCCTCTCAAGTCTTTTACAACATTACCCCTTCCAACTAAGAAACCTCCTCTAAAAATAAATCCAACATATGATGTGAATTTTTCTTATTAATAATCCTAAAGTTAAAGAAATACTTTAGCATATCTAGGTGAGGACTATGTGTTGCTCAAGTAACTCCTAGGTGATACTTGAGATTCAACACCTGAAGCTATGACCACATTATCAGGAGGAATTCAACATTTAAAATATCTTCTTTCCCTGGCCAGGAACCATCTTGGGTTATACTTTACGTACCCTAGTTAGGACACCCTCTAGAGTGCCCCTCTCCAATGCCCACCACTTTCCTTCACTCGTATCAAATAAAAATTTACTTGAGCATACATTTTCCTATGGGTGTATTAAATCCTACACCACTGGTGTAAATAAGTTTTCACCAAGTAGGTTTTCCAACCAACACACCTTTTCATAAAAATAATTTACCATTACTTACATACACCCATAATGGGTTCATTATATAACTTTTAATCCCTCCTTTAAAAGGAGTTTGGGAAATCTTATAACTCTTTTATTTCCCCTATTTTAAAGGGGTTTCTAAGTACATATCTCTCACCCTATTTAAAAGGGGTCTTCTTATATATTTCTTTAACATTTAATCCTTTAATTATTTCTTTCCAATTTTAATTTTATGTCTTTTTCTCTTGATTAAATCTTTAGAAATTAACTCATTTCATTTTAATTATTTAATAACTTCTAGAACTTAATATTTTCTCAATGGGGAATTTGTCACATAACAAAACCTATCCTCCTCTCATGTCTTCTACAATATTATCAATCCCACAAAATATACCACCATTCAAGATTCCTCCCCACCCTACTCCACTTCATTTTTTCAAACAAACTATTCCTTATTTTGATGGCCAAGACGCATATCAAACCCCATCACCATTCTGCAATGTGTTTCTTACATCATGACATAGCTCTCCATCACTGACACACTTGGGGGCATCACACTTCCCCTCCCTTCTAGTACTATCAATTGTATCTAACATCTACTATCACACTTAATGCTCCAAGCTTCATGATTCATATTTCTAAGCACTTTCAAACCCTTTGATACATGCTTTGTATCATCATTACCCTATGATGCACTCTAGTTCCATGGTTCATAATTGACTGCTGAGGGTCTAAATATGAAATGAACCTCACCATCATTCATTCTACACTCTACGCTTCATGATCTATCTTTCTAGTGCACATTTTCAAACCATTTCTCGATGACGCACTCTTATTATATGGTTCATTCTTGATTGTTGAGGGGTATTTTATAAATGAACCTCATCTCATACACATACATATCTCATACGCTAGTAGGGCACGTTACTCCTTCCATCTTCACATTCACATTGCATACCATCACATTCATACACTGCATATTGCATATCTTGGTTGCATTTAATATTTCTTTCTCATACTTACATGTACACTTTATTTATTATGTTAGCCGATATCCAAGATGTCATTATATTTTCTATATACACATGCGTGTTCACTTGTTCTCTAGGTGAATGCAGACTTCTTATAGATATTTACATGTTGCAACGATGCTTGACACTCGTACCTCTTACCAGTCCATTGAGAATCCTGGGGCATCTACTTTCTCACACATTACAGTGGTATTGTTTCATTAATTACTACTTTTACTTCCTAAAGACAATACTTATTCTATTGGTACATACACACTTTGACATAATTTTTATATTTCTAACATGTTAACGAGTGCTTCATGTGTAACATTTTCTTTGCAAGAACTATTTTCCACCATGGTTGTCGATACTTTTCTTGGCACTATTTGCCATTTCTTTCTACATGTATGCTCTGTTTGCAGTCTATGCCCTATGTCTTCTTTGAACATTGCTTGTATGATTTTGGCCACTTCGGCCCTAATTATATTGTGACATTGTGAGCGATGTCCCATGTTTGAAACCCACTTTTTGTGGTCTATATTGTATGCACATTTGTTTGCCACATCATTTTCTATGACATAATTGCTTCTTTTTCCTCTAACAGATATGTTTAGCCACTTTGATTGCATGTTCCCTAGTTTTTTCCATGAAAATTCCCTCCCCCTGCAGGATACAAGTCAATTCAACATAAGGAACTCTCTTTGGGTCACATAATCCTAGTGACGTCACATGCACCCCAAATGAGGGGGCATACATTGGGTGGATAAATAACCCCATAAATTAGTTAAGAGATACAATACATGCATGCACAATATAGGAACATAGTAGTCATAAAGTCACATAATGGCCTAGAATATGAGTTGGGTCCTCAACACAACATGGAAACAAGCACCTAGGATCAGACAGATCGCTTGGGCAGATGTGTCCTCATCTAGGGAAAATTCCTGGGTCACACATAATCCGTTTCTTAGATCAACACAGTTCACAATAGTTTACAAAGTAGTTTTCACAATACATGAACAATCTTCCAGCAAGTAGAATGCATTCTATCTCCATTTCCAATCGGAACAAACAATACATTCGAACAAATCAAGGAAAAACATGATCAAACCATCTTTACTAGTGTATATCGGGTATAGTCATGGAAGGAGAGTAAAACTAGACCTCTCTCCCCAACACTTTCTCTTGGCGTGAGATCACCCAAAAAAATCACTCTTGACATGAGATCACCCAAAAAACTCACTCTTGCATGAGATCACCTAAAAACTCGCTCTTAGCATGAGATTACCCAAAAAATCATTCTTCACAACAGTTCATGACATTTTCTATCCCTTTACACTCTTCTACATCAGGTGCACGCTTTCCTTTTACACACTTTTACATATTTTTACATACTTTTGCATACTTGGATCAAATTTTTCATATACACGACTTTGACTACTCTCTTGCTCTTATTTTTGTAGGTCCATCCTTATAAGAAGAAACGATCACAAGCTACATCAAAAACAGGTACAACACATACGCATACACCCCTAGGGTTACTTTCTCTTCCTAGTTTCTACGCTTCATTTTGCATCCATTCCACGCTTCACTTGTCTCTTCGACACACTATCACCGTCACACTCCACAGAAAAAAAGGTACACATCTTCTTATCTACTTTATGTTATCAAGTATTCACTCAACAACATAAAGTAGGGGAAAATGTAGACACAAAATCATGCACTTGGGTACATTTCTAGGTCATAAATACATACTAGCATTCATATGATTCCTAAGCAAGAAAACTAGTAATTGACGATTGTCTTTGACCTCTTGTATTTGTTTCTTACTTTCTATTTGGTCTTTTGTACCTCACATCCTAGTTAGAAATTTACTTGCCTATCTTTTATGACTTTGGATACCAAGTGACCCGCCCAAGACGCCGCCTAGGTTCCCTTGACCTCTTTCCACCTTAATCACTCTTTTTGGGCTTCTTTTATCTTTTGGGAATCTTATTTTTTTATGGGTCATCCTTCCAATTGTAAATTAAAAAATTAAAACAAGGGAATCATATAAATACATAGCTATGTGATCAAAATAAAGGACCAAGCTCTAATCATATACTATCATCACCTAAGCTTGCATCCAAAAGGCACCTAAAGAACTTCAAATCATCTATTTGGCATCCATTCAAGGGACAAGGGATTGCATTTTCTGCATATACATCATAGGAAGGGGAAGTTTCTTTATTCCATCCACACATCTATCTATATTGCTACATCTAGCTATAATCCGCTATCAAGTGCACTTGTAGAAGGGCATCCTAGGGCATAATTTCTACACAAACTCACTAGAACTACACGGAGTCTGAGATGTAGTGCAACACTTGGTTAAAGCTCACTCTCAAGGTGACCTCCGGGGTCAGTCTGACTCCCCATATTGCATCTTTATTTTTTAGATTTGATGTGGTTTTAGGGTTTTGTTGGTGAATCTTTGTCTTACAGGTTATAGGTAATTCGACGATCAAGGTGTGACATATAGGTGCCCTATAGAGATTAATTATGACATACTTGTGACACTGTAAAAACCACATTCTGACCATTTGCAGCACAAATACAAAAATGGCCAATAGAGGTCTCCGAAAGGCCCCTGGTGCCCCTATCCACCATGGGCACCCTTGTCCAACCCTATCCGTGGATTCCAAATTTGATCCTGGGCAATAACGACACTGCTCACTTCTAACTTAGTAGTTTTCCTAGTCCGGAGCTCTTCCAAATCCGTCGTGAATCAAATAAGTCCATTCCTCTCTCTCTTGCACTTAGGGTTTCATATGTTATTAGATTATTTCTTGTGTCATACTCGTATTTAGTAGTAGTGCATATCATATTATACATTCTGTTACTTATGCAATTAGGGTTTAATAAAATTCTATTTTTTTAAATTAGTGGGTAAATAACTAATTTTCTTAGCCCTAACCAAGGTGTAGACTTAACCAAACAAGGTGATTCAAGGTTAAGGAGTGGAGACACCTTAGTTACATCAAATGAGGTCCTTTTATGACCTATAGAACTTTTTTACAACTTTCATATCATTACATTTGATATTACACCTTTTAAGCCTAGTTTCTAAATTCAAATTTTCAAATGTTCATTTTGGAGGGAAACTCCAAAATGGATAATGAACACTCATGGAGGAACTTGAAATGACCATGGAGGATTCAAGAACACCTAATATGACTCCTTAGACCTCATATAAGCCAAAACTCATTATAATTTCCCCCTTATGTACATGGTTAATGCTCCCGCATCACAATGTTATACCAAAAATAAAAAGCATTAATACAAATAATAACTTACAATATGGTTTTCAAGCCATGAAACATTATAAAATATAAACAATCACTTGTAGATAGTAATCGATAACATAGTTTTAATGCTATGTCGTGGTTATAAAACATAAAATAAAGCATTAATATAATGAGTTCAAGATGGTGTTAATTTCATACAAAATTAAATAAAAAATAATATATGATGTAAATAATATAATATTTTAATTTTAACTATCTATTGAGTTCCACTTCCTTCTAAAAATGAAGTGTATTATTAATATCATGGAATGATAATGATAAAAATAGTATATAATTATCTTGATCCCTTGACCTTAACCTTTCCCTTTTCCTTTCCCTTTCCTAGTCATCGTTGCCATAATTTCCATCACTACTACCATCACAATAGCCACCACTAATTCCAATGCAATTGCTATCGATATTACTAGGAATAACACAAAGTGGTTGTGTATTAATTACAAGATGTTCATGTACGTTATAATAGTCACCTATAGGTCACATGTAACCTTATTTACAAATAAGACACAATAAATTTTACCATATATTACTGTTCCCTCACATAGCACTAGCAGCTTCTTTGATTGTAACCCTAACACCGACATAGGGTCTCTACATCCCTTAATGATAGGAGTTATAACATCTCACCTATATTTTTCCAATGTAAAGGGGAATTTACCTCCACTTTATTCATTTCCTCGGTTAACATCAATGGTGTTGCCACTAACTTGGCTAGCATCCCTAGTGTTACTTATTCACCTATCCTCCCATTGGCCATATCCATTCTCTTGTCATTTTACATGTCATTCGTGCTACCAATCATGGTGATACTTTCCCTAATTATGGTTCTTATCATCGTGACATTTATCACCCTCACAACATCCATCACCCTCATGGTGGAACTCATCTTCTTGACCATGACGTTTATCCATTTCCATAAATGTTTGATATCTTTAGCTTTCGTGGCAATGTCGTGATCTCGAGGGATCTTTTGTCATCTTATATAAGGATATTTATATTTCACAAGTAAAATGGGATGTTGGAACTCACAGCACATGCTTAAAAGCATCATCTTAAGTCAAATGTGATCTTGATAGTTCACGCCTCTCACACATATTAAATCCTTGGTCAAGCAAATGACAATGATAACCTCAAAATCCAATATGAGATATGGTAATGATCAATTCATACTATGCAAGATATAATGTTGGAAGTTGACCAAGAAACATAGATCAAGGAAAAATACATTTTTGTATTAATAGTAAATTAGTAAACGTGGATGTCCCATACTAATCATAAGATATTCTTGATTGATCCATAAGTATCCTTGACAAATCATTTAGAATACTAGATTGTGTTGTTGTGAAAATGTATCGACAATGAATCAACCCTTGACCCTCTTTGCCGAGGTCAAGGTGGAATCGTATCGGTTTAATCGTAACAGGCTTAAGCAAAAACTCAAGCGTGCAAAGGGTAGTTTAATGTTAGGCCATTAAATATCATACCAAAAATATAAGAAACCTAACGAGATTCTGGAAAAATCCTTATCATTCACAATCATTCCAAGAAATAGAAAGAATAAACAAAATGTACAAAAACATAAAAGAACTATACATATTTACAAATGGTCATTCTGACTAAACACAATGAAAAAAATGTCAATGAAATATGAATTCGTTAATGAGAACAATATTCATAAAAGAAATTATATGCTACTAGATGAAAATGTAAAAAATTACAATCATGATCATGTAATGTCTTCATCAATTCCACCAGATTCCAAAAGTAACCAATATCCCAAGGCATACAAATAACTATAGCCAGTTCAAGTTAGAAAATGAAAATATTCTAGATAATCAGAAAGATTATTACATAAAACTGGATATACCTATTCATTCTCCTCAAGAGCTTTTAGTCACCTAAAATGTTGTTGAAGAAGTCTGTGAACAAAATCCATCTCAGAAGAAAATAACATAAATAAATTTGAATGGAAAATTGACTATAGTTCAGCCAGGTACCTGTGATTGTCCTCCTTTTTCTTCATTTCTTCTAAGTCTTTTAAAGAAGTCTTGGGTGGTTAGGTTTCATAACCAACTCATTTGAGAAAAATAAATAAAATAATAAAATAAAGTCATTAACTTTATTTTAATTATTGACCACTCGAAGACCCTCTTTTATAATAAAATAAGATCCCTTTTTGAAAATAAAAGACTTAGGAATAAAGTAATTTCTTCTTAGCAACATTAAATAATTAAGGTAAAACATGATGGAAAGATGGGTTGGGGCCCACATTCATAACTTAATATAAAGAAACAATAATTACCACAACACATAAATCCATAATGTGCATTCCCGAGTAAATCCATCATTGATCCAAAGAAATAAAAATAATGCATTATCATGTTTTGTGCATCTAACAATCACAACATCATTATCATAATCTTGGAAAAAAATACCTATAAGATCCTTGTTGTAACTTTATTTTAACCGAATGATATGAAATATAAAACCTTAGTGATCATTCTTCAATCTTTACTTTGCTGAAAAATTTGATTTTCTTAAAATTGACACTCATAAGGCCGTCATTCTACACTTTCTTTGGTTTTGCGGTAACGGTCATTTGCACATCAAATTTAACATACTGAAATTTTCTTAAAAAGAACACTTCACACCCTGTTCACAGCATTTGGAATCACTAAAAATGGTGTCCGATTGTTCCATAAATTGCAGATTTTATCACGATATCAAAAGTCTTGATTATAAGACCAATTTGGAGAAGCCATATCTTACAAGAACATCAAACTTTTTTGAAGGGAAAATGCAAGAATCACTTAATATATGTCATGATAAATTAATGAATCTTAAATCAAGTTAGAATTGCCCCCACCATTAAAGGTGACTAGGCTCAAATATGATGGAAAAAACTTGTAATTTTGACGCTCAAAATTTGTTTGTGGTACAAAATTTGGGATAACATATTGATTGTGATATATCCTCAACCAATCGTGTAATTCCTTGTACCATTGTGTCATCCTAAAAAAAAACCATCGAATGTGGAGTGTATCACGAGGTATCCTAGATTTTTCGTGGAAAAAAGTTTAACAATCATGGTATTTTGTAATATGTAGATTGGCTATGCATATATACACTACAAATATGATAATATTACTAAAGGATGCTAAAGATACATGAACACAATTTAGTAACTCAATATGTGCTTCTTACTTCTAGAAAACATTTTATACCCTCAAAGTCTCCGTAAGATGGCGCACTTAATTGAACCTGAAACAAAATATTCCACATTACATTATTAGTCCCTACCTTTGATAGGGTTATTATACATTTCGATGCACTATTATTCCTCCATTTTTCAACCAATAAGAAGGAAGTATTATTTTCTGTTAGAAATAAACTAACACTTAATTCAACATATGAGTTAAATGTTATATTATAATAAAGTAATTTTTTAATTACTTTAGTTAGATTATATTAAGTCAACTCATAGTTGTCTTTAGTTGTCTTATCACATGTTTTGTGAGATATTGTTCAATCTCATTTTGTTTATTCCCGGATGATTTCATGAGGGGAAATAGGGGCAATTAGGGGCAGTGAATATTATCCTGCATTTTATTCTCATATTAGTTTATCTATTTCCATGTATTGTGGATGAGATAGAAGTTGTCCAATATCTATAAATATTGCAGCTCTCTCTTCTTATTGTAATGCTTGATTTTTAAAGATTAATAAAATATACAAGCACCGTCTTGCTTCTGTGTAAAAGCTTTTGAGTTGTTTTGTGTATTTGCTTATTATCAAAGTATTCAACTCCAACATTTTCCTATGTTGATTTAAAAAAATTTAAGCACATTTTTGTATGTAAAAAGGTTTTAAATATATTTATCTAATTTTTATTGGTTAAACACTTTCACACGTTATTCCCATCTTTGTGCATATCAAGGAATGATGATGTCATCATATTTATTACTATTCTCATTTCATCTTTTTCACATATTTTAATGGAAGAATATTTACCAATTTTTAATAATAAATATTAGACAAAAATAAATAAATCTTAAAAATAAGAAAACATGACATAAACAATTCAAATGATTAGACAACTTGACACAAGCAATTCAAATGTGTAGGCCTAACTTAGTTTTTAAAGGTAAAATAACTTAAGATCAATATCTACACCCCTAAAATTAAAAAACAAACAACAATTTTAAGAGTATGATTTCCTTTTTCTTGGTAAATTTTAAATCTTGTCCCCATATATGTCATAAATTTCTTTCATTTAAATTTATAAAATTCTAATAAAAATTCTAATTAATTAAACAAAATCTTGACATGTAGTATTTGGAAAGGCAATGAGTAATGACTATGGGGTTTGTGATGATTTATGATAAAGCATGATCAAACCGAGTATAGTTTTTAATAGAACGTTTCGTAGGGTAATAGCACCAAGATGGTATACAAAAAGAGACAACTCACATAAAGAGGTATGTGTTTAGGGGTGTACTAAGTTTAGATATGTAAACTAGGGGCTTGCATTATATTTAGTAAAATAAATATTCTTATATATAATAATCTTTGACTTTATTTACTAAATATAAGGATAAGGCATCGCTTATGAATTTTGCAATTAAATTGTATAAAGCCCTAATTATGTGTGAATGCATAGTTTGTAGGTAGGCTCGTGAAAATTGGGCATATTTCAATACAATTATTGTTATGTCATGAGTGAATGTCTTTATTTAAGAAAAACTGACTAAATTAGATTTCCTTAAGATACAATCAGATGTACATAAATCTAGATTTTGGAAAATACAATTGGAACATATTATAGTCATTTGTCATTATTTCATGAAAAAGCTTGTTATTTGAGTAAATTTTTGTCGGTTAGGCATTGCTAATATACAACCAAATAGATTTTTGGTAGACTTGGGGAAATTAGGCATATATGAGAAACATATGTTATTGTTTTGTAAATCAAAGTCATTATTGTCATTATTGTATGCAAGTCACAATAGCTACAATTAGATACAATATATGAATTAGGCATTGAATAGGTACAATTAGATATATGAGGCAAGTTTCTAGGAAAATGAGACATGTTTACACACCATTTATTGTTATTATGTGATCTAATGTCAATATTTGAGTAAATTTGACTAGATTAGGCGTTGATTAAGTGTGAATGGATAATTATAATGATGTAGGCTTGAAACATATGTTATTGTTTTATAAATCAAATGTCATTATTGTAATTATTGTATACGAAGTCACAATAGCTAAAATTAGATACAATATAGGAATTAGGCATTGAATAACTACAATTAGATATATGAAGCAAGTTTCTAGGAAAATGAGACATGTTTACACACAATTTATTATTATTATGTGATCTAATGTCATTATTTGAGTAAATTTGACTAGATTAGGCGTTGATTAAGTGTGAATGGATAGTTATAATGATGTAGGATTGATGAAATTTTGGGTATATTTGAGCATAATGTGTTGAACTTATTTTGTGATGAAATGACATTATTTATAAAAATTGGATCGATTAGGCCTAACTAGTCATTTGTGTCACATGCTTTTGATTGGATTTGGAAAAAATGAATATACATGAGAACCCTTTTTCATTATTTCATGAGTGAATGTCATTATTACATTAACTTTGTCTAGATTAGACCTTGTTTAGGTTCAATCAAAGACATGCAAGATGGTTTTCAATTTTTAATTTTGGCACACTTAGATCTCCTAAACATGTAAACCTAGAAACTACTATTGGTTTTCTTAAAAACTTGGTGCAAAATTTACGCCCAAAGAGAATTAGGTTCAATATCAAAATCCCACAAAATGACCAAGTATTAACTTGGTTTTATTTTGAAAAATATATATTCTAAACTATCTCCTAAATATTTGACTCCAATTCTATTTATGTCTTGAGAGACCCCTAATCCTTATATTTAGTAAAATAAATTTAAATTATTAGAAAATTAAATATTTAATATTTATTTTATGAAATTCAATATTTTACTATAACATTTTGAGAGTTTAGTTACCCATCCTAAAGTCACCTTATAGTCATTTTTTTTTCAAATTCAATTGGTTGTCAACATTATAGTGAAACAATTAGTGAGAGATGCCTCTAACTTGACACTAAGTTGACTATATTAGTGATGGATAACTATAAGTCGATGTTAACATGACTATAGGTTGGCTACAAAAAAAATTTAGTTGGTGACATTGTGTTGATGTTAGCCTAATGTTGCCCTGTCAATATCTACCTAACATTACCATGACATTGGTAATGTCAAGATAACGTCATAAGTTAATCAAGACTAAAATTTTATTGATTTTTCTTAAATTTTGATTGATATTTAGGTTGCAGGGAATCACTTGAAACTTAACATATTGTTTAGAGAAAGCTAGGAGAGGAAAGTAAGGGATTTTTGCAAAAACATAGTGAGAAATAGGATTGATTTGCTAAAACTATCCATTCTCTTCTCAATATTTTTGTTGAGCTCTGTTTAGCATAGTTCCCGTAACGTTCTATTTATTTATTTAATTTAATTCTCATTGCCACTATCTAATTATTGCTAAATTTACAACGTTAACTTGGGTTTCAACATGGTTAATGCCTCTGGATCTCAAATAAAGTTATTGTATTATTATGAAAGGAAAATGACAAGTCTATTGCACGGGAGTTTTGTTCCATTCACATGTATCAATCTCATACACATTCAATATTATGTAGTTAATGCTATGTTTAATTGTACTTTTAAAGAAAAATTAAACGTCAATTGTAAGTAGTTACACTGTTTTATGTAGAATCTGTAAATGTAGAGATTCCTCTTGTAAATTTATTTAAAGAAGTGTGAAATGTAGAAAATGCAAATTGTAAATTTTGTTAACGAGCTAATGTGTGACATTTAAATTATCAAGACGTAGAGTATGGAAGATGTCGTTCCCACACTTTCCTACTTTCGGTATATTAATATTAATATTAATATATTGTTTCGTCTTGCCCTGCCATAAGTAATGGTTTGAATAAAGTAACATGCCCCGCAAAATATTTACATAATAGTTTGTCATGCTGAATAAAATTGTAAAATATTTAATTATTTGAATTTAAATTCATTACGCTGAAAGACATCTTCCAAAGGGGTTCAAGACCTCATATCACTGACATGCATGGTAGGGATCAACGGCCTCCGTGGCATCGTACATCACGCACTCTAACGGATATAACCTGTCGTCGATGTGTTCGAAACTACATCTATTATAATCGTAGCCTCTCCTGTCCAAAGAATGAAATTATTCAGTGGTTGAATAAAAAGGCAAAATTTTGTCTCTATAATTTCACCTAGAGATTGCATGTTCGAGTCACAAGAGCCAATGTTTCCCAAAGTCATCTATATCAGTCAGATTAAAATGAAACCTCCGCATCGGGTGAAGCCCTACAAGCAAGTCTACACTGACACAGTCGTCAAAGAAATTGGTAACCTTTCTAAGCTTAAGAAATTAATACTGGGAAGGCATCATAAAAAAACAAGGCAAAAGACAGAAAAACAGTAAGTGCGAGGAAGGAAAATTAGGGTATCCTTCTCTGGGAAAAATCGAACATCACACTTTTGATTCTTACGAGGCTAAATTTGATAGCGTTGATGTGGAGGAAGGGCCAATCATGGATTAAATATGATTCTTTTATGTTGGAGGTAGTTCCACTACAGGTGAGAGATTTGAGCCGAGAAAACCTCTCGCCACATGATCGAAGGCTCTAATGTGGATCTCTCACAGTTGATCCAGGGGATGACATAGACGTCAATGCACTCTAATGGAGGGAACCTGTCATTTATGAGTTCGAAACTACATCTTTTTTAACCATGGGCTCTCCTTCCCGAAGAATGTAATTATTCAGTGGTTGACTGTAAAAGACAAAAATTTGTCTCTGTAATTTCTCCTAGAGATCACGGGTTCAAGTCAAAAGAGCCAACGTCTCCCAAATTCAACTATATCGATCGCATTAAAATGAAACCCCTGCATGGGATGAAGCCCTCGAAGAAATTTTGCGTCGACACATCCATCTAAAAAATTGGTGTCTTGTCTAAGCTCAAAAAATTAATGTTGGGAAGGCATCGTAAAAACAACAAGGCAGAAGACAGAAAAAACAGTAAGCGCGAGGAAGGAAAATTAGGGTACCCTTCTCTAGGACAAATCAGACTTCACATTTCTGATTCTTATGATGGTAAATTTGATAGCATTTATGTGGAGGAAGGGTCATTCATGGCTAAATTTGATTCTTCTATGTTGGAGGTACTTCCAGTACAGGGGAGAGATTTGAGCCGAGAAAACCTCTCACCACATGACCAAAGGCTCTAATGTGGATCTCTCATAGTTGATCCAGGGGATGACAAAGAGGGAGAATGACTCTCTAAAATCTGTAAAGATTCACTGTAAATTAGTGTTTTATAAAGTAAATTAAGTGTTAGACAAGATTATTTTGTTTAGTCACCCGAACACTTATAATAAAGATTATAAAATTGTTGCCACCCTATCACTTATATAATTTGAAAGTGTTTCAATTAATCTGTTCAACATTAAAAAGATGAATATTTTCCACTGAATTTCAACATAAGATCTATTCCTCAGTGGCAATGGAGTCTTATATACATCTATTGAGCTCACTGTATTTTTGGGGATTGCAATAGTTGGAAGGATGTACCAATTTTTATAGCATGCCCATTTTTCTATATCAATGTAGTTATTTGTCTTCTAAGGTTCCTTGTCTCATATCGATTTGTTATCTTTAGTTTGTAAATAATTATAAAAATACTAGAATTATTCATTGAGATATCACCCTTTGTAGTTTCATCTATGTCTTCCCACTCGAGTTTTCTCCTGCTTTCCATTGACATATGTGTCGTGCTCTTCACACATAATTCATTTTCACATTGGCTCCTCGTTTCCTCTTTCCTTCCCCATGCACTTCTCCACCCTCAAACGCCTTTTGCTACACCCATCTTCCTTTCTGATTATTCCTCTCCACCCACTTTCGCTTCTTCACTATATCCCTTTTGGCATTCACATCATACATTTCACGTACGATTGCTAGTTAACTAGTCGTATCAAGTCAAAATTTTATAATATTTTTCAATTAATTGATAAAAACACAAATACACTAATAAATGGTTGTATCAAAACTTAATAAATACACAAATAACATAGCTATAATTTTTTAGGTGCAATAATTTCAAGTTTCTACTTTATAATATATTAATAATAATCAAGAAATATGATAATACATTAATGCTATGGTAATTAACTATTCTCATACCTATA